>OX377204.1:55765300-55895716 GCA_947396885.1 Heligmosomoides polygyrus polygyrus | reverse complement strand
TCCTGCGGAAGATGGCAGGGGGGCAGGTGGACGTGGCTATCGAAGAGATCGGAGTAGAAGTCGTGGATGACCTTCTCCATGGTTCTTCTGGAAGAGGTGACGGTTCCGTTGGGACGTCAGAGAGCGGTCATCTTGGTCTTGAAGTTAGCGAAGTCTCGGCGGGCATTGCACATGCTCAACCCTGCCTCTGCAACTTCAGCCAACACTTCCGCCCTTCTCTCCTTGAGATCCTCCTTTATCGCCTCTCTGCATAGCTTCGCAAGCTCGGACGTCAGTTGGCAGTTGCATGACTCTCGTGCTGCTCCACGTTGGCGTACCAGCTCGAGAGTTTCTGGAGACAGACGCCTCTTGGTGGTCTTCAAGCTCTCAGCTTCCTTAGCACTATCGTGGAGATGGTGCGCGAAGCGGTCGTATTCCTCGGTGACGTTGTCCATGACGGCATCTTCCCAAAGGCCGACAAGAGAGGTGTAGAGGTCCCAGTTGATGGTCGTTCTGGGACTCCTCTTCTTGAACTTCGCGGCCTTCTCTCCTTGACGCGAAAAGCGGAACCTTGCGCCAAGGAGGCGGTGGTACGATCCCGTGTAGAACTTGGGGACAACGGAAACGTCGGTCAGGCAATACTTGCGGTTGAAGATGATGTGGTCGATCTCGTTGTGGAACTGGCCACCGGGAGATTCCCAGGTCCATCGTAGGGAGGGAGGCTTCTGGAATTGCGAGTTTCCATGGATGGTCTTGGTCGACATGATAAACTCAGACAGCCTTTCACCTTGCTCGTTCCACTCCAAACCGTGGGTTCCTATGTGAAGTTCTTCCAGCGACCTTCGCGGTCCGATCTTGGCGTTGAAGTCGCCGACGATCACCGTGTAGAGGGTGTGATCTTCCTTATAGAACTTCTCCAGCTCCACGTAGAAGGCTTCGACCTCTTCGTCGACGTAGTCGGATGTTGGGGCATACGCGACGAACACAGTCAAAGCTGGCACGGAACCGCTTCAGTCGCAGACGTCCGATTCGGCTTGTCAGAGACTCGTACGAATCGATGTTCATGGCCAAGTGCGTGTTGACGAGGACCCAACGCCGTCTACTCCCCTGCTGTCGCATGTTCCGAGGAACAGTTCTTCTCCGGAGTCGTAGGCGGCGTGTAGGGGGTGGTGTCTTCTCGTCTCGGTCAGTCCGATGACGTCGTACTTGATCTTCCTGGCTTGCATCATCAGGTCCTCGACGGATGCTTCCGACGCAAGCGTGCGGGCGTTGTAAGTACAGATCGTCATCCTAGTCCTTCTCAGTTTGCGCAGCCTGGTTAGGCCCTGAGATTTTAGCTGCCTCTCCGTACTCGTCCTTCCCATCGCTGCAGAAATGGGGGCTCTTTCGGGGTCAGGGGAATGAGGGCCTTTAGTGCTGCTGTGTTTGACTGGAATACAACACGGGTAGCTAGTCAGGCTCTGTCGTGCGGGCGGGGTACTCCGGGCAGCCAGCCAGACTGCCCGAAGGGACGGGGCGAAACTTAAGGCGACCTCGAATCGCCTTACATGTACTCCCAGTCTACCGAGTGCAAGCTTTTGGCCGAGCCGACACAGTTACAATCCGCACAGTCACGGACACCTCCACGCACACTGTGCACGAACATGCCGCTCCCACGCACAAGGAACGCATCGACCCGACACAGCATGAGCAAGGAGTCCATCCCCTGCATCCCACCTGCGTCTCTGGACAGTACACGGTCGCATTTGGTTCGCGTCTAATTTCCCTATCCACCACCCGGGGACGCGCCACGTGGCTCTGCGACAAGCGGCCCGAGATCCCTCTTAACAAGAGAGCGCGAAAGCTCTCTATCGAGGGAGATCCGTTGATCGGTGAGGACACATAAGGAATATCCTACTAGCACATATTATACATTCTATCGATGAATACCAAATATTGGTTGACCGTTCAACACGAGCACCCTGTTCGGCCTCCATTTACAGTGCTGGCTTAGCTGTTCAGTAACCGGATCCAGTGATTCAAGTTCAGCCACATTCTTGTCGTCCTCACACATCCGGCAATCAAGCGATTTCTCTCCATTCTAGAGAGTCGGTGAATGAGCACTGAGCTTTCTTCCACGTTGTAGAACTCCCTTGGTCACATGAGTGACCCTCTTAAGGGCCACCACGAGTTGGAGAATAGCATGAATTTAGTCCAGCGAATCTTATTTCACAAATAAACGGCGACAAGCATGAATGGTCCATTCTGCTGGCTTGTTGGAACCTTATTGTCCTAAAAGCACATTTGCTATGCGTCTCTTCAGAATTTACCACTTAGAATGCTGGCTGGCTTATCGAACAACGGACAGCCACGTTCCATTAGATGAAGGTCAGGCTGCGCACCCCTTTCAAGCATCATTCATAACAGACCGGCACCTCGGCTTGAACAACAGAGTACTAAGGCGGTAGTATACATGCTTGATGGTCTAGACCACCCACTTCCGCGTGCTTCCTAGTACATGCGCGAGCGGTCGTCGAAGTTTCTTTCTTTCGTCTGTCCTATACAACATAATAAATATCGCAACATATCATTTTCTCTTCCTCAGATCACTTTGGGTCTTCATATTAGGTCGGACCGTTCCGCCGTTTCAGTGGACTGAATTGTCGCGTCTCTGCTTAAGTCTAAAAGATGAGGGCTTGAGCAGTTTTGGCATCACAATGTAGGGAAGGAGAAGCTGGTCTGAATTTATATAAAATATTCTAGATGTCTTCTAAAAGTTGTTGAGCTTAACCGACTGCTCAGAAAAAGACGCCCAAAAGCGCGATTTCTATTAAGAAGCTTTATAGCTTGAACATCCGGAACGTTGCGCCAGAAATGAATCGAAATCTCGGATATACAATATGAAGTGACAATCTAAATAGTGATAAGAGAGCTATCCTTGAATTAGAGGTGCAGTAACTTAAAATGATGAAAAGCGTTGCTCAGAATAAAGGATCTTCTAGATGGAAGGCAAAGGCAAAGCCCAAATGATGTTCTCGAATTTTTCTTGAATCCGAAATGCACTCTGCCGAGCCACCCTCTTGCACAAGAAAAAGAAAGAAGTTCACTTAGTCTGTTCGCAGTGTTCCAGCACCTCGACAAATATGTACGGAGCCGACGGCAACCTCTGATTCCCTTTTTTACTGAAAAGGATACATTTTTTAAAGTCTTCTTAACTTTATAGAGAGTGGATCATGCGCTACAACGTGAATGGTTTTGCGTAAGGATTTTCAACAAGAATCCAACTCTTCGAGCAAAGCAGAAGCTATAGTTCAGCTTCAATGGTGATTTCTTGGCCCTTGGAGATCTGGTGCCGCTTTTTCAGTAACTAAACTAGTAGACCGGAGCTGAGGATGCTGATACGTATCTGAGGACAAACTGTGACAACCTGTTGCAATATGTTATGCTTAACAAGGAGTTCTTCCTAAAAGAACGGAAACACCAGTGAACTCGTATTCAAGGAGTTCCGTAAAAAGCTTAGAACTTAGAACTGTATAGAACGCTGGTGAGATTTTTTCAAAACATCGTTGTGACAGCTTATTACCTCGATACCAGCCAATTGAGGCTTAAAGAAACTGATTTGAATTGTTTCTGTCAAGACCATCAGCTTAACTGGTCCCATGCTGATATCAGCGGCCAGCTCATCCCGGATACGGGTGGGTGCTGATCGGTCCCACGAGGTGTGGATGTTGCGTTCGATCAAACGGCGCCGGTGGTGTAATGGCGTAGAGCGTTCCCGCCCGGTCAGAGGGAGGTGCGGGTTCGAGTCCCGCCTGGCGCTAGAAGTTTTGATCGCGACAAAACATCGTTGTGACAGCTTATTACCTCGACACCAGCCAATTGAGGCTTAAAGAAACTGATTTGAATTGTTTCTATCAAGACCATCAGCTTAACTGGTCCCATGCTGATATCAGCGGCCAGCTCATCCCGGATACGGGTGGGTGCTGATCGGTCCCACGAGGTGTGGATGTTGCGTTCGATCAAACGGCGCCGGTGGTGTAATGGCGTAGAGCATTCCCGCTCGGTCAGAAGGAGGTGCGGGTTCGAGTCCCGCCTGGCGCTAGAAGTTTTGATCGCAACAAAACATCGTTGTGACAGCTGGTGAGATTGTTGGAGCGAAACTTTACGTCACCTGTCAAAATGCCATACATTTTTCTAAAGAAGGCAGCCATAGGGCTTGCTCCAGTATTGACTCTTTTGTTCAATTGGCGCCTACTTCACGGGGAGGTTCTTCTGTATGGAAGGCAAGCTTCGTTAAGCCGACATTTAAGAAAGGAAATAAGACTGATTTTAAAAACTACAGACCTATCTACCTAACACTCTCAACTAGCAAGGTATTGGAAAGGATAGTACGCAGTCAGATCTGTAATTATCTACGAGAAATAAATCATATCACAAAGTCACAACACGGTTTCCTCGAAAAGAAATTTACGGTTACAGCTAATATTTCTACTATTCCTGTTTGGCAAAAGGTGCTAGATTTAAATGGATACGTCACTGCTGGCATTCTCGATTATACAAAAGCTTTTGACTCCCTCAATCTAGATTTTCTTATAGAAAAGCTGCGCGCTTACGGTTTAGAGAGATGTATTTTGAAGTTCCTGATATCCTTTCTAACCGGGTGCACAAGGGCGGTGGTATTTAATGGTGCTGTTTCCGCTACGTATGAAACACCTAGTGGTGTCCCTCAGTGAACGCGTTTTGGTCTACTTATGTTTCTGCTTTACATCAATGATCTCCCGGAGTGTCTTACAGACGGAGTATTTTGCTCAATTTACGCAGATGACTCCGAGATATTTTCTTTCAACAACGCGGAAGCCCTTTCAGCATGGACTTGATGCTATTTACTCGTGGTCAACGAAATTGATGTTGAGTATTTCCTACGAAAAAACGTTCATAATGTGCATTGGTAAAACACACCCACATGGTTTATCATTTTGTCTGGAACAAAAAAAAAACTGAATACTATGAATTCTGTGCGTGATCTTGGCGTTGTATACATTGACTCGATCGCATTTGATATTTGAAATTTGATGACATAACATTGGCGGCAAATAGGAAGTGCAGTTTAATCCTATGCGCCTTCCAGACAAGTAAGATAACTATTCTGTTCCGACTTTTCTCAACGTATGCTAGATCTCTACTGGAACACTTCACTCCACTTTGGTCGCCTTCTAAGGTGATGCATACTGAAAAAGTCGAGAAGATTCAAAGGAGGTTTACGAATCAAATCTTAGGTAGAAATGGTATGTTCAATGTCAGCTAACGAGATAGACTCGTCCACCTTGGAACCACATCCCTGCGATTAAGGAGAACCATATATTATCAAAACCTAGTATTCAAAATAGTCTTTGATCTTATAGAAGTTGAAAAATATGAACTTTTTAAATTTATGAATTTAGCATTAGAACAAAAGTTATTGCCTTGCTGATCAGCATTGGAAGAACCCGGTCTCGACAGTTCTTTGAATCCTTTCTAGTAACTGCAGCAAAAACATTAAACGAGTTGCCAAACGATCTAGTTTCATCATCAACTCCACCCAGCTTAAGGCAAGACTGGAGTCACATCTCAAAGGAAAGGGGTTCTTTTGAATGTTTTAATGGCTACATTTTTTGTGAATGTTTTCGAGATTCTGCTTAGTCTGAGTAAAGCCCATTCCCCTCTTTTCTGTTATTCAGCACGTCGAAAGAAAATTATCAAGTTCTGTCACTAGGTTAGTTTTCGGTATACGATGACACCTACTCTCCTCCTCAGTCGTACAGTACCGCGCATGTCTTTTGGTCAATTCCCGAAAAAGCCGCTTTGGAGCGTTCCAAAGCGGCTTTTTCGGGAATTGACCAAAAGACATGCGCGGTACTGTATGATTCAATTTACTGGATAACGATATTAAGTTGGATGGCAAAAACGATAAGGCAAAAAAATATTCCGGAAACTTTTGTTGTTTGTTTTGTTAAACTTTCAAATTGCCGCTGTGTTGATCGACCAGTCTGTAGTTAAAGAAGCAACAAAAGCGGTCGTTGAAAGAAGCAATACCTCGCTACCTACCTTGGAAGATAAATTTTAAATATCGCAGTTCTTCTCTTAATTAAAACAAATAATTCTGAATGAAGGTATGATTATTTGTGGTCGCAAACGACGGTAGTTTTAAATCTGACCTAACAAGAAAGAACTGCCATCTATAGTATTAGCAATGCATGTACTAAATTCCGGAAATGGAATAAAAACGTCGGAAGCAGTTGAAAGAGAGGATTATATTATCAAGATATCACATCAAAACCATGTTTGTTTTATTTGCGACCCTTTTCCTTACTTTTGTTCATAAAACGACGTAAACGTAGAAAGACTGCTTAAACTCACTGCAATCAAGACAAGAAACGTGAGACGCCTTTCCATTCTCCTCATGTAAAGGGTTAGATGTCTAATATCGGGAAGCTGAAGCCATAGTGCCAGACCGTAATCTTTATTGCGTTTATCGGGATTCTCGATAAGTCTTACACACCTGCTCATTAGATGGAGACGATTTGCGTGCTACGTGTAAGAGAAACTACTTCTCGCTCAAGGTTCTGCAATAAAAGCAACCCGCTAGGATAAGACGGAGGAAGTTTATTCACACCTCACTTAATTAAGTTTGCCATTGCCCTTTGTTGACCAAGGAAATACTGAAGAATCGCCCGGTGGAACTAAATCACAGTGTAACTTCATCACAAATGCGGTATAACGAAGCTTGACACATGGCTTCTTTATTCCCTTACTAACAAAAGCATATCAGAGTCATCCGAAGTGTCATCTTTTCATACGAATACATGTCCTCAGACGAGTAACGAACGCATCACACGTGGCATTGAGGTAGTCTTCGTTCATTTCGTTAAATGCTTCAGTCAAGAAAGCGTTCAAAGAAGCTAAGCTTGCGTGTTGAGGAAAGCAAACCTTGCCCTCAATAACTGACCAGACAGAGGAATCGAGAGAATTCAAATCCGGTGAATTCGAAGGCCAGTCTTCGTGCGCAATAAAATCCGGGAGCTCACGTTTGCACCACCGCTGCGTTGTCCTCGCCTTGTTGCGGGCGCAGAGTCCTGCTGGAAGCACCATCTGTCACTACCGAAGCGTGCATCGACCCAAGACTTCAACACGTCCTAGAAAATCGTTTTCTGATACTCATCCTTATTAACTTAGACGCTGGATTCGGCAAAAACTAACGAGACTTGCGGTTTGAAGTAATCGCACCCCAAACCACAACTGAAGCTGCATGTGCCGTTTTACCGCCCAGTTTCCAGTCACGAATAGCAGCTCCAACATTCTATGAGAGAATGCGATCGTTTCGACGATTCACCGTGGGTTCCAGGGTGAAGACTTTCTCATTAGAAAAAACGACCGCGCGGTGCGTGACATTCGCGAACCACTTCACTGAGTTATGAGAACTTGTGTTCGTACGAAAGGCGACCACTTCGAATGATTTTGATATGTTTTTATTAGTAAGGGAATAAAGAAGTTTCATTGTCAAATCCGCATTTGTGTTGAAGTTTCACTGTATATATATATATATATATATATATATATATATATATATATATAGTATCCACGGATCTCCCTCGATAGAGATCCTTCGGGCTATCTTATTAAGAGGGAGCTCGGGCCGCTTGTCGCAGGGCCACGAGGCGCGTCCCGGGTGGTGGATAGGGGAACGAAAACGCGAACCAAATGCGACCGTGTACTGCCCAGAGACGCAGGTGGGATGCAGTGGATAGACTCCTTGCTCCTGCTGTGTCGGGTCAACACGTCCCTTGGGTGTGGGAGTGGCATGTGCGCGTGGACGTGTTTGCGCTGTGCGGATTGTAACTGTATCGGCTCGGCCAAAAGCTTGCACTCGGTAGACTGGGAGTACATGTAAGGCGATTCGAGGCCGCCTTAAGTCTCGCCCCGTCCCTTCCGGCAATCTGGCTGGCTGCCCGGAGTTCTTCGTCCGCACCACAGGGCCTGACTAGCTACCGTGTGTACTGGAGTCAAACACAGCAGCACTAAAGGGCCTCATTCCCCTAACCACGAAAGAGCCCTATTTCTGCAGAGATGGGAGGGCGAGTATGGAAAATCTAGAAGGAAAATCTCAGGGCCTAACCAGGCTGCGCAAATTGAGAAGGACTAGGATGACGATCTGTACTTACAACGCTCGCACGCTTGCATGGAAGCATCCATCGAGGATCTGAGTATGCAAGCCAGTAAGATCAAGTACGACGTCATCATCGGACTGACCGAGATGAGAAGACACCACCCTTTACACGCCGCCTACGACTCTGGAGAAGAACTGTTCCTTGGAACAAGCGACAGCAAGGAGTAGGCGGCGTTGGTGTCCTCGTCAACACGCACTTGCATGAACATCGATTCGTACGAGTCTCTGACAAGCCGAATCGGACGTCTGCGACTGAAGCGATGTGGCTCCGTGCCAGCTTTGACTGTGTTCGTCGCGTATGCCACAATATCCGAATACGACGGAAGCCCCCTCCCTACGGTGGACCTGGGAATCCCCAGGTGGCCAGTTTCACAACGAGATCGACCGCATCATCTTCAATCGCAAGTATTGCCTGAGCGATGTCTCCATTGACCCCAAGTTCTACACGGGATCGGACCTCTGCCTCCTTCACGCGAGGTTCCGCTTTTCGCGTCAAGGAGAGAAAGCCACAAAGTTCAAGAAGAGGAGCCCCAGAACGACTATCAACTGGGACCTTTACACCTCTCTTGCTGGCCTTTGGGAGGATACCGTTATGGACAACATCGACGAGGAATACGAACACTTCGTGCACCATTTCCGCGATAGTGCTAAGGGAGCCGAGAGCTTAAAGACCACCAAGAGACGCCTGTCTCCGAAAACTCTCGAGCTGATACGCCAGCGTGGAGCAGCACGAGCGTCAGGCAACTACCAATTGACGTCCGAGCTTGCGAAGCTATGCAGAGCGGCGATAAAGGAAGATCTCAAGGAGAGAAGGGCAGAAGTGTTGACTGAAGCAGCAGAGGCAGGGTTGAGCATCCGCAATGCCGCCGGAACTTCGCCAACTTCAAGATCAAGATGACCGCTCTCCGACGTTTTGGCGGAACAGTCACCTCTTCCAGAAGGACCATGGAGAAGGTCATCCACGACTTCTACTCCGATCTCTTCGATAGCCACGTCCACCTGCCCCCACGCCATCTTCCGCAGGATGGATACGTCGCCCCCTCTGTCCTCCCTTCCGAGATCCGACACGCCATCTCGTCGGTGAAGAAACGTACAGCACCCGGTCCCGACAGGATCAGATCCGAACACATGAAGAACCTCTCGCCAGCGCTCATCAACACCTTGGCGCGGCTCTTCACACGCTACTTGTCGGAGTGCAAGGTTCCATCTCAGTGGAAGACCAGCAAGACCGTCTTGCTGTAGAAGAAGGGAGACGTGCACGACATTGGCAACTATCGCTCGATCTGCCTACTGTCCGTAGTCTGCAAGCTGTTCACTCGAGTGATCCTGAATAGGATTACCAGAACGCTGGACGAAGGACAGCCATGCGAGCAAGCAGGATTTCGGAGAGGATTCAGCACGATCGACCACATACACACCATTACGAAGCTCATCGAAGTGTCGCGAGAGTACAAGCTGCCGCTGTGCCTTACGTCCATCAACCTTAAGAAGGCATTCGACTCCGTCGAAACTGAAGCGGTCATCGACGCCCTGCTCACTCAGGGGGTTCCTACTCAGTACATCAGAGTCCTTCGAGAGCTGTACAATGGATTCACGACCAAGATCTCTCCATTCTACAACAACGTCGTCATCGACGTGAAGAGAGGTGTTCGGCAGGAGGATACTATATCCCCGAAGCTCTTCAGCGCCACCCTGGAAAACGTCATGCGCGAACTAGAATGGGAGGACATGGGAGCGAAAGTCGACGACCGGCACCATCTTCGCTCCGCTGACGACATCGTGCTCATAACACCGAGCATCAGCAAGGCAAAGTGAATGCTGGCCGACTTCGTAAATGTGGGAACGTTGAACTACAGCTGAATCTAACGAAGACGATGTTCATGAGGAACGGAGAAGTTTGTGATGCCCCATTCTCGCTCAACGGAAAGAACATCTCCGAATGCTCCAGCTACGTGTATCTGGGTCGTGAAGTCAATGTGGCCAATGTCCTAGCGCCGGAGATGAGCAGGAGGAAACGAGCGGCTTGAGGAGGTTTCACATGCGTCGAAGAAGTCGCGAAGAAGACGAAGAACGTCCGACTCCGTGCCCACCTATTCGACTCTACCGTTCTTCCTGCTCTAACATACGCTTCAGAGACCTGGGCTATACGAAAGCAGGATGAACACGCGATCAGTGTCGCGCAACGTGGAATCGAAAGGACGATGCTCGGAGTGACACGACTCACGCAAGTGAGAGAAGGCCTCCGGAGTTCCGAGCTTCGCCGACGTTCGAAGATCAGAGACGCTGTCGCGTGGGCCAAGTTGTCGAAAATTAGGTGGGCCGGCCACGTAATGCGCTTCGCAGACACCCGCTGGGCGAGAGCCGTTACCGACTGGATTCCGCGGGATGTCAAGAGAACATCAGGACGCGCACCAACGCGTTGGTCGGACTTCTTCATGAAAGCCCTGAACGACCGATATGACGCTCTTCGTGTCCCTCGACCGAGGAGGATTCATTGGAGCACTCTGGCTCGCGAGAGGGACGAATGGAGACGGTGCTGGCGCCCGCTCGAGCAAGTTGATGATCAACGGGACGACAGGTGATACAGGTGATACAGTGTGTGTATGTATGTGTTTCCGTCCGTCACAACTTTAGAGAGGCATGACGTATTGGTGATACTCAACGATTGGTCGATCGACAGCTGCCCAAACCGACAGCTGCTGTGGTAGTCGAGGTCGCTGAACACGATCGTGAAGTCCGTTTTTGAAGCTTTGATGGCAGTCAATCAATACTGATAAAACTATCGATTTTTTGTGGATGTCATTCAAACGATCCGAATATTTACCATGTTAGAAGGATCAAAGACGCAGTTTCTGCATCAGTTTTGGGATGCGCCACGCACTCTACTCTTACGAGCCGTCATGGAGACGATTCGAATGCGTCTTTGGCCTACGACTCGCGGTGGCCAAATGATGAACAAGTTATCGCTTTGTTCTTCCCGGAGAAGTCTGGTACCAACTCACCGACCCCGGACCCCTCTTGTTCGCGTGTAGAACAGTCTTATCGTTAGTTAGGAAGCATTGCCTGTTCGCGCTTTGATTCATGCATAGCTGTGTTCTGTCCTGGTCAACCAAGCCTACCACTCCTCGGTAGCAGACATTTATTTATTCTTTACTTGTTTGTTAAGGACACAAACAATTTGTTTTATTTGTTTATTTTATTACTTGTAGCTCTAACTTAAGTGCTCTCATAAAACAGGGAAATAACAAACAAAGCAATCATGCGCAATCCTTGTAACCTAAGAAGGAACGTAGAACGAGTGCACTGTCACTATGCCCTGCAATTTCGTTGTTTTTAAGTGTTTCGCAGCATTCATGAGCTCAGAAACAAGGAGCCCGACCCAAAAAATGGCAGTAACATGAGAATAACAGTAATAAGCAATTTAGTTTAATATATAATAGTTTGGGCAATTAATTTGATCGTTATATACGATGCAGAGTTCCGCTAGGCACTCAGTATAGCTTTGGCGTGATTCAGGTTGATGAGAAAAATCACTTTCGAGCAGCATATAACAAAGAAGCACCTAGGAGTCCGGTCTTAAATCCGGCCATACCTAGGCCTCCATTACGCCTCCGCTCGGTGCTGCTTCCATAGCAACTGAGTTAGCTTAACCGACTAGTAATAAAACGTGTCTGAAGGTATTGGCTTATGCAATATAAGTGTAGAAGGAAGGACATTATAAAGAAGTCACTAAAGAGTGAAAGCATCTGGTGTCTTATTAGGCTGCTCCGTACACAAGCTCTGGATAGCTGCTAACCGACTTAGAAAAGTAGTTGAGAAGGGTTTTACAGCAGGCATAATGACAAAGTTAAACATATGAAGAAGAATGCAAGAACAACATAAATTCAGAAAAATGTCAACTCTTGGACCATCCTAGTTATGGGCAGCTATTAACATCAGTAAAGAAACGTGGAGCAGGCATGATGACTCAGTGAACAATGTGAGGAAGAAGAGCTGGTCAAGGCATCCATTCTTGGACACGAACAATCTACAATTATTTTATCATTATTGCGCAAAGGAGATTCCGCAAGACGACATACACGTCCACACATAACATTTCTACCTTAGGTGTCTAACTCCACGAGACGACAATCAACTCTGTAATTCAAGGATACTTCAAAAAATCATTCTTTTATCGACTCTTGAAAATGGCAACGGAGGACTATGACAAGAGACATTAAGTCATGAGCTAGGAGTATCTGTAGCCGAACTGCTCCACGAGAAAGAATAAAGTTAGCACTGTTCCAAAGAAATTTATTTCCTGGGTTTTTAAACTGAAGTGAAAGCATACTGATCCGATTTCTACATGGCCTAAATGTCCAGTATTTTCTAGCCTTCAAGACTACCTAACTTTTAAGCAGTTTGGAACAGAAGACCAAATCATTAAAAATACGTCTGTGCCTCAGAGATTTTAGTTTCAAAAATGCTAGCCTGTTTTCGTAATTCGAAGGTTGTAGATGGTATGCATCTTCGAACTACTGTTTGAGTAAACGTCTGTTGTACTTTTTCAGATTTGTTTTGGAGCTTTTCTGCTTGAGGATTTCAGATTTGCGACCTATAGGCAGTACATATGCTTTATAAAGCTTGAGCAATGTAACAGAATCATAATCAATAATGCTTCTCAACATGCCATAAAGTACTGAAAAGGCTTTACGCACAATTATATCAACATAGGCATCAAACTTCAGATGTTTATTCATAACAATTCCAAGATGTTTGATCACGTCAACTTGCCGTAAAGTAATATTATTGAAGCTGAAGTCAGGTGCAATTTCAGCTCCAAAATGAATCACAGAAGTTTTGGCAAGAAAAAATGTTGGAACACTTCACGAATTTGCGTGTCATTTCTACACAGGGACCACGCTAATCTTCTCTGTATGTTCCAATTTTACAGTACCGGACGCGTCTTTTGAATAAACGCCGCAAAAACCGCGAATTTGTGGCTTTTACGTCTTTTTGATATAACTCGCCTACCAAGCGCGAATTTAAGCTCAGGAGCTCGATTTCCATCGTTTGGTATACATTTTTCATATGGAGCCATGTAAATATTCGAAAATGAAAATTGCGCTCCATTGCAAAGGGTGGTC
This sequence comes from Heligmosomoides polygyrus polygyrus, assembly GCA_947396885.1. Classification (NCBI taxonomy): domain Eukaryota; kingdom Metazoa; phylum Nematoda; class Chromadorea; order Rhabditida; family Heligmosomidae; genus Heligmosomoides; species Heligmosomoides polygyrus. The sequence continues at coordinate 55,882,429 of OX377204.1, read as the reverse complement.
GTGGACGAGTTGTCGGTCGCAAGTCGTCGAGAATGGTTTCGGGCTCACAGTTCCTCTAATTTGAGGTTTTTTGAGAAACGGGTTGTACCGTTCGTATTTCTTTTCGAGATCTACACAAACGTGTACACAATTTCGCCAGATCACCGCGTTTTCGCAGTGGGTGGTCAAAAACGACTGGAGCAGATTTTTTGCGATTGGAGGAGCTTATATTCCAGGACTTGCATGTTCTCGGAGCATCTCAAATATGGCGTGAAATGTTCTGTCATACCAGGAAACCTCTGAGAGTGCGCCGTGCACAATGCATATAGGATCGAGCCTACCAATCGATGGGGTGGGACAGCTTGCTAAGTGAGCGTTTAGGGAGTTTTATGAGAAATTCTCAGCCGCCCTACTTAGGAATCGCTACACTCTGTCCCGCCGAGACTTAAGAGTGTGCCGTGTATATAGGATCGAACCTATCATCTGAGCGCGACAGCTCGCAAGTTGGACCGCGAGCGCGTTCTGAGCGCAATAACTGTATCAACTTGCGAAATTTTGTAAGCAATAGAAAGCTCAAGAAGTGCGCTGAAACACAGCAACGTAGCTTATGACTGAAAAAAACAGCGGTGCGAAAATGCAGTTTAGCCTTGTGTGACATGATTTCTTCGGAGTTCAGTCGACCGCTGTGGGAACACGCGATCAGCTAATGGTTTACGAATGCATAGGCTAGCAATTCAGTTAAGATACTTTAAGTGTCCATAGCTCTCCAGCTGCCAGACCTGCCTTAGTCCCAGCTGCCCCCACTTAGAGCTTCGGAGGGCAGCGGTGAAGTTTCTTCCGCTTTTACTCGCCCAGGTTTAAGTTTTTGATACCCCAATAACACCATTGCTTCAGCTAAAAAGCTCTATCGAACAGTATCAATCCGGCCAATTCTGGAAAAACTGATTTTTTGGCAATTTCCCTCGAGGACCAGAGCGCTCTTCGCCGAGCCTGCGCGAACGATGACTTCATCGAAAATCGATGATTTCGAAATTTGCCAAATGTCCTCATCCAAAATTATCTAGGGGGTTATTAGGAGCGCCGATTACGAATCCGAGGTTCTTTTCTGAAAATTTCACCGATTTAGTAGATTTTCTGTTATCTCCTGGATAACTGTGGGTGGTCGGGCAGGAACCCCGATTTTGCTCAAACTTCGCCTAAGAGCACGGGTTCTTCAGGGTGCCGAATACGATGCTATTGTCCATTTGGCCGATTATGGCAAGAGACGACCCATACCGATAACTGAAGGTGGTCAGTGATCCTGACCCTACCAACCTCAAACAGCTGTAACATGCCAAAATCGGTGGAATTTTCAGAAACCGACGTCGGATTCGTAATCGGCGCTCCAAATAACACCCATATAATAATCGGTACCAGCCAATTGAGGCTTAAAGAAACTGATTTGAATCATTTCTATCTAGATTTACAGCTTAACTGGTTCCATGCTGATATCAGCAGCCGGCTCATCCCGATATACGGGTGAGTGCTGATGGGTCCCACGAGGTGTGGATCAGGGGTGCACATTTAACGGTTAACGATTTAACGAATTTAACGAATTAACGGCATAGTGTAGTTTCATGCACAAACGGTCACAGGTTCGACTCCCGGCTCGGGCACGCCACGCCCTGCAAAAATTGCAAAAATGGCAACGGTTCCAGCGTCAGGCCCAGGTTGACAGGCCGGCTGATGGAGAAACCTCGTCACAAAACCATGATCACAAGTCGCAATAGAATCAGTGTAAAGGCTAGGACGTCACCCGGAAGTGGCGCACAGAACCCCCGCCCGAGTTCTGTGGTCAGTATGCGAGGGCTACCGAGGGTCGAACGACCTCGGCTAAAGAAGCTAGTTCGACTGGGGACTCTGAATGTGGGAACGCTGACCGGGAGATCTAGGGAAGTGGCTGACCTGATGAAGCGCAGAAGGATACAAGTCCTGTGTCTGCAGGAAACGCGATGGAAAGGGGCGAAAGCCAAGGAGATCGGAGAAGGGGTCAAGCTGTACTACAACGGAGAGGACACCAAGAGGAACGGGGTAGGGATAGCTGTCGCGGAGTCCCTCAAGGATTCAGTAGCGGCTGTCCAAAGAATAAACGACCGCATCATGTCACTACGGCTGGACACGAAGGAGGGTTACTGGACCATCATGTCTGTCTACGCTCCGCAAACCGGATGCTCCGAGCACGACAAGGATGACTTCTACCTCTCGCTCGAGGAAGCCATAAGGTCCGTACCAGAAGGCGACTACCTCTCCATAGCAGGGGACATGAACGGGCATGTGGGGAGTGGCAGAAGAGGAGTGGAAAGGGTTCATGGAGGAAAAGGGATCGGCCTGGTAAACCCAGATGGAGAACGAATTCTGGATCTGGCTATCGCCCACGACCTGGCTGTCTGTAGCACCTTCTTCGAGAAGAGGGAGAGCCAGAAGGTGACCTATGCTAGCGGAGGAAGAAGAACTGAGGTCGACCACATCCTGGTTCGAAGGGCTGCCCTGAAAACAGTCCGGAATGTGAAGGTCATTCCGGGAGAAGACGTGGCATCACAGCACAGACCCTTGGTAGCCGACCTTAGTATACCTCTACCCACCAGGCCCAAAGTGAGGACGGAACCCAGGACCCGATGGTGGAGACTGCGGGGTTCAGAGCGGAACGAGCTACGAAGGGCAGTGCTCGAAGCAGGCCTTCCAGATCCAGCTGGTCCCGTGAATGAGACCTGGAGGAGGGTAGCCGAAACAATCCTGAGGTGTGCCAAGGAAACCCTGGGAGAAACAAAGGGAGGAGCCAGAGGGAATAAATCGGCATGGTTCTGGAACGAAGAGGTGCAGGCTGCGGTGAAGAGGAAGAAGGAGGCCTACAAGCTGTGGCAAAAGACGAGGGCACCCGAGCATCTCACAGCCTACAGGAAGCTGAAGAGGCTGGCAAAAACAGCTGTAGCGAAGGCAAAGAACGCGGAAATGGATGCCCTGTACGAGAAACTAGACGGGCCAGAGGGAGAGAAGTTCGCCATCCGCCTGGCCAAGGCGCGTCATAGAGCTAGCCTCGACATTCGAGTAGTGAAGACTGTGAAGAGTGCTGACGGTAGAGTGTTACGGAAGCCGGTCGAGGTCAGAGAGAGATGGGAGGAGTACTTCAAGGAACTCCTGAACGAGGAGTTCCCTCGTCGGGAGGCCGAGGAAGAACAGCCAACGGAAGGACCCATCCCACCCTGGACGCAAGAAGAGGTTCGCAAGGCCATACGGAAGATGAAACTCGGAAAGGCAGCAGGGCCTGACGGTGTGCCAGTAGAGGCTTGGAAGGTGCTCGGGAACCTCGGAATCAACTGGCTGACGCAGTTCCTCAACAGAATCACGAAAGAAGGTAAGATGCCGGATGACTGGAGGAACAGCACCATAGTCCCCATCTTCAAGCAGAAGGGAGACGCTTCCGAATGCTCCAACTACCGAGGGATAAAACTGATCTCACACACGATGAAGATCTACGAACGACTGGTAGACTCAAGGCTGAGGGAGATGGTACCCATCTCCCAGGTGCAGTGGGGCTTCATGCCTGAGAGGTCCACCACAGACGCCATCTTCATCGCTCGTCAGGTGATGGAGAAATATCGGGAGAAACGAAAACCCTGCTACCTGGCATTCCTGGATCTGGAGAAGGCCTACGACAGGCTAGCTCGGATCGTAATCTGGAATTCCCTTCGAGGGAGGGGTGTCCCGGAACGTCTGATCACGGTCATAAGGGACATGTACGAGGGCTCGAAAGCGGCGATACGAACTCCACACGGGGTGACAAGGAAAGTGGACATCACAGTGGGGGTACACCAAGGGTCGGCTCTGAGCCCGTTCCTCTTCCTGCTGACGCTTGACTCTATAGTGAACCACCTTGAGAAAGACCCTCTCAGAACGATCCTCTACGCGGACGACATCGCCCTAGTAGCCGACAACCAGGAGGAGCTGGAGGAGAAGGTGCAGCTGTGGCAGAGAGCCCTTGCGGACAACGGCCTACGGCTGAACGTGAAGAAGACGAAGTTCATCAGCTCTGAGCAGTGCGCTGGATCGATCCTAGACTGCCAAGGGGAAACAATCGAGAAGGTGGAAGAATTCCGCTACCTCGGAAGTGACCTATCCGAGGAAGGAAGTGTGGACCAGGCGGTCAGGGGACGGATAAACGCAGCCTGGCTCAAGTGGAGGGAGTCCACAGGGATCCTCTGCGACCGTAGATGCTCCAGGACGCTCAAAGGCAAGCTCTATAGAACAGTTGTAAGACCTGCCCTCCTCTACGGCAGTGAGTGCTGGGCCCTGGGTAAGGCGCAGGAGCGGCAACTGCACGCGGCAGAGATGAGGATGCTGAGGTGGGCATGTGGATGGACCCGTCGGGACAGGGTGCGAAACGAGGATGTTAGGGCAGTGATGAAGACTGCCCCGATCCAGCTGAAGATGAGGGAGCAGCGCCTAAGGTGGTGACACGTCCTCAGAAGGCCAGAGAATCACCCCGTAAGGTTGGCCCTAGATTACGAGGCACCCGGAAAGCGTCCGAGAGGAGCCCCAAGGAAAAGATGGAAGGATGTCATCAAGAGAGATCTCGCCGAAGTCGGCGCCACGGCAGATGACGCCCTTGATAGGATGAGGTGGCGACAGATCACAAGAACAGCGGACCCTGCGACTGCGCGGGACTAAACGCTCAGGAGAAGAAGAAGAAGAACGAATTAACGGCATTTTTCGTTAAAATCTGGCTTAACGACCTAACGGAAATTTTTAGAAATTTAACGGAATTTTTAACGGACTTTCTACTCAGTGATTTTATCACATTTACCCTTAGTCTTCACAATTGCTGAAGGTCTCACCCGCCCGATTAGAATTGTTCCTGAAAACTATTGAAATTGGCAAGAACATTTTGATGTTTTCATGAATTTGTTTTGCATTGTTGGAAATAACGCATTTTGGGGCGTGGGTAGCGTAGTCGGAGGAGGTGCCGGCTGTGACCCGATACCAGGTTAATGGTTCGGATTTTCCACCCCAGCCAACCAAGCTTTCCATCCAGACTTGTCTGGGAGGATAAAGCGCTGACTTGTTCATTGGCCACCGCAAGTAGGTATAGGCCAAACACGCATACAAGTCGCCTCTGCATCTCATATAAGTAGAATGCGGGCGCATCCCAAAAGGGATTGAGTAACGCCGTCCTTTATATTTATCCTTTAATGCCTTTATGAGCTAGAAATTTCTTCGCCGAGCCCCCAAGTACGTCAACGAATCGACTAAATTATACTGGTCTAACCACCTCGTAAGATATGCCTATCCTCACCTGGCGCTGCTTATCCCAGAATACTTTTGCCCGCCACCTGGAACAGCCGAGACAGAGAGAATGATTTCGGCCGCTGGACGTATTTTAAACGATTTAAAAAAAGCGCTACTAACAACAATTTAGGAAGTTACTTTTCCTGAACGTTAACACATTAACGATGTGTCACATCTATTCAAGAGTGTGGAACATGTGACGCGATGCCGTGTCATGGTCACGACGTTGCAAAAAAATGGATGGTCCAACGCACCGGGCACTCGAAAATCGTGCGTCCGATAACGTGGAAACATTCCACTGACTGGCTTTTAATTGTATCTTTATTTGATCTTTTTGTACTTAGTGGCTTGGGCCCGCATCGAAATTGTATATGGTCGTAGAACAGTCAGACAAAACGGTTTCGCAAAGAACTAGGGAAGGAATGAACTCCGGATTCTGCCTGATCGCACATTTTAAGATGCCTTTTCGGTGATCATCTTCCATAATAATTCCATAGCTGTTCTTATTCCACACCCTGTAGATAATTTGTTACTGAAGGTTTGTTTATTTTTCTACGTTTGTTGATCTTGAATTGTTTGAATTACATTGCAATGTTGATTGTTGAACTCTTGAAGTGGAAACCTATACGATTTGCTTGATTTTTTCACTTGAAATAAGGGCTTGCATCTATTTTGTATTTTTAACGAAATTTAACGATTTACCGGAAATTTAACGAAAATTTTCCGTTAAAAAATTTCGTTAAAAAAATTTAACGCACAGAATTTTGTGTACACCCCTGGTGTGGATGTTGCGTTTGATCAAACAGAGCGCCGGAGGTGTAATGTCGTAGAGTATTCCCGCCCGGTCAGAGGGAGGTGCGAATTCGATTCCCGCCTGGCACTAAAAGTTTTGATCGCAACAAAACATCGTTGTAACAACACCCATATAATTTTGGATGAAGACATTTGGCAAATTTCGAAATCATCAATTTTCGATGACGTTATCGTCCCGCAGGCTCGGCGAAGAGCGCCCTTGCCCTCGAGGGAAATTGTCAGAAAATCAATTTTCCCGGAATTGGCCGAGATTGACACCATCTGATAGAGCTTTTCGATCTGATCAGAATGGTACCATTGGGAGTGTCGAAAACTCAAATATGGGCGAGTGAGGGCGGGAGGAACTTCACAGCAGCTCTCGCAGCTCTAAAATGACATCTGGAGCTCTCCATTAGCTCTCGTTAACTTCCCGCAGTACTCGAAAACTCGGAAAAAATCGTGTCACGCAAGCCTAAACTGCATTTTCGCACAGCTGTAGCTTTGTTCAATCATAAGCTACGTTGCTGTGTTTCAGCGCACTTCTTGAGCTTTCTATTGCTTACAAAATTTCGCAAGTTGCTTGCAAGAATGATTCAAACCTGACAGAGTTACTCCGCTCAGATCACGCCCTCCCCTCCAATTTAGCACATCAACGGTCGATGTTTTTCGTGCTCTTACTCGTCCAGATTACAGGCCTCGCAGCTCGCAGTAAGAACATTCAATTCACCACGGAATTCTCTATCAAATGGTATCAAACTCGGCCCGGTTCAACAATATCGATCTTCGATGACGTCACCGTCCTTCTGCCGCGGCCTTGAGCCGACTCGCCTTTGATGAGAAATTGTGAAAAAATCGATTTTCGCAAAACTGGTCGACGGTGACCCTATCTGATGGAGCTTTCCGAGGTGAACAGATTGGTACGATTGGGAGTGTCAAGAACTCAAATTTGGGTGAGTAAGGGCGAAAGGAACTTCACCGCTACCCTCCTCAACTCTAAAATGGCACCTGGAACTGGGGCAGCTTAGGTATCTGGGAAGCTACGAGTATGTCGTCGTAAATTGTTTTCAGTCTTAACCTCGCACACGCATTTGCATGCCGTTAGCTCTTCCTATCTTCCCGCAGTATGCGACTGAACTCGGAAAAAAATCGTGTCACACAGACTAAACTGCATTTTCACACCGCTGTAGCTCATTTAAGCTACGTTGCTGTGTTTCAGTGCACTTCTTGAGCTTTCTACTGCTTACAAAATTCACAAGTTGCAGCCGGAAAGATTCAAACGTGATAGAGTTATTGCGCTCAGAACACGCCTGCGGTGCAACTTGCGAGCTGTCGCGCCAGATGATAGGTTCGATGCTAAATACATTGTGCACGGCACACTCCAAAGTCTCGCCGGACAGAGTGCAGTGATTCCTGAGTAGGGCGGCTGAGGATTTCTCATAAAACTCCCTAAACGCTCACTCAGCAAGCTGTCCCACCCCCTCGATTGGTAGGTTCGATCTTATATGCATTGCGCCCGTCGCAGGTTTCCTGGCTTCTCCAATCGCAAAAATTCTGCTCCAGACATTTTTGCCCACCCACTGCAAAAACGCGGTGATATGGCGAAATTGTGTACACGTTTGTATAGATCTCGAACAGAAAATCGAGCGGTACAAACCATCTCTCAAAAAACCTCAAATTAGAGAAATTGTGAGTATGCAACGGTTTTCGACCGCTTGCAACCGACAGCGCGTCCGCCACCGCCCTTCGCAGTGGAGCGCAAGTTTTCAACTTCGAACACTTTGTAGGATCTATATGAACAATGTATACCAAACGATAGAGATCGAGCTCCTGAGCTTAAATATGGTTTTGGTTTTTCAAACGAGTGATTTTATCCTTTTTTATATCAAAATGACGCAAAAACCGCAAAATCGTGGGTTTTGTGGTGTCTATTCAAGAGAGGCGTCCGGTACTGTAGTAACAAAGATGTTAACGATACAACTCTAACTTGTCCACTATTAGGGCGAAGCACTCAAATTGCCTCCAGATAAACTTCAAACAAGTGGATTATGCGGACAAGGGCAGTTATGGAAAGTTCAGATCTTGGGATGATTCAGATAAGGGTGCTTTCCTCCTATTCCTTACATAGGTGTCATCGGTACATGTCGCGAAGGCGTAGAACACGGGGTGTGGAAACGTGCAGAACGGGTGCACGAATGCACCGTTGCTCTTACCGTAGTCGAGCCAGTCAATCACAGCAGCGGTCGAAGACGTCTTCTTTGTGGCTGTACGGCTGAGCCCTGGCCGTACCACCGGGTGAGATTGCGGCTCTGGCCGTTCCCGCAACCCTGCTGTGCGCTTTTTGCGACATTTACCCGAAGCTCTTCTTTCGAGGAATTATAGACGGTTTTGGAAATAAGCGCCCTATTGGGTTATTTTGATGTAAACTCATGGAGAAAGTTTTTGTCGTCCGAACTTTCGACTTGTCTAACTGGCAAAACGTGAGCAAATTAAGCTGTAATTCTGTATAATAGCCCTTGGCGTATTGCACATTCCATAAGGATTGAATAAGATCTTTATCCGCAATTTCTATTAGATACTCCTCACTTCTCACGAATCATTACCAACTAAACTCCCTAAAATGCATTTTAGGGATGGAAATGTGGCATCTGCTCAAGGATAGCTGCTCTTTTTCCACTGATACTAACACAAAATGACAGGAGTGTAATAGCAGTACCCTCAAAGAGATTAGTCTATATGAGCACATTTACGCAATATTGGAGAAGCCACGCGGGATTCATAATAGTGCTCAGCAATTGTGTTGAAGGCCTTCCTAGTCCTTACACATATAACAACGCACCCTTTTTACTTGAAGTAATAATACATGGATAGGAACAAAGACATTGTTGGCTATTTTAAACTACAAAAATTAGATCGTCTTTCAAAAAAGGGGTCTTCATGCGCGGCCAGGGGGGTGCGATTTCTCTGCGATTTTTGCCAGAAATCGCAGAGAAATCGCACCCCCCTGGCCGAGCATGAAGATCATTTTTTCAAAATTCGATTTTGCACTTATAAGATAGAACATTTCTTCTAGTTTTGATTGTTTTTGTGAAATCGCTCCAATTTTTTCGAGCAAAAATCGCACCCCCCCAGCGCGTATGAAGATGTCTTTTTTGAAATGTGGTTTTAGGCTCATAAGAAAGAGGATTTCTTCTGGTTTTCTGAATGCCACCCGCATTTGCATAACTCTCAAAACTGAACGAGTTACGATCGGTTGAACAAAGTACATGTGTAGCACCTTGCAATCACATCGACGAGCAATCGACCAGTGATCCATCCTTCTTGATCACATCGAAAATAGCTCCAGATAAGCTGAATTTTTATCATGTATCAGTCAAAGATTTAGCTTTTGTGAAGCTACATTTCAGCTCTAGAGTAGGTAGAAAAATCTTTATTTCTGAAAAAAATTGAGCATGACCTCACCTTATCACAAGGAAGATTGCTTAGGAAAGACTTCATTTTTTTGAACAAGTACTAAATAAAAACTGTGCTATTGTTCACCCCAACTTCAGCTCCAGTGGTCGCCTTGTTCAGGAAACATTTGATTTTTGGTGAAGGATAGGAAAATCACTCCACCTGATCGGAGGAAAGGGTGTTTAGGAGAGGCCTAATGTTTTTCCTGCCACAAATTGAAGGTTAAATTTCGGTAAGATCCAGATACAACAACTAATACAACAACTATTTAAATTTTTACTAAATATAGTTTTAAATCCAAATGGCGTCTTCTTTCCGTAGAAGATGCGATGCCCAGGGTGTCGCAATATCGCTGCCATGCCTAAAAATCTTCATTTAATCGGTTTATTTGCTTCAATCCTTAATAATTAAATAGTAATAAATAGTTTTTTTAATATTTACATACCTCTGCTTACAATTCTTGCGAAAGAATCATCATCCCTCCGAGAATTTCTTTCTTCGGATCTATGTCGAAGTACGACCCCCCTCACCTTGAGCCAAAGTACGACCCCCCCCCCCTGCGATTCTCGCACCCCACGCTTGAGCCTGAACACCCCTCTCGTCGTCTGTCGGCGGCGATCCGCGGACGGCGGGCGTGGCGGGCCGCGAAGTACCTCGCCGGCTTCACCGTCGCCGTACGCTCGACGTGCGGGCCACGCCAGACTTGCCGGCTTCGGGTATGGCGGGCCACGCTAGGAACGTAGTCCAAGATAGCTATGGATGATTCTTCAGCCAGCGTCTCTCTCCGGCATCGCCGGCGCCGTACGCTGGACGTGCGTTCCATGCCAGGCTTGCCGGCTTCGGGTATGGCGGGCCACGCTAGGAACATAGCCCGCCAGTGTTCATCGCTGGCTTCGCCGGCGCCGTACGCTGGACGTGCGGGCCATGCCAGGCCTGCCGGCTTCGGGTATGGCGGGCCACGCTAGGAATGTAGCTCGCCAGTGTCCATCGCCGGCTTCGCCGGCGCCGTACGCTGGACGTGCGAGCCAAGCCAGGCTTGGCGGCTTCGCCGGCTTCGGGTATGGCGGGCCACGTTAGGAACGTAGCCCAAACATAGTTTGGGATGCTTCCTCAGCTAGCGTCCGTCGCCGGCTTCGCCGTCGCCGTACGCTAGACGTACGCCACGCCAGGCTCGCCGGCTTCGGATGTGGCGGGTCACGCTAGGAACGTAGTCCATAGCATGTGCATAGATTGAAATAGAAATGAAAATGGGTGAGGAAAAGGTCAGCGGCAGTGTGAAAACACAGAAATGCAGACGAAAATGGAGTAAGGGACGGATGCAAAAATGAAGTGAAAATGGAGGGTGAAGGTGAGTGAACCCGTACCGAGAGCAAACGCACAATGTTCCTGCTTTGCATCCCTTTGGCAGTCTGTTCATAAACACCTTAGATGGGATCAACATGCCACCGTCGACAGTTCATGCGCCGTCAGCAGTTCATCCTCGGAGGCGGTGGGCGCAGCGGACGCGGCGGACTTAGCGCGGCAGACGCGGCGGACTTATCGCGGCGGACGCGGCGAGCGCGGCTGGCTTGAGCGCGGCGGACATGGCAAGCTTCAGCGCAGCCGACGCAGCGAACGCAGCGGATGCGGCAGACGCAGTGGACGTAAGGCGCCTTTTATACTCCCGCCGCGGTGCGGCGCGTCAATTTGGGGAGCGGCGCGGCCAGTCGCGCCGCGCCCCGATTTTGACGCGCCGCTGCGCGATTGCAGTGGTGTTTCGCGGCGGCGGAGTATGAATGCGATGCGGCGCCACCTCGCGGCGCGAAAAATCGATAGCCATGCCGCGCCGCGGGGCGGCGCAAGTATAAAAGGCGCCTAACGGACGCGGCGGGCTTCATCGCAGTGTGCGCGGCCGGCTTCACATAAGAGTGCATGTTGGCTTCACTTAAGAGTGCATGCTGGCTTGACATAAGAGTGTACATTGGCTTCACATAAGAGTGCAAACATGTCGTCGGACAATGACTCATGCCTCTCTCGATTATATATGGTAATGATGATGATTGCTTCTATGTCTTCTCTTTCTCGTTCTTCTCAAATGAGGACTTTGTTGTATTCAAGTATGATGCATACCATTTTCAAGTCCTTCCTATACTACATACTACTCGTGATCGTTGTCACAAACGTAGCGTTTGTATTCGAGACTGAAGTTGCTACGTTGTGTTGAGTCTGTGTCAATGGCGATCCTTGTGACGGTCAAAGAGTGGGACATTCCCACACATGTAGTACGGTGACAACACGTGTTTTCATCACTGGCATTGATGAATCTAAAGTGCTTAGTGATTGTTGTCAGAAGTCGACGTCTTGAAGCTGTAATTTACAGGCCAGTTCGTTGTAAAAGAATGATGGATCAGCTCCCGTGCCTAGTATGACGTGAACTGGCTCCAGTTATTTCGTGTCTGGATTGAAGTCTGAGCCTGTCCTGCTAAGATGAGAGCGTCCGCTCGGTTACTGAAAAGCAATGTACGTCTGTTGGCCTTTTATGGGTTCTTGGTAGGAACCTAGTGTGTTCATTTTCGTTGATGTATGCAGTTGTTGGGTTTTCGACGGTATCTTCTTGGTGATCTTTTCCTGTTGTAAAGTACGAGAATGTTTCCATTGGAAACATGTTCCCCGGAACTCCTCAGTAAGCAGGGAAGCTCTTAAGAATGTATTGACAAACTAACACACCTGAATCCGTTGTCCGATCGTCGTTCTCGGTCCGCCAACTCCTGTCCTGTTAAATGTCGAATCATACGAATGTATAAATCGGGGAAGGAAACGCGACATTAGAGCGAAATCACTGCATGATAATGAAACAAGCAAATATAAAGGAGAGCTGATAGAGAAAAGGAACCGAGACAACAGGAAAAGGAAGATAACTAGTAAAAACTAGTAGGTAGCAGGAAAATAAGAAATTTTGAATTTGCGTCGCAGCGTGTGATAAAGCAATCCTTCAGTGGCGGGGCATATGTTTTATTGGAGAACGTACTGAAGAAGAGTGCAAATTAACAAAATAAAGACCGTTAGCGTACGCAAACGCAGAAATTACTTTTTATGGTTGTTTAAATGAATATAAGCACAAGATAGAATATATTAAATAATCACTATTAAGAAATTAATAATAGGCAAGGCAACAAATGATGCGAGAGTTAAAACTACAAGCTATTGTCATTGTTAATATCACCAGCGAACTTTCTCCGTTTTTGGACTCTGTGGGCTGATCTAGGCCTGAGCCACGGTTGACCTAGGTCAGTGCGAAGGCAGTCACTGCCCTATATAAACTAATACCTCCAAAACACAGGTACGACCTAAAATACCGACTGCCTAGCTTGTGGTCTAACAACCATCCACTTCTGTGGATCTACCTAAGGTCGGTTCTTTGCACTTGATCTCTTTGGTTTGCTGAGTAGTACTTCATCAACTTTATGTAAGGATTTGTCCAGGGATTTTGTCGTTCATCTTTGTGAATGTTCTGTCTCATTTAGGCCCTTGAAGAAGGCGATTTTGCCGAAACGTCGGCCAATAAACGGATTTCCTAATCTCGTGTGGCTAATCAATATCCACAGCAAGATCCTTTATTGCAGAGAAATGATGTGGTGCAGATACGCATCGCTTAAAAACTAGCACATATAAAGGCGCAAATAGACAGCCTTGGTTTGTTGCAAGCATTGATGGTCTAAAATTTACTCCTGTGATCAAAAGAAAGTGTAATAGCAACAAAGTAATATGTGCAAACATATTGGCAGCACGCTGACTGGAACTCAAAAGCACACCGCTGTGCTCTTTTGAGGCGCACTCCTAATAACTGCGCCATCGAGGCACATGTCGTGGGGTGTCATAGAGGATGATGAGTGACGCGCGCACGTTTTCACACCTCTTTTTCTGGTCTTTAAAAAGCAGGCACGAAAAACTAACTGTAGTTCTGAATTCCGCTCACACAGCCCTTTATCACACGGCCCTTTGTCAAAATAACATCGCAAAAGCTCATCTTGAGTTGAGAACCTTTCTTGTCAACCACCTAGTCGCACCACATCATTTTTCTGTAATAAACGCTCTTACTGATCTTCTCCTTTAGTCAACAGCTATGGTACAAAACCGCGAAACAAGTAAAACACAGGCAGCATCTTACAAAACAAGTGAGGAACATTCTTCTCCCTGGCAAGGAATGACCAGTTCTTCATCGTTGATGGCATAATCCCTGGGTGAAGAGAAGGGTCTTGGGCAGGGTCAGGCGTGGGCCTCGATTTTTGCCGAGCCTCTACGACCCCCCTCCCAGAGTGGATCTGGTACTACCCCCCCCCCCTTGTGTAGACCACCGCTTTATTTCCTATCCGCATTAAATTTTTAAAAAATTTTATGCGATTTTTGTACCCTTTAATAGGTCCTTCTTTCCAAGTGTAGCACCGACTGTGCCAGATTATTTCAAGAAAGAGTACTACTGAGTAACTGTTTAACTTAATAATTTGTTAGAAAAAAAACGCTGATAAAGGCTTTGTGTATGTAATCTTTTGATAATAATAATTTGTTGATAGTTGAAAAAGAAGCACTTTTGAGAGCACTTGTCGAATTAGTCACAACGAGTTCAACTTTTCAGGTTTTCCGAACATCTCAGGGACAAGACAGGGAGAGCGACATCTACATCCTAAATTGCAGTCTATAAAATTTGAAGTATCAATTACTAAGGAAAATTAAGTGCTTTTCCTAAAAGATTTTGAAAGCGCTCTTCGAAGCGATGACGGAATGGCAACTGGAGGATGGACTTGTCACGGAACTAATTTTCTCTCTTCTGCAGAAGCAGCATCAGAAAGTGAAGTTGTACTCTATAAAATTTTAAGCCACAGTTTGACACACGGTAATAAGCCTGGTTTTCTTAAACGGCCCTCTGTATGAACAGACGCTCCGATCACACTTCTCATAGTTTTAAAAGCTCTGTGAATTTTTCAGAAACGTCGAACAAGCTCTGAAATATGGTAGGTTACGTGGAGCCATTGCGTTCTCCGATATCATCGATCGCCACTGGAGATGTTCTTCTCGCGAAAAAATTTTCTATCTTCTAGGAAAGAACACGCGAGAGTGAAATTGTGCTTCATGGAATTTTAAGTCATGAATATTACACGGTAAAAAGCTAAGCTTCTTCGCAGCGATCTCTCACGCTGATGGGATCCTGGCGTTGGGGTGTATCATGGATTAGCCGGTTTTTTACTGCATTTCAAATCGTTTCCGCTAATGCAGACCACGTCATAAATATTACGACAAGACGAATTTATTCGAATAACCACGGTACGAAACCGTTATCAGAGATCTTTAACGCATTTCGCTACAAGTGCTCCTCGGTTCATCGCATTCCTACAGCTCTCTTTGATTCCTCGTACAGCAGCTTGCAGGACTCTTCTTTTTGACACTTATCCGGAACGGGGTGAATGGCGAAGTTCCTGAAGTGAGCTTTGAACTAAAACAAGTCGTTAACCAAGCCAATATGATGTTAACAAAGAAAAAGAATTGAGGATTGTAAACACTATGCACACCTAAAATACTGCCCATTGCTGTTCTTCGGCAGCTTCTTGCTGACTGCTAGGTAGAGAGGCATTTGTGCTCCATCGTCGTCCGTCATCAGCACGAACCACATGATAGGCCTAGGATTCTATACATCATACCCATAGAAAATTCACGTACCCTAGTCCTTACATATATGGCTGCGAATTCCCTTACCTGAAAACGACGCGTACCCACTGATATCCGGATTCCTTAAGAATATTAGTATCCACGTTTCCAGGATGGCAAACTGTCACCGTGATCGGTAAATTCCGTTTCTGCACGAATCTCGCTAGGTGTCGAGTATACATCACCTGCACAAAGGACCAGTTAAATTCTACAGGCTAAAGTAGATCGTACAAAGCTACAGAATTACACACACCTGCGCCATTTTGCTGCGACTGTATGCTGTCATTCCACCGTAGTTCTGAGGATCATTTACAACGCCCAAGCTAAATTAGAATGACTCCTGTGGAGTTCTGGCAATACAGACTGCGGCAGTTATACGCCTTATTAAGTACCTAATGGTGTCGCCATACTCGTACAGAACAGATGAGACGTTGATGATTCGACCGTCCGTTGACTTGGATATAAGAGGTAGTAGAAGCTCCGTGAGCAGAAAGTGACCTGTAGTTTGAGTCCAACATTTCACCATATCGCCTATTGATAAACCGCATTAATTCGCGTTTTTTTTTTCTCAGTAATTTCGGCTGCGACTTCTTCGTTAAATCTCTTTAAGACGTTCATGAATCCGGCCCCAGGTCTTCCTCTGCCTGTTTCAAGTAGAATTTAGCCGTGCCTAGGCAACAACAGTACTTCCTCGAGCTTCTAAAGTTAGCGACCCCAAGCGTCTATACAACCTTGTAGAGTGAGACGCATCATTCGCCTGTTGAAATCACAACATGAAAATATGTGCGTGAAAGAAGTGAATATTTATAGAGGCAATATGTATATAAAGAGTGTCCCAAAAAATGTAAGCACTGACTGAAAGGTGATAACTTTGGTCACAGTAAGAGCGGACCCGCTACGAAGCGGGACAAATGCTGAAGAAGAAGAAATTTGCTCACAGTAAAGGTACAGAAGAAGTTAAGGGCTCATATGAAAGCGCAAGAAAATAGAAAATTTATGGCATATGAGCGGTATGATTACGCCATGCACTTGTCTGAACTTTTGCATTTTGCACTCGATTGATTGTGTTTTACTTGAATACTTGTTGTAATTTCTCCTTAATGGGCCGTACTGATTAACTCGGGCTTCTTTTAAAGGTTCAATCTTAAAAACACACTATGTCTTGCAAGAAGTGCAGGGTGTTCTAAAAGAATGCAGGTTCTATTTGAAAGATTCTAACATTGCTGCTATTGCTAGGGTAACGAGGTTTCTGTGGCATGCAAACGGTCAAGATTGTGACATGCTCCCGCTCGAAACCATGCATTTCAGACTCGACTGATTGTGCGTGAGTGACGCGAGTTGATGGTGCTTGGGAGTAGTCGCTGAATCGCGTCTGCACTTCGGCGATGCTTCCGAAGTTCTGTTAGCACTTCAGGATAAACTTCTACTTCTCGAAGGAAAACCCAGAGCCGGGCCTGACTCTTTTTATAGGCTCAGATATGTAGAGAGCGTTATTAAAGCAATAGCCAGATCGATGAATTGTGCAATCAATAAACTCACATGTCCTTGTCTTTCACGCGATTGCAAAGTTCTAAGAGTTAAAAGAAGTACAGTGCAGGTTAATGTGGTCAAGTAGTAACAAGACTGTAACACGCATTCAGCCCAAGCACACTCAATCGAGTCTAATATGTAAAGTTTCAGACGAGTGCATGGAGCGATTTTGACCATCAAAACGTCATGGAATTTTTGCCATCCTTTGCTTTCATATGAGTCTCGGACAGCTCCAAAAGCTTCATTAGCAGCAATGTTAGAACATTTCAAATAAAACCCGCACTTTTTGCAAGACATAATGTGTTTTTAGGTTTGAAACCTTATCGCTTTCACGACATTGTCCGATGATGCCGTCGGACACTTCTTTTGCCGAGTGAGGCAATGTCCGAAGATGTTATCGGATACCATCATAAAAACAGTTCGCGTAAAATTATCAAGCGTTTAATAGTACAATATCAACCAATGAGTCCACTAATACCTTCGGTCAATATGGTCCTTGGAAAACCTCATTCGTTACTGTTTTTCATATTTAGCAAATACAAATGAAAATTTAATTAAATTTAAATACAAATAAAACAAATGACAATTTATTTAAATACAAATGAAATAATTCAAATAATCAGCGCGCGGAAACAATGCGCGGCGGTCGGCCGAAAATCGGGCGTGTCGTGAAATGGCTAAAAGAAGCACAAAATAATCAATACGGCCCATTTAACGAGAAATTACAACAAGTATTCATGTAAAACAATCAATTCAGTGAACAATGCAAGAATTCAGATAAGTGCATGGCGCAATCCATACCGCTCATATGTCGTAAAACTTCTATTTTCTTAGACTTTCACATAAGCGCTTTACTTCTTTAGTATCTTTATTATGAGCAAAGTTGTCACCTTTCGAACAGTGTTACATTTTTTGGGACATCTGTATATATACATATAAATGTGAACAGAAGATACTCCATTATTTCCATTATTACAAGAAAGTTGGAACTTAGTACAGAAGGTATTTGCGCTTTTCGGCGGACCATGAGAGTTAAGCGATAATTAGTTTGTAAAGGAATCGAGAGACTGGAGAGCGATGTGTAGTTTCTCCGTGAAAATAAATGAGCTTTCTCCATCCGAGGGATGTCAAGATGTGTTGGTGAATGACGGTGCTGCTTAACGCTCAAGGCTTCTGGTCAAATGTCCATCCCTTGAAGTGTGCATCGCAGCCCTCCGACATATTGCTCTGGCTGTCTTGCTGTCTAGCGGTTGCATGCGGTTGCACGAGCGCCTTCTTGTTTCTGCATAAGTCCGAAATTAAATGTTAGTGCTCATATTAGTACTGCTTGAGTGTAACTAGTTGCGCCTTCTAATGTGTCGATTTGGATACTCCCGAATTCGGCCTCTCCCCATATTCTTCCATTATTTGCCGATGATGTTTCATTATTTAGTGCTTCGTATAGACCTGGCCTGATGCTGGGCTGGTACTAGTATATTAGTTTGTATTTTAGTAGTTTCTTTTACTTTAATGCCATTTTGTTGTGCAATATATGCCTCTTCTTACCTGTCGGTTCAGATTTCTGTCCAATCTGGCTTTTTTCTCAATGGTTGTTCTATGTCTCCTTGCCGATAAAGTATCAAGTATCATCAAGTACCAAGAAGTATGAATTACAGCCCAGCGTATATAAAGAGTCCTTTCAATTGATGTGCCACGTTCGCTTCTCCTTATTCTAACACCCGCAATGCGTAACTGTACTCTGCTCGCGCGTTCACCTCACTTCAGATAGTGTCAATTTTTGAAACAAAAAATGAGTGGCTGTGTCTACGCCAGTCAGTACTTGCGATACTTGCAATCCCATTCCATTTGCGTCGAAAGTTTGTAGTCATCATACGTGCAAGATAAACGAGTGATTCTGTTTGTGACAATCGCGTTTTTCGTAGGTTTCCCGCCTTACCATCTTGCTTGCATATCTTTTGTATTTAATAAAACGTTGGAATTGCCATGCGTTATGTAAACAGCTAACCGAGAACACTGCAAAAGATTCTGTAAACAAAGATGGGCCAGAATACCGCCAAAACCTGGCACTGGATGAATGTCATATCAGGGGTTTGACGGTATTTTCAGCGGTTGATGAATCTGGCGCCTGAACAGATTCAAGCGCTTTGCGAAATATCAACTGGGGAAAACAGTGGTTAAGTAATAAAACAGAAACAGGCATCTTAAATTGCTTGAACAAAGGGGCACAAATCGAAAGTTCTCGAGAGCAAACAAATTAACAAAATTATGGATAGCTTTAAAAAGGGCAATCTCAGTGGATAACCTCATTGTACCTATATATGACGCTTGCCTGTTCAGATTTCATTTGCTGTGAAGTATTCCGCTTCGGTGGAATAGTCGAGCATGCTTGACGGCTCCCAGTGGTTCTAGCTTTTCGCAAATTATTTCTTTATAACTGTTTAGACTGCTCGTTATTTACGTTATATGTATTGAATTCTAAGCAAGGCGTCCCAATTTTTCTCTCAATTGCTGTTCAGGTTTCAGAGATCACTTTCGGTCATAAAACTTCAAAATCACAGTTTCGCACTTTTCTGTGCTAGAGAACCTCTTCATGTTTGCTACCTGTAACGAAGTAGAAAAATTTTAAATTTTAAAGAAGAAATGCGCACACTGCGTGCTTAAAAGAATTAAAAACCAACAACGTAGGAATTAAAATATTGGAGCATTATTTATATCAACCAATTAATCACACATCACCTACCTAAGTAATTGCACTGCCAAGTTTTCTCGTAGCCATCCACTGTTTTGGTGAATGTGGGAACTCGTAAGACGCCAGCGTTGCATATGAGAATATCGAGACGGGGCACTTCTGAAGAGAAGCCGAAAACATTGCTAAGGAATCAAGCAATCAACGCAAAGCTGCCACAACCTTTCACAAAGTCGTCGGCGAACCTTCTCAATGTGCTAAATTGGGCCAGGTCCACCAAGCGAATAATAAGCCTCTTTGGATCGCATCCTGCCTGCGACATCAATTAGCGAGAAGTTTGTGCACAGCGAGGCCTCACTGACCTCTTCAAGTCGCTTGATCGACTCCAGCCCTCTTTGCTGATTACGAATAAGCATGTACACAATAGCTCCTCTCCGATTCAACTCGGCTGCTATGGCCTGCCCTAAAACATGCAATATATGGTGGCACCGGTCCTTCTACCGGTCACCAAACGTCTGGTTCTGGTTCTGGTTGACCCAAATCCGGATACTGCAAAATATTGGCCGCAGCAGCTCTTCCTTTGTTCTTT
Organism: Heligmosomoides polygyrus polygyrus; assembly: GCA_947396885.1. NCBI lineage: Eukaryota > Metazoa > Nematoda > Chromadorea > Rhabditida > Heligmosomidae > Heligmosomoides > Heligmosomoides polygyrus. The sequence continues at coordinate 55,862,402 of OX377204.1, read as the reverse complement.
CTTCTTTTTACCCTCATCGCAGTAAAAATGGCGTGGAATGTAACATAGAACTGTATAGTGAGATATGATAGAGTGGGTCTTCAAAAGGTTTCCTATGGTGTGATGCTTGTTCATCTCCTCGCATTCATGTCCCATGCTTTCCCCGATGTTCTTGTATCGCTGTACATATACACACATGCACCCCCTCAATTATTATGCTGGATCGTGCGATTCCCAGTCTGAAGTACTCTATTCTGCAAAAAGATGGATAAAATCATTCGATATTGGTCTCACAAATACTGTTATTTAGTGTTCGGTAACAAACCTATTCGCTGATTCGCTCACTAGTAACTCTCTCCTATATCAGCGAACGTTATGCGTGCACACAGAAGCGCTCCCACATTATTATGTGTAGGAATTGTGGATGACGCCTGCGTCTTCTCTTATGAATCCAGACGCTCGTCGCACGACTTCTGCAGCATGAAGTTGGTTGCTAGTTTCACTTCGGAGACATGCCGTCTGTCTTAGTATGCATTCCAACGCTCGTTGCATGATCTCTGTTCATATTCCTTCAGTGTGAGACAAAATACAGTGATCGGCTTCCAATTCCGACAACTGCCATTGTTAAGCTCAAAGACACCACCGGCTCGCATATGCTGAGTAACACATGCATGCACGTTTTGTCGATTGTTTGAGGGTCGCGTTACTTCACCAGACTTGGCTAAGAAGCATGAAGAACGCCAACCCATGACAACTCGTCAGCGTGGGTAGGATTTCTAGGGAGTCACGCCCAGTCAAGGTGACTGCGGTGGAGCTAAAGTCCGTGCGACCATATATATGGGTAGAATCGCTTCCCTCTCAGAAGCAATGAAATGCAGGTATCTTGAGCAGAGTTGCGATCCATGCACCTCGGAAGCGCATCGGTAAAGCATGGAGAATAAATGGGACCACATCACTCTTTAGTTCATTGTTTTCTCGGAGCCCTGTCGTCAGGTCGGCCATGTTTACAGGTAGTAGTCGACTCGTGAGCGTAGGTCAGGGGTCCATATCCCATGGGAGCAGTGTCTTCTGCATTTTTGCGAACCTCATGTCCATGGTAGGGGTGCGTGCGGTGACAATAGAGCGGTGTACATGTTGTTCCCTGAAGGATAAAAGTCGACGTTATTATGTATATCCTTTTGTAAGTTTTGAGTTAGCATATGCTCTTTCAGTCTTTTGAGACAATCAATAGCCTGAGTTGCGCTGGGTTGTGATTGAGTTGCAAAGGGTTATCGTCTTCAGCGGGCATCTTGTTTGTAACTTTTTTCAAGCAGGTTGCATTTGCGTAAGCAATCGATCTCTTCAAGTGAGACAGTCCTTCCTGCTCCGAGCTTTCCCATTTTACCGTTTCCTATCTAGTTGTCTCACTTTTGAGATTCGTATGTCTCCGGGCCGCCACCGGGTGCGTACCTGTATAATGAGACTCCTAAGATACGGAGTCCGCCTGGTGGTGCATGCCCTGGGAGACCAGGATCGCAAACTATACCGCAAAATACATTGCCGCTTTGAAAGCTACTCCGGCCGGTGTTCGGTCTACGGAGAAAATGCCCGAATCTCGCGACGCGCGTTGCGTGCGGAGAAAATGCCCGAAATAGGGAGAAAATGCCCGCGGCCAGGGGAGAAAATGCCCGCAACCAGGGAAAAAACGCCCGCGGCCAAGGGAGAAAATGCCCGCAACCAGAGGAGAAAATGCCCGCAACAAAGGGAGAAAATACCCGCGATCAGGGGAGAAAATTCCCGGGTCGACGAGAGGAACCTATAGCACACCATCATGCGGTGAATAGCAAAAGCGCCGTAAAAAAGAAAACAACTTTGAGCGGTAGTCACCACATAGGAAACTAAGAAAAGTTTGAAACTGTGGAAAAAACCGTAAAAGAGCCTTAACCGGACGTATCAGCGACGTTTCATTCGTACCAAAACTCTAATAAGAAGTTTATCGCAAAACTTCATGTTCGAAAAACACTCTATACTTCGAGAAGGTGGCTTGAAAGATTTTTGGCGAGGTGCTACGCCGTAGGTTCTGATCATTTCAATAGCGTTTTTGGTAAAACCTATGTTGCAACTAACCATTCAGATATTTAAATCCTTTATTAAGATATGTGGAAATATCAGAAAAACAGCAACAAAGCGAATCAAAATAGAAATCCTATACTGAGAATAACTTTAATAAAACAGAACACAACAAGTATTTATGATACCAACGGTGTATCAGATGAAAATCACTTGAAAAGCAATGAATGTTGAAATGTCTATGTTCAAATCCTGTTTTAGTAAAGAAGGAAATGATTGGTCAAAAATGAAGACTTCATAAGAAAGACTAAGTAAGACCTCAGAAAAACCTAAAAACCAATTTGTAAATAATTTCCCAAATAGGTTCTGACATTTTTTTTTCATTTTCTACTTCTCCGACTTTGAAGTGTATGTACCTTACTGTTCACTCCATGTGGAGTTCATGTGGCTTAAAAACAAACTCAAAAGTTGAGGTAGGCTAAAGTTCCGCAGCTCAATGCTTCTGAAAATGATTCTAAGTTACCAGGTTCCGTTGATGTGCTCGTTTTCTAGTTTTACGTTCTAGAAAATGAGGTCTGGGCGGAAACGCTTCTTTCGTTCCTTTCAGTGTTTTCAAGTGTTCTTTTCACAAAAAACACCGTTGGTACTAATTTAACCGTTCAGCATGCCTGTTAACTGTGTAACGAGAATCCTTCCTCGTATTCTCCAAAGCTTCTCTATCACGGTAAGGCCATCAAGTCTGCTAGAGAATGCTAGTGATGGTGCCACAGTTTCAGTTGCCATGCCCAAGATTTCTCATGCCCCCTACTCGACAGCATAAGAAAAATACCGTATCCCTGCCCACATGATTACCATATGTGTTGTTGTAGTGGTTGTTGTAGTGGACACTATCTAAAACCGATCAGTGGCCACAGATATTTTCTCCCCTGGTTGCGGGCATTTTCTCCCCTGGTCGCGGGCATTTTCTCCCCTGGTTGCGGGCATTTTCTCGCACCGAAACAGACGCGGTGCGGTTCGGGCATTTTCTCTCGTAATCCCGGTGTTCATCTTCCTATAGATAGCGGTTTGGCTCATATGACTGCTATGCGTTTTCCGTGATGTAGTAGAATGCTCCAAAGAACTTTCACCCTTTGCAGCTACAGTACCGCGCATGTCTTTTGGTCAATTCCCGAAAAAGCCGCTTTGGAACGCTCCAAAGCGGCTTTTTCGGGAAGTGACCAAAAGACATGCGCGGTACTGTATCGTCGCATTTAAGCTTACTCCGGTTGAAATTGTTTTTTGTAGAATCTATATACAAATATAGTTTTTTACCGTTGGATCGACTGAGAGCAATTCTTACCACTCAGAACGCGCATTAGGTTGGCCCCTTGCTAATATTTCGAATGTTGTATTACCATTAACCATAACTTGGAATTGTTGGTTTTTCTTGTTAAGTTTATTTTTCCTTTTTAGCTCGGTGCTCTGTTCCTACTAACCTTGTCTTTTATTGCTAAAGTTCTCAGCACACCCCTCAGTGACGTAGCATATAAATAAATAAATAAATATCCCAGTATGGGATGCGCGATGTTTTCTACTTCTACGCGAATACCGAGAAGACACTGGATAAGTAATCCATATAGCACCACTAGTCGGTAATTGTTAAAATCAGAAAATCTAAAATATTTCGAGAAATGTGTGATTCAGCAGAGGTTTAGATTTCACTTGCTACTTTTTTCACTCTGTTCCCAACGCTTTTATGCTATTAGAAACGAATTGCTCTTGCTAGCTTTATCAGCCTTCTTAAAAGTCAAGGCCATCAAAGTCTTTCGCGCCGTGTTCATAAATAATTTTTCAAATATTTGACTATTTGAAAACCAAACAACATTCGACGAGATTTTCGAAATTCGATATTTTAGAAAACCGAGTACATTCGGTCATTCGAAAATTCGAGTTTCTTTTCCAGAAGACAAAGGTACAATTGCTCCCCGCACCGGCGACAGCGGGAAGGCTCCGCTTCCCGCTATCCGCCGGATCATTGACGCAGGCACTGGCCCTGCGTTGATTTGTGGAACTATTCAGTGAATACTAGAATCTGACAACTACTTGACTTCCTCTAGACGGTCACTTTCTGCGTCGCTGTAAAGGTAACAAGGGTAAAAAATTACCATAGGGTACCTCGAACAACCTTTGGAGTAACGTTCTAGAAGCAGAGAGAGAGCTGAAACTACGCATGCAAATTGCAGTATAGCAGTAGCACTTACCAATGCCTGAGTTCGCACCCGTGACTGCAACGATCTTTCCGTCTGCTCGTACGTCTTCCTCGAACCTATCACCTCTGATGTACTTCCTAAACAAGTGTAGTTAGATGAAGGTTGCAATGTTCTTCACCTTGAAAGTGAAATTTTGACTACTTCCATTGTTTGGCTCGGAATTAGCGAATAAATGTCGCATCGTCTTCAGCATCTACAACTGGATAAGGAACATTTTGTACTTGACATTCCTTGAAACATGTGTCGTAAACTTCCAATCGAACTAATTTCTCAGCAGATCGCAATGTCCTACTCATTTCCTTCAAGTCTAGACCGGCTGGTATAGAGGGTTATGTGCTGTCACATGATGTTTTGTTGCAATCAGAATTCTCGCGCCAGAGCTTGTACCTGCACCCTCCGCTCTCCTGGCAGAATTATAGCAACACTGCAACAGCGCTGTTTGTTGTTTTCAACATCCCGACATCGTGGAAGTGCTGAGAGGTCGCAGCAACGAGGATATGGTGGATGCGGCGCGCGATTTAACAGCATGACTCATCGTTTCCGCCGTCTGCCGCCCGCCGCTCGCCGCAGAAGAGTGCGGGGGAGGGCTTAACATCCTGCCTGGAAGGTAGAGCGTGCGGATTCATGTTCCGCCTGGGGCAGGAGTTGTGATGGTGGCAAAAGATATTGTAACCTCAGGTTACACGGTTTTTTGTTGATCACTTCTAACCTTCCTCCGGTACTCGTTCCCACACATATCTGTCATACTTATGCATATAGCGGAGGGTATCTCTGAGAACAGGACTTCATTAATAATCTCAAGATGTTAATTGTCTTCACCCTCTCCTCATGGTCACTAGTTCATTATCGTAGCCAGATTTAGCCATTGCATGCGATTCTGAGTAAAGCTACGCGTAGAAGAGTCTAATAAAGGTCAGTGGCGGTTAGGACGCGTTACTCCTGTTATAACGCGGATTTTCTCCGGTCCCTTCAAACGCCTTATAGCAAGAGGAGAGTGCATTTAGAATCAGATCGCCTGTATCGCCTGTCATTCCGTTGACCATCGAGTTGTTTTACCGGGCGCCAGCAACGTCTCTATTGTCGTCGCGTGCCTGAGTGCTTCCATGAATCCTCTTTGCTCAAAAGACACGAGCACCACCTAATTGCTTGTTCCGGACTTTCAAAATGAAATCCGTCCAGTGGGTGTCCTGGTGTTCTCTTGACATCCCGCGGAATCCACTCGGCGACGGCTCTCGTCCAGCGGGTGTCTGCGAAGCGCATTATGTGGTCGGCCCACCTAAATTTCGACGACTTGTCCCATGCGACAGCGTCTCTGATCTTCGAATGTCGAAGATGGTCGAAGCTCCGGAAGTCTTCTCTCACTTGCGTGAGTCGCGTCACTCCGAGCACCGTCCTCTCGTTTCCATGCTGCGCGACGCTGATCGTGTGTTCATCTTGCTTTCGTATAGTCCAGGTCTCTGAGGCGTATGTTAGGGCAGGAGGAACGGTGGAGTGGAGAAGGTGGGCACCGAGTCGGAGTTCTTCATCTTCTTCACGACTTCTTCGACGCTCTTGAAAGCTCCCCAAGCTGCTCACCAAACCTTTGCCATGTTGGCTTCACGAGCTTAATACATATAGCTGGACCATTAGGAGATTATCACTCCGCTAAGCGAGAACGGTGCATCAGAAACTGATCCGTTTCTTATAAGCATCGTCCTGGTAAGATTCGCTGCAGCCCAACGTTCGCACATACACGATCGAAGTTGGCCAGCATTTCCTCTGCCTAGTTAAGGCTTGGTGTTATGATCACGATGTCGTCAGAGAAGTGAAGATGGTGCAGATACGTAGCTGCCGGCGGGCTACCCCATGTCTCCCCATTTTAGACTGCGCATGACGTTTTACAATACCGCCCGCGTCGCGCGGTCAAAAAGACGGAAAAATCCGTTGCAAACCGTCACATGCTCCTAACTTCTTCAATTTTGAGTTATTTGAAAAACTGTTGATACCGTTCGATTTTCTCTTCGAGATCTACACAAACATATATAAAACTTTACCAGACCACCGCGTTTTCGCTGTGGGTGGCCTAAAAAAATAACAGCGGCACGCTTTTGCGATTAGAGCACCTTATTTTCTAGGACGTGCATGTGACGTGCAGTTTTTCGGAGTATCTCAAGCATGGCGTACGTTGCCTGTGCGCTGTCATGTCAGGAATGCTCCGAGACTGCGCTGTGAACAATGCATATAGAATATAACCTATCAATCGAGTGGGGCGACAGCTTGCAAATGTACGCGCGGACGAGGTCCTTGACGTTCTCCAAAGTACAACGGCGTAGCTCATGAATGGACTAAATTACGAATATGCATGTGAGGCGACTTGTGCGACCCAGTTTTTTCCGATTTCGGCCGACCACGGCGGGAAGACACGGCGAGCCAACGGCATGCAAATGCGTAGGAGATCAGAGCAACCAAGGTGCTTTAAGACGATATGCTCGCAACTCCCCAGCTGCCTAAACTGCCTTAGCCCCATCTGCCATTTGAGGGCGGCGGGCTTAGCGGTTGAGGTTTCCTGCCCTCTTACTGCCCATATTTGGGTTTTGGACACTCACCGTAATACCGTTTTGTTCATAACGAAAAGCTCTATCGAATGGTGTCACTCTCGACAAAAGCGATTTTTTGACAATTTCCCTTCGAGTGCTTCGTGCCCTAGGCTGAGCCTGCGCGGACGATGACGTCATTGAAAACCGATATTTTTGAAATTGGAAACCTTTCCTCATGCAAACTTCGTGCAAAATCATCTGGGCGGTTATTTGAGGCGCTGATTACGGATCCGACGTCTGTTTTTGAAAATTCCGCAGATTTCAGTAGGTTATTTCCCTTTTGAGGGTGGTCGGGTCATGATCACCGATCATTATCAAATATCGGTATGGGCGATCTCCTGCCGTAATCGTCCAAATGAACTTCGACATCGCGTTCGGCACCCCGAATAAGTCCCTGTCCCTATACGAAGTTTGAGCAAAATCGGTGTTCCTGACCCAACCACCTCAATTATCCAGAAAAGAGTCCAAAACCTACCAAAATCGGCGGAATTTTCAAAAACGAACGTCAGGATCGTAATCAGCGCCCCAAATAACTCCTAGAGATTGTGGACAAAAACATTTGCCCATTTCGAAAATATGATTTTCGATGACGTCATCGCCAGGGCACGCTCGTCCTGGAGCGCCCCGATCCTCGATGGGACGTTGTCAGAAAATCGATTTTTCTGAAATAGGTGGAGATTGACATCGTTCGATACAGCTTTTCGTGGTGAAGCTGATGATGTTATTGCGGGTGTTGAAAACGCAAATGTGGGCGAATCATGGCGCAAGAAGCTTCAAACGCGAAAACCCTAAAATGACAGCTGGTGCTAAGGCGATTTAATCAGAGAGGGAGCTGTGAGCACGTCGTCGTAAAGAAACTTAAGAGTTCTGCTCGCCTGCGCATTTATAGCCCGTTAACTCTCTACGTCTTCCCACAGGGGTCGACTGAATTTGTAAAAAATCGTGTCCCACAGGGCTGAGCTGCATTTTCGCACTGCTGTAACTTTGTCCAGTCATAGGCTACATCGCTGTGTTTCAGCGAGTTGCTAGAACATTTTGCTGCCGGAGCTGCGCACAATCTGCAACCGGAAAGGTTCACACTAGACAGAGTTATCGCGCTCAGAATACGCTTACGTGTGCAATTCAGGACAACAACGGTCGATGTTCCCCTCGCTCTTCGCCCAGATTACAGTTCTTCCTACCCTCAATAACACCTTTCAATTCAGCATGAAAAGCTCTATCGAATGGCTCAATTCGAAGGTATCGATTGTCGATGGCGTCATCGTCTCTCTGCCGCGGCCTCGAGCGGTCTCGTCCTCGGTGCGAAACTGTCAAAAGATCGCTATTTTCAAAATCGGTCGATATTGATACCGTTCGATAGCGCTTCTCGTGCTGAACGGAACGGTACCATTGCGAATGTCGAAAACCCAAATCTGAGCGGGTACGAGCGAAAGAAACTCTAACCGCTAGCTCCCGCCGCTCTAAAATGGCAGCTGAGGCTAAGGCAGCATGGACGGCTGAGAAGTTGCGAGCATATAGCCTTAAAGCACCTTAAGTGTTCTGCTCGCCGGCGCATTTGTAGACCGTTAGCTCACCGCGTCTTCCCGCAGTGGTCCACCGAAATCGGAAAAAATTCGTTTTTTTTCGATTTCGGTGGACCAAAAGAACGTTTTACTGCCTTGCAGCCGAAGCGATTCGAACTTGACCGAGTTATTGCGCTACGAACTCGCCCGCGCGTGCATTTGCGAGTGGTCGCCTCACTCGATTGATAGGTTCTATTCTGTATGCATTGTTCACGGCGTACTCTAAAGTCTTGCCGAGACAGAGTACAGTAATTCCTGAGAAGAGCGGGCGGAAATTACTAATTTAATATAATTTCAAACGGTTCTATCGTATATGCAGAGTGCACGGCGAACTCTCCCGTTTCGCCCCATAAAACCTCTTCATTTGTATAAGCTGCTGTCAGTATGTCTACTAAAGCACTTAAAGAGGGCAAGCTTTGCTGTTTAGCACGACATTTGAGCCGCTTCCGGTCACTCGATTGATAGGTTCGACCCTATATGCATTGTGTGCACTCCGAAGGCTCGTCGGACTGACTGGAGCACATCCTAAGAATGACGGTCGGAAATTTCTTATAAAATTCTCCAAACGATGCAAGATAGTGTTGAAGGGTTTACATTTTCCATTAAACGAAGATAGAAACCCAGTGGACATGCTTCCACCCATTCGATTGATAGGTTCGATCCTGTAAGCATTGTGCACGGCGCACTCTCGGAGCATTCCTGACATGACAGCGGACTGCTACGCCATGTTTGAGATACTCCGAAAACACTGCCCGTCACATGCGCGTCCTGGAAAATAAGGTAATCGCAAAAGCGTGCTGTGGTTATTTTTTAGGCCACCCACGCCGAAAACACGGTGGTCTGGTAAAGTTTTATATATGTTTGTGTAGATCTCGAAGAGTCAAATCGAACGGTACCAACAGTTTTTCAAACAACTATAAATTGAAGAAGTTATGAGCATGTGACGGTTTGCGACGGATTTTTCCGTCGCAAACCATCTTTTTGACAGCGCGACGCGGGCCGTATTGTACCTCGATAACCTTCGAAATGGTGTGTATGTGGATTGGGATCCTCTCCGAAATCCTGCTTGTCCGCATGGCTGTCGTTCTTCTAGCGTTCCGCTGCTCCTATTCGGGATGACTCGGGTGAACAGCTTGCAAACACCGGACAGCAAGCACGCGAGTTATGTCAAGCCACTTAACGCACAGGATTCTCAAGGAATTTATCTTGTGAGGTTCGAAGATGATGCGAGTCTCTCTGCGCGAGCCTATAGAACGTACATGTATCACTTGATAACTAGGAATCAAACTCGAACTTGATGAGCGTGCTCAAGCCAAACCCTCCGTCGAATGCGCCACTTGAGTCGCTTTGATTTTTTAAGGTTAAATCTCAGCAACCTGTGACGACTACGAAGTTTCGAATTCTATTTACGCTCGCATCTTGGTTTAGAGTAGGTATGAGTTTTATTGCACGAACTAGACTGCATGCGCTCAACCATGAGAAAGAAGAACAATTAGCAAATAAATATCCTACAAGGTCTCAACCTATCGAACTGTGTGCCAAAACTGCCCTCGTTCAATATGAATTGGAGGGCAAAGCAGACCTGCTCCGCATGTGGTCGTTTTTGGTTCTTGTTGGTTCTTCATAGGGTTAACACCATTGAAAGGGAGACCAAGAACCAGAACGGCATTGGAAATGTTTTAACACATTTGCTTAAGCCTGAGCGGATGATAGAGAGGCTATGGGTCGTTACAGAATTTTTGCTGCGACCAAAACTGCGTCGGGCGAGGGTGGAACCCTCACCTTTTGTTTTCCGGGCAGCGATGCTACGCCTTACACCACCGGCGCTGTCTGACCCCACGTAACACCCGAGGTTATCCTCGAGGTTATCCTCGAGGTCTCTCAGCATATTGGAATGGGCCGGTCGCTAGTATCAGCATGGAACCGGGTAAGCTGAACGCCTTACTACAAGCCTGGAGCGCACATTAGAAATGACCACGAGCGCAGGCATTTCGTGGTAAACTCGTCTTGGGGAGGACATCTTTTTATAATTTCATTCATATTAATAGGGTTCAAAGTTAAAGTTTTGTAAGATATTCAATAAGAATGTAACCTACTTTCTGGAACGATCATTTTGTTTGAACGCTAGCACTGTTGAGCCGATATGCAGTGCGAAACGGATTCAAAATAAGAAATTACTTCACTTCTTTTTAATTTAAAAAGTTGAATTTTTACTGACCTGCAGTAAAATAGCGATGTTGCAATGATAACGGCGACAGTTGCATAGTAAACTCCATCGTCCTGCGACTGACACATCACATGGATCCCCAAAACGTAGCAGTCGGGACGCAGCCTCTTAAGAATATGCTGGGGTGAAGGTGTAAAAGGATGACGCTTTAGGTGGCACATTTGCGGAAATGGAGTTTCTCGAAGGATGGAATACACGCAGCGACGGAGTACAGTGCGGAGTGGGAAGGCCATTGACAGCACAGGCCTCATTGGTGGGGAAGGCATTTCGGCTCTAGAATCACTTCATCTTATGATGCGATGATGCCCGACAGACTTGAAAAGGCGTGCTTATTGATCTGTTGATAAGGATGCTGTGGATGCAGAGCCGCAGCACGGTCAGCAAACAGCTGTCGGATGCAAAGCCTCCCGAAGAGCGACCGGTTCTGCAGGAGTCAGCAAGATCAGTGGGGAAACGAGGAAGTGGGAACCGGTTCTGAGCGAGCACCCGCGGGTCGTCGAGGCTGCCATGAACAATGCCGCCGTCCGCCGTGAAGCCGGCGATCGCTGGCCGTCGGCTCCACGTGGCGACGATCGCCTGCCTGAAACGCCGTCCGGAACTCCCCATGAGGTGATCGATACGAGCGGCTGAAGACCGAAGAGTGCAACTGCTGAACGTCGCCGCTTCATCATTTCCCCACGGAAGGCGACAGACGCGATTTCTGCCGTTCCGCACGTGCCGCGCCGTCCTCTCTTGCTCTGCAAGGGCACGGACCACGCGACAAGATGTGGTCCGATGAGCAGCGGAATTCCTGACTTTTGGAAGTGGGCTCAGCTCCATCCGAGCAGCCGGAAGTAGCATAAGAAGATCGGAGTAAAATGTTGTCCGTTTGAGGAATGGTATCCAACCAGCTATTCCAGTAGTCGCAAATTGCTTTCTTCACGGGTTTCGCCTTGTCCAAGGACCTGCAGGTCTTAGGAACTTAGGATCTTTCGCAATAAGTTATCTTTTCGTCCAGCTTTGTCTCAATTTCATTAGTATCTAAATTTATCGCTCAGAAGTCTTTCGCAGCTGGTTACAGATGGGGATGAAGGAGCGGCAAGTAGCGGAAATCATCCAATACCTGAACGGTTTGACAAGTTGTTCTCATGTTCATCAGCACGCCCGCTAGGGGCCGTATTCATCAACGATTAAACCCGCGGTATGCGAGGTGTAAGAGGAAGAGACGCTCACTATAAAGCGTTCATCGTGAGTATTTCTTACCTCTTTCTCCACCCCTTAGCTTCTCTGCCTATTATACTACCGCGTGTACCCGCAGGTTTAATTGTTGATGACTCCGGCCCCTAGCGGGAGTGCTGATGAACATGAGAACAACTCGTCAAACCGTTCAGGTATTGGATGATTTCCGCTACTTGCCGCTTTGGAGGTTTGAAAGCATAAAGTGATATCCAGTTATATCTGCGCTCGATGGAAATATTTTTATTCCGTTTCCCTCCATAAGTGCTAGTGGTCGACAATTTGACTGTTGTTCTGCCGCACAACAGCTTTGCCATTTCACGTCATTTCTTTGAGCCTCATCTGGCTGTTTCAGGGGTTGTAAGATGTTATAACGACGTTTTGTTGTGATCAAAACCCTAGCGCTTATCGATGCTTTGTTGTGACCGAAGCTCTAGCGCCAGGCGGCACTCGAGTCTGCACCCCTGATCACCGGGTGGGGCGCTCTAGTCCAATACAACACCTGCGCTGCTTGATCGAAAGTAAAGCCCACATGTCGTGGGACCAATCAGCGTTGACCCGTGGTTAGGGGCCGGCCGCTGAATTGAAGCCTCTTAAGCTGAAGACCGCGGTAAAAGGATTTGGGCGATTCAGCTTGGCACTGGTGTTTTGACAGCAGTAAAGCACCGTTGTAACAACTTGCCAGATTTGCTTTTCCGCATCCTCCAATTTCTCTTTGTTTGGTCCGAAAGTTTCTTGAATTACAAGCTACGATCTTCCATGGGAACTGGTCACGACAGTACGTGTAATAAGAAAACACTCAAAACATCTTGAAGTCGCGCTCTTGCTGACTAGACAAGTTGTGCAGAATTTGGCAGCAGCGACTCTTTAAAGTCATAAGGTGATGCATAGAGCCGGACCTCGCTGCATCTGACTACCCTTTTCCCGGCCCTCGAGCATCGTCTTTAACAAAAGAATTCAAGGAGTTGAAAAACTATCGTAGAGGCATCTTGCTAAACTACAATTTCGCTCACGCCGCACAGTCAAAACGGAAAAGTCCGTCGCAAACCGTCACATGCTCACAGCTCCCTCAGTTTTAGCTTTTATTTATTCATTTATTTATTTCCACGGATCTCTCTCGATAGAGAGCCTTCGAGCTCTCTTGTTAAGAGGGATCTCGGGCCGCTTGTCGCAGGGCCACGTGGCGCGTCCCCGGGTGGTGGATAGGGGAACGAAAAACGCGAACCAAATGCGACCGTGAACTGCCCAGAGACGCAGGTGGGATGCAGGGGATGGACTCCTTGCTCCTGCTCTGTCGGATCGACGCGTTCCTTGTGCGTAGAAGCGGCATGTTCATGCACATTCTGTGTGGATGTCTCCCTGACTGTGCGGATTGTAACTGTGTAGGCTTTGCCAAAAGCTTGCACTCGGTAGACTAGGAGTACATGTAAGGCGAATCGAGGCCGCCTTAAGTCTCGCCGCCTTAAGTACACACAGGTAGCTAGTCGGGCTCTGTCGTGCGGACGAAGAACTCCGGGCAGCCAGCCAAACCGCCCGAAGGGACGGTCTGGCTGGCTGCCCGGAGTTCTTCGTCCGCACGACAGAGCCCGACTAGCTACCTGTGTGTACTCAGGTCAAAAACAGCAGACTGAAGGGCCTCATTCCCCTGACCCCGAAAGAGCCCCCATTTCTGCAGCGATGGGAAGGACGAGTACGGAGAGGCTGCTAAAATCTCAGGGCTTAACCAGGCTGCGCAAATTGAGGACTAGGATGATGATCTGTACTTACAACGCCCGCACGCTCGCATCGGAATCATCCGTTGAGGACCTGATGATGCAAGCCAGGAAGATCAAGTACGACGTCATCGGACTGACCGAGACGAGAAGACACCACCCCCTACACGCCGCCTACGACTCCGGAGAAGAACTGTTCCTCGGAACATGCAACAACAGGGGAGTAGGCGGCGTTGGTGTCCTCGTCAACACACACTTGGCCATGAACATCGATTCGTACGAGTCTCTGACAACCGGAATCCGACGTCTGCGACTGAAGCGATGTGGCTCCGTGCCAGCTTTGACTGTGTTCGTCGCGTATGCCCCAACATCCGACTACGACGACGAAGAGGTCGAAGCCTTCTATGTGGAGCTGGAGAAGTTCTATAAGGAAGACCACACCTTCTACAAGGTGATCGTCTGCGACTTCAACGCCAAGATCGGACCGCGAAGGTCGCCGGAAGAACTTCACATCGGAACCCACGATTTGAAGTGGAACGAGCAAGGTGAAGGCTGTTTGAGTTCATCATGCCGACCAAGACCATCCATGGAAACTCACAGTTCCAGAAGCCTCCCTCCCTACGATGGACCTGGAAATCCCCCGGTGGCCAGTTCCACAACGAGATCGACCACATCATCTTCAACCGCAAGTATTGCCTGACCGACGTTTCCGCTGCCCCAAGTTCTACAAGGGATCGGACCACCGCCTACTTTGCGCAAGATGCTGCTTTTCGCGTCAAGGAGAGAAGGCCGTGAAGCTCAAGAAGAGGAGCCCCAGAACGACTATCAACTGGGACCTCTACACCTCTCTTGTCGGCCTCTGGGAAGATGCCGTCATGGACAACGTCGATGAGGAATACGACCGCTTCGTGCACCATCTCCACGATAGTGCTAAGGGAGCCGAGAGCTTAAAGACCACCAAGAGACGCCTGTCTCCGAGAACTCTCGAGCTGATACGCCAGCGTGGAGCAGCACGAGCGTCAGGCAACTACCAATTGACGTCCGAACTTGCGAAGCTATGCAGAGAGCCGATAAAGGAGGATCTTGAGGATAGAAGGGCGGAAGTGTTGGCTGAAGCTGCAGAGGCAGGGTTGAGCATCCGCAATGCCCGCCGGAACTTCACCAAGTTCAAGAACAATATGACCGCTCTCCGACGTCCTGACGGAACCGTCACCTCTTCCAGAAGGGCCATGGAGAAGGTCATCCACGACTTCTACTCCAATCTCTTCGATAGCCACATCCACCTGCCCCCACGCCATCTTCCGCAGGATGGTTACGTCGTTCCCTCTGTCCTCCCTTCCGAGATCAGACATGCCATCTCGTCGGTGAAGAAACGTACAGCACCCGGTCCCGACAGGATTAAATCCGAACACCTGAAGAACCTCCCGCCAGCGCTCATCAACACCTTGGCGCGGCTCTACACACGCTACCTGTCGGAGTGCAAGGTTCCATCTTCCATCTCAGTGGAAGATCAGCAAGACCGTCTTGCTGTACAAGAAGGGAGACGTGCACGACATTGGCAACTATCGCACGATCTGCCTACTGTCCGTAGTCTGCAAGCTGTTAACTCGAGTGATCCTGAATAGGATTAGCAGAACGCTGGAGGACAGCCATGCGAGAAAGCAGGATTTCGGAGAGGATTCAGCACGATCCACCACATACACACCATTACGAGGCGCATCGAAGTGTCGCAAGAGTACAAGCTGCCGCTGTGCCTTACGTTCATCAACCTGAAGAAGGCATTCGACTCCGTCGAAACTGAAGCGGTCATCGAAGCCCTGCTCACTCAGGGCGTTCCTACTCAGTACATCAGAGTCCTTCGAGAGCTGTACAGTGGATTCACGACCAAGATCTCACCATTCTACAACGACGTCGTCATCGACGTAAAGAGAGGGGTTCGGCAGGGCGATACCATATCCCCGAAGCTCTTCAGAGCCACCCTCGAAAACCTCATGCGCGAACTAGAATGGGAAGACATGGGAGTGAAGCTCGACGGCCGGCAACTGCACCATCTTCGCTTCGCTGACGACATCGTGCTCATAACACCGAGCATCAGCCAGGCGGAGCTAATGCTGACCGACTTCGACCGTGTATGTGGGAACGTTGGACTGCAGCTGAATCTTACGAAGACGATGTTCATGAGGAATGGAGAAGTTTGTGATGCCCCATTATCGCTCAACGGAAGAACATCTCCGAATGCTCCAGCTCTGGGTCGCGAAGTCAATATGACCAACGACCTAGCGCCAGAGCTGAGCAGGAGGAAACAAGCGGCTTGGGGAGCTTATAAGAGCGTCAAAGAAATCGCGAAGAAGACGAGGAATGTCCAACTCCGTGCCCACCATTTCGACTCCACTGTTCTTCCTGTCCTAGCATACGCCTCAGAGACCTGGGCTATACGAAAGCAGGATAAACACGCGAACAGCGTCGCGCAGCGTGGAATCGAGAGAACGATGCTCGGAGTGACACGACTCACGCAAGTGAGAGAAGGCCTCCGGAGTTCCGAGCTTCGCCGACGTTCGAAGATCAGAGACGCTGTCGCGCGGGCCAGGTTGTCGAAAATTAGGTGAGCAGGCCACGTAATGCGCTTCGCAGACACCCGCTGGACGAGAGCCGTCACCGACTGGATTCCGCGGGATGTCAAGAGAACATCAGGACGCGCACCAACGCGTTGGTCGGACTTCTTCGTGAAAGCCCTGAACGACAGCTATGACGATCGAAGATCCATTGGAGCACTCTGGCACGCGACAGGGGCGAATGGAGACGCTGCTGGCGCCCACTCGAGCAAGTCGATGATCAACGGGACGACAGGTGATACAGGTGATTTATTTATTCATTCATTTATTCATAGCGCGAGTACATGGCACACACGCGTGGAACAGAGTAGTGAAAGTAATTAAAGCAATACTGGAAAACTGTAGAGCATAGAGAATAAAACAAGTACTATAAAATACAGAAGAAAGCCTACCTGTGAAAGCAACTACTGCAATAATTTAGTTAGCAGAAACTTCTGGAATTTACGCAAAGGTAAGGATGGAAGTTGCTCATTGTCCGCAAGCAGCAAGTTGAGCTCGCGTAAGCTTCTGTATGTCAAAAATGTAGATTTTGCCGTGGCCCTTGCAACGGAAACATGTAGTTTTACCTCTTCTTGTCCTAAATTCTTAGCCTCGGAAAAATTGGGAAGGGTTTATGTGGAGTTTTCCAGTGAGAATCTTAAAATGACTTTCAAGTCAGCAACATTCCTTTTATATAGCAAAGATTTTAGACCAAGCATCCTATTTCTTTCTCGTCGGTTTAGATGAGCGAGTAATTTAAGCCAAAGCACCGCATTATTAACTTTCGTGCGAAATTATTTTGAACGCTTTCTAGCATGTCAATGTCCCTCTTCTTGGTAGGACTGAAGACTGCCGTTCCAGACTCAATTACTGGGCGTACATTTGTTGCGTAGGCCCGCAGAAGTGTCTCAGGATTTTTACTTTTAAGAATCTTGAAGAGATTATATGTGCGAAAGTTCGCAATTTTCAAAACAGAATTGTAACACTCATCAGAATTGAGCCTCTTATTTATTAAGAAACCGAAGTCTCAAACATCCTTAACCGCTTTGAGATTAGTGTCTTGTAACTTATAAACAGGTAATCTTTCTGTATTATTCGCCCCAATAGGTAAGCAGCAGGATTTCTCCGGTGCAAGCGGGAGTTCCCACCAGTTAGCTCAACTACATGTATCTATGTAGTCAAGTGCCGCTTGGATGCTGTGAGAGTCTTCTTCTTCCTTGTTTTGTATATTTTTACCTCATAAGCGTACATTTTGCAAGTCACCCCCAATCCGGTGATAGTATCCGGAAGCTCATAGGTGTATAGAAGGAAAAACTGAGGCGAGAGCACTCCTCCCTGTGGAACACCAGTGCAGGCGTTGAACATGGAGGGTAGTGCTCCTTCGACCTTGACCTGGTGTGTTCTCCCGGTAAGGAAATCGCGAGTCTATTCGGTTATCATAGGATGACTACGACCCATGTCCATTTTGTGCAATAATTTGGGCACTGGAACCTTATCGAAAGCTCTTGAAAAGCCTAGATATACCACTTCTTCTTCTTCTTCAGCGTTTGTCCCGCTCTTATGGTGTCATGACGCCACCTTTCCCGGTCCTGCGCTTGATCAGGGTGGACGCCAGTTACTTTCATATCCATGTGTAGCGTATCCGACCAACGCTGCTTCGGGCGTCCTCTAAGCCGCTTTCCTGACCCTTCCAACTCAAGGCCTATCTTGCGGACGCTACCTTCCTTTCCACGCAGAACGTGGCCGTACCATCGTAAGCGAGCTTCGGGCATCTTATCCGCTGTCGGCGCGACACCGAACTTCTGCCGAATAGCATCATTCGACTGTTCTGTAGATCATTGACTTCAGGAATAGCACGACTGTTCTGTAGATCATTGACTTCAGGTGCTCTGTTATCTTCCTATCGCAAAGCACACCAGTCAGCGAACGCCAGTTGGACCAAGCTGCACTCACGCGTAAGTTCACTTCAACCATCAGACCGCCGTCAGACGCTATTGCTGATCCCAGGTATTTAAGCACCGAAGTGCGTGCAAGTTCAGTACCATTAATCTTATTGGAGCCGGACTCGTTCACGTCAGTCGTTAGGTACTCAGTCTTCTTGAAGTTCAATTTGAGTCCGAACCTCGCCAGACCGTCGCACCAAGCTTGCATCTGCCGCTCGAGATCGTCTTTGTCTTCGCAAGCGAGCATCACGTCCTCAGCATAAAGCAGCGTCCATGGAACAGGCTGCTGAAGATATCGCGTAATGGCATCCATGACGACAAAAGAGAGGAGTGGAGAAAGCGCAGAACCCTGGTGCACCCCAACAGAGATGGGAAACTCCATTGAGGTTCCAGCTGCAGCTTGCACTCTACTCTTTGGGCAAGAATAGAGCATCCGCACCCACTCTATGAGTTCCTCAGGTAAGTTGCGTTGTCGCAAGGCGTACCATATAAGCTCACGCGGTGCGCGGTCAAAGACCTTCTCCAAGTCGAGAAAGGCGATATGCACCGGCTTCTGTCTCTCGCGATGCTTCTCCACCAGGAGTCGGGCGGCGTGTATAGCATCAATGGTCCGATAACCAGACACAACGCCGCACTGGTTGTCGGAGAGCTTGACGATTACACGGATTCGTCTGTCGAGGAATCGCTCGAAGATCTTCATGCTGTGCGAAAGCAAGCGAATCGGACGGTAATTGAAGCAGTCCGCAGGACTGCCCTTCTTCTTCCAAATCGAAATCGTCGTACTGTTGTGCCAACACTCCGGTACTTTCTTCTCCTTTACTATCTGGTTGAAGAACTCAGCTAACCACTCAGCAGGATACCAAAGCTTCGACTTCCAAACATCGACTGCCAGATCATCTGGCCTTGTCGCCTTAACGGGCTTCATCTTCTTCAGAGCCGCTTCTGTTTCCTCCACGGTGATCTTGTGAACGGGACAGTGAACAGAAGCCACAGAAAGGATGGCGGGATGAGGAAATTCCATAGTGGAAATTTCTTCAAAGTAATCACTCCATCGCTTCAGCGCCTTTTTGCGGTCTGTCAGAAGATGGCCGCTCTCATCTTTGATGCCAACGAACTTTTCAATATCCTCGGTTTGGCGATGGCGGGTCTTAGCAAGTCGGTACAAATACCGCTCACCATCGCGCGACGCGAGCTTTTCGTTGACAACACTATAATGAGTGGCTTTCGCAACAGCCACGGCTTTCTTTGAAGCTTTCTTCGCCTTCTGATACTTCTGCCAGTTGTCGGCTGTTCTGTCGCCGAGAAACACATGATACTGCGATTTCTTCTCTCGAACCTTCGCTTTCACATCGTCCGGCCACAGCCATGTCTGCTTGTCGACTTTGCGTCGTCCAGGGTTTGTAGTGCCGAGTTTTAACCTTGCGGCTTGGCGTATCGCATCGGTTGCTCTCTTCCAAGTTTCACAGTCGTGACCGTCGGCAACCGTACGTGAGAAATCACAGCTGCTTCCTTCCCTCTCATTCGCCACTACTTGATTCTCGCAGCACCGCATCGCTCAACCTGTGCACCCTCGTATGGGGTGATCTTAAAGGTGCAGACCAGCGGTCGATGCTGTGGGGTGACCGCCTCATACGGCACGAACTTCGCGTCTGTGACAATGCTTCGGTTTCCGCATACTCAAGAATGCGCTTATCATCGGCGTTACGAGACCCGTATCCTAAACCACCATGACAGCTGTCCTTCGCAGCACCTACGTGCCCAGGTAATCAGCGACTATGATGACATCCTTCGGCGGTACCTCTGCTGGCTTTTCATCAAGCAGGCTCCAAAACTCATCCTTGGCTTGATCGGAGCAGCCGGTCTGCGGGTATACATAGAGAAGAAGTGATAGAGTCGCTCCTTCGAGGCGAAAACGACCTTCATCAACCGATCGTCATAGCGTTTCTTACGATCAAGTCAGGAAATCGTTCGGAGACGATTATTACGACAGCACTGGTGGTCCTGGGACTTCCACATAGAACGGGATTGAAGCCACGTCCTATGTTCCAACGTACCCACATTCAGCGTTGCGACGCGGGTCCTGCTTACGTTACGGGACTTTCGGACTAGCTCAGTTGCCCCCCTCCCCCCCCCCCCATGATGCCGTCCTCGCATCAGGGACCCTCGCACACTTTCCAAACTCTCCGGGCTCCGCGAGTGCGCGTCGGCTCCCGCGGACGCCGTAGCACAATCTCGAAAAACATGACTTATCATCAACCATGTGATGTGACATGGGTCTTCGTAGGCCTGCCTGTCACAAGGACCTGTCGCCTGCATTCGAGTGTCCGTGCTTAGCTTAGCTCACAAAGCGAGCAGTTTCCAGTGGCACCACGTGGAGGAACGGACATCGCCACCCCTAGATATACCACATCTATCCTATTTTTGTTTTCCATAGCTTCGATCCAATCATTAAGAGACGTGAGCAGTGATGTTTCTACAGCTTTTCGAGAAAGAGATGCACCGTTCGATTCATCTCTTCGAGAGCACCGTAGTTTTGCATTGTGTGGCCTAAAAAATGACTGGAGCAGGCTTTTGCGATTTGGGCATACGTGCTTTCGGTGTACGATGGCGTACTTGCCAGTGCTCTTTCATGCCAGGAATGCTTTGAGAGTGCGCCGTACACAACGCATACAGAATCGAACCTATCAATCGAGTAGGCAAACCATGTCCACTGCGCTTCAATCTTCTCTTGCTGGGAAATGAGAAGTCTTCAAGACTATTTCGAACCATTTGGAGGATTTCATCAGAAATTCCAACCCGCTCTATTCAGGAATTGCTGTGTTGTGTCCTGGAGTGCGCCGTGAACAATGCATATAGAATCGAAGCTATCAATCGTAAATTACATTCACGGCCGTGTTCGGAGCACGATAACTCTGATAGGTGTGAATCTTTCCGGCAACAACTTAAGTGTTTTGTAGGCAGCGCAATGTTCTTGAACACATTAAAGCTCTACGGTGCAGCTCGTGAAGAAACTAAGTTCCAGCGGTGCGAAGATATAGGTGAGGCGTGCAAGCTTGTGTGACGAATTTTTTTCGATTTCGGTCCACCACTGCGGTGAGGCGTGGCAAGCTAACGGCAGGCAAATTATTGTGCGAGCAGAATACTAAAGGCACTTACGATGACTTGCTCACAACTCCTCAGCCGCCTAAGCTGCCTCAGCCCCATCTGCCATTTTAGAGCGCAGAGAGCAGCGGGGAAGTTCGCCAATGTTTGAGTTTTCGACACTCGCAATTGTACCGTTCTGATCAGCTTGGAAAGCTCTAATGAATGGTATCAATGTCGACCAATTCTAGAAATATCTTTTTGACAATTTCGCATTGAAGACTGGGGCGCTCTAGGCAACGGCAGACGGAGGACGTTGTTGGCGTTGTTGAAAATCGATATTTTCAGATTTGGCCAATTTTGGTATCATTCGGTAGAGCTTTTCGTGCTGAATTGAATGGTGTAACGCGCCCTAACGCTCACTCTGCAAGCTGTCACGCCCACTCTATTGTTAGGTTCGATCCTATATGCATTGTTCACGACGCACTCCAAAGTCTCGCAGAGACAGAGTACAGCAATTTTTGAGTAGGGTGGGTAGAAATTTCCAACAAAATCCTCCAAACGGTTGGAAATAGTCTCGAAGGCTTTACGTTCCAGTAAGGGAAGATAGAAGCGGAGTGAGCATGCTTTGCCCACTTGATTGATTGGTTCGTTCTTATATGCATTGTTCACGACGCACTCCAAAGTCTCGCAGAGACAGAGTACAGCAATTTTTGAGTAGGGTGGGTAGAAATTTCCAACAAAATCCTCCAAATGGTTGGAAATAGTCTCGAAGGCTTTACGTTCCAGTAAGGGAAGATAGAAGCGGAGTGAGCATGCTTTGCCCACTTGATTGATTGGTTCGTTCCTATATGCATTGTTCATGGCGCACTCTCGGAGCATATCTTGCATGACAGAGCACTGGCGACATACGCCATGCTTGACATTCTCCGAAAACATGCATGCAAATCCTAGGAAATAAGCTGCTTCAATCGCAAAGAGCCTGCTCCAGTCACTCTTTGGCCACCCACAGCGAAAATTCGGTGGTATGGTAAAGCTATATATACATTTGTGTAGATCTCGATGAGACGAGTCGAACTTTGCTAACCGTTTCTCAAAAAACCTAAAATTAGAGGAATCGTGCGCATGGGACGCTTTGCGACGGACAACCCGTCGGTCGCGATGGAGCACGATTTTGAAAGTAAGATGAAGATTTAGGGAAATTCGGTTGAATTTTGAAGTTCTTGAGTTTTTTAAGCTTCATGATAGAGCTTGGGCTACTGAAATCAAAAATATGCTTGTTTTCTCGATTGATTAACTTAACATAGCTTTAACTTTTCAAGGGATTCATTTCAAAGCGCCGAAAAAGCCGCGAAAATGCGGCATTTTGGGATTTGATCATAAGCTACGGCCGTAGCTGTACATGATAACAAGCTTGTCGTCAAGATTTCAGCGTCGCGCTCTTCTGTTCTCATAAGAGAGTTCTATTCAGGGAAGGAAGAAAATCCTGAACAAAAATCCTTTATGAAGCCAATTGACATAAGAATTTGTGGGCCGATTAGGCGTAATGTAGAAGCTGAAGCAAAGAAATATTAATGAGATAGTGCGCCATTGCGCCAGGCAATTTCAGTGGCTTCAGATGAATGCGACTCCGCAATGGCTCCTCTCCAGACGGTTGAAATGAAACTGGGGAAGCTTACTGTTATTTTTTTTTGTCAGGCAACCAAGCCAGCCTTGTATTTAGTCGGCCACCCAGGGAGACAAACTAGACTTGGCTTCAACTAGACCTCCGCTGCTCCGCTCTTGGTTTATCCACCGTACTTGTTGGGAGATTATATATCTTCGAGTTCATTAACCCATTATGGCCACTATGAAACACAACCTCGTTTGAATAATCTGGCTTGAAGTTTATGAGACAACAATATTCATAAACGAGACAACGATTTTTTCACAGGAGCAAAACTACAGGTGCAGAATGTTGAGTACGGTTTTGCAAACACCATAGCAGTACAACGCCTCACACCACATGCTACATCTGCACCCAAGGTGTTTATAACGGTGAGTCACAAGCAATTTTCGCTTCATTGAAGCAAAAAGCTGAACCGGAGAAGCCTTCAATCAAGCAATAGAAGCTCTTCCCATGTTTCCAATGTCGTTGATTTTCGGGCGGTCTCCTTTGAAAGCACCAGCGATTTTTTCGAACACAACCATCTGAAATACGCACGGTTTTGATGAGAATGACACTCTCTGTATTGTTCCAAGAGTATATGTTCAGGAATGAACTCAGTATATGTTCAGGAAAGGAAAAAGCACATAAAAGCTTAAGAAAATAGAAATTTTCTGACATATGAGCGATATGGAATGCATCATGCACTCGTCTGAAATTTTGCGTTTTACACTCGATTGATTGTGTTTGGTTTAAATACTTGTTATAATCTCTTCACAAAGTTGTTTGTGCTTTTTTTTCGAGGTTTAAAACTTAAAAACACGCTAATGCTTGCAAAAAATGCAGGGTATTCTACAAAATGCAGGTACTGTTTGAAAGATTCTAACATTGCTGCTAGTGAAGCACTTGAAGATGATAAGAGTTATGTGAAAGCACAGGCTAAGGCCTATGTCATACCATCGCTCTTCGCTAGCGAAGGCGATGGACAACTAACATAATTGGGGAAGGGACGGTATCAGACGTTGTGGAGGGGCAGACGCCTGTAGCAGTTGTCGATCCACCGCTAGCGAAGTCTCGCTAGCGGGGTGTCATACTTTCGAGCGATACGGCATCGCTACCGATGCGACCGCGTCGCTGAGCTGAGCAGAGCGTCGGACGGCATCGGTAGCGATGCTACGACGCAGCTGCACACAATGCTATTAACTGCGCGCCTATTCGCTAGCTTCACGCTAGCGAAGAGACTTCGCTCATCGCTCTGTTCGTCGCCTTCGCTCGGGGTAAGCGAAGGTATGACATAGGCCTAACGAGACTTCTGCGGCGTGTAAACATTTAAGATTGCCCCATTCCCTAGCAGGAAGCCTTGCATTTCCAACTCGATTGATTGTTCGTGGCCTGAATGCTTGTTGCAATCTAGTTACTACTTGGCATGATTAACCTGTGCTTTTCTTCTTTTAACGTTTAGAACTTGACAATCACGTGAAAGACACGTGACATGCGAGTTCATTCATTGCACAAATTAAATGTGAGCAGGAAATCTATTTTCCAAGACGAATTCTATGGACTGACGAAGCCACATTCAAATGGCGGGGTAGTGTTCTTCCCCCCAGCATGCGGAGGGGCGGCGCTAATTGCGCCCATCGCGGACGAGTTCACGCGCTCGGCGGGCTGGGGGGAAGAACGGGCCTCCTCCCCAGCCATCAGCTGTTATCATCGATGGAATCGACAGGAGGCCATTCTTCCATTCTGTATTCTTCCTGTTTCTCCCATTTTCGTCGTCTGCTTTGTAATCACTTGCTACTTCATGGAGGTTTACTTGTGCTTCTGGCTACAAGAACCCTTCTTGATAAGCAAGATGATACAATGCCTTCAAATGGATACTCAGGTAACAAGTGAGTGGTCACTAAGCTTCCATGTAAGTTGGTCTACTCGTTTTTTGTTTGGGTTTATAACTTATTTCCCTTTGTTTGTTCTAATTTTATCGAAGTTCGATGTTTTCATGAAGTCACCTTATTCTTTAGCCGTTATCCTTTTAAATGGAACTATGACATTTTTCTAAGCTGCAGTCCCAGATGCACGTTTAAAGCGGGAGACCCATAGTGTTTTTCCTAAACATGGAGTCCTACCCTAAATACAGCAGTCCGAGAAATCCTATATTTGAAATTCACTTAAATGCGAATGTTCTCAACGTTATTATTTCAAATGTTTTTTAAACAAACTCTTCTGATGTTTCGATACTTCCAAGAGGTAGTCCCCTGCTCTAGACTGGCTCCCAGTGCCACATTGGCCCCTCGTTTAGACGTTGGTCCCCCGTATTGGAGTAATTGCTTGCTTTCCCTCTGCGTTCGCCGGATGTCTTGACCTGTTGCGCTCCTAGCACTTTTTACGGTCATTCGCACCTACATTGGCTGACCTAAAGGCATGCTTTAGGCATTCTTTGCCTGAGAAAGAGGCGCGATATGCTTTGGATCCAAGTGCAGAACTTCGATGGAGAAGCCGAAAGTGGCAGGAGTTTATAAGTAGATCAACTATTTGACCGTTAATAAGGGCTGATAATTGTGCTATAAATACTTTTAAACGACTTTATAACTGACACAAGATGTTCTTATTAGGGTACCACGTTTTCAAATCGCTACTGTAACAACAATCGTCAAGGAACCGGCACAAATTTCTATCACTGCTAGCATCATGTAAGCTTTATGGCAATCAATAATGGGGCCACAGAACTACGGAATGGGAAACATATTGTTTGAGACTATGTCTTCAGTACGTCTTCTGAACCCCGACGCAAATTGGATGACGTTTGTGGCAGGCCTTTTGAATCCCGACACAAATTGCATGACGCCTTCGACATGTCTTCTGAACCCCAACGCAAATTGGATGACGTTTGTGACAGGCCTTCTGAATCCCGACACAAATTGCATGACGTTTTCAGTACGTCTTTTGAACACCAACGCAAATTACATGACGCCTTCGGCACGTCTTCTGAACCCCAACTCAAATTCGATGACGTTTGTGGCAGGCCTTCTGAATCATGACACAAATTGCATGACGTCTTCAGTACGTCTTTTGAACACCAACGCAAATTACATGAAGCCTTCGGCACGTCTTCTGAACCCCAACTCAAATTCGATGACGTTTGTGGCAGGCCTTCTGAATCCCGACACAAATTGCGCTCTTCTGAATCCCGACACAAAAGCCTATAAAGCCTCTCTAAATAGGTACCTAATTAGCGACCTACCGGCCGCCAAACCCTCAAGAAAGTTGACGTGGAGTCTTGTCCAGGCTCCATCGCATTTTGGGATTCCCATTCTAGAATATCTAATATGTGAAAAAAAATCTTTAAAAACATCGATGCAGTTCGGTCGAACGATACCCTCGACTTCTTGTGAATTCTGGATTCGTGAACCTCTACTCGTTTGGTCTACCTATTTGGAAAAAACGAAATACATTTTATAGTAATTGAAAAGTGGAGATTCTTCCTACATGACTCGCTTTCCCAGCTAAGACATACACTTCAGACCTTTCCCTTGTCAGAAGACGTGTTACAGGCTTCATGGTGCATGAGTCGGGACTCATGCGATGGCCTCGAAATCTGTTCACGGTCTAGCGCTGTCGTTCATGTCGCTCCAGTCCCATGTTCATAGTTGCAAGCGACGGAAGAGACCGGTGGTTAGCGTTGGAGCGTGTTACTTACCGCTGCTGAAGGTCGGAAGGTCTCGAAATTTGTATACTTGTTCGTTTAATTGAATATACTACTCAGAAAGTATCCTTAATGCGTTTACTTTGATAGCCAGAGCTTGGTACCTTCCGCCTAGACGGGTCGGAGACGTTTTTCCAAGGTTATTTCAGATTTTCATGCCGATTGAGGGGAAACTCGCACTGCTTTCAGAATTCCTGCCATCCAGACCATCACGTTCCTCATGTACCGTAGACATATATGTATGGTGATTGCTTCAATCGAAATAAGCATAATTAGCAGAAAGGTGTTTCAAGTCCGGATTTCAAGCGACTTATTCCCATGGGGTTCTTTTATGTAGTTACATCACTCCACAGTCGCTCATATCATACTCGTCGTGGCGTAGTCGCTCTTGTCGCAGCGCTCGCGTCGCTCTCATCGTGGAGCATCAACAAACCCTTACAGTTGATTGGAGTCCTAGCATATACGTGACTGAATGGGAGGTGTATAGACTTCAAGGTTGTGGAAGTCTTACCACAACATCTTCCTTCTTTGAATGCTTATCATTATAACTTCCTGACAATATTTCTAGACCCGCGCAGAATTGAAAGATCTGGGTTGGAACGCGGTTCCCCACTGACACTAATCCCCTGGCATTGTCCCTCTGACTCTCACCTATTTCATCCGATGACGCGGAGAAGAGCACAGAGCTAGTCAACAAAGGTCATCCAATTGGCGTTGGGGTTCAGAAGACTTACTGAAGACGTCATCCAATTTGCGTTGGGGTTCAGAAGACATGTCGAAGGCGTCATGCAATTTGCGTCGGGATCAGGGTCAAGCTTGAGGTTCGGGAATCGAAGGGGGGGTCGTGCTGTGGCCTCGTCTGGAGGGGGGGGGGGGTCGTGCTCTTCCGGTTTTGACAGAGGATTCTCTCTTATTCTTCAGGTTTTTTGGTAATTTTTTTAATTCTTAATAAGTTGTCTTTTCCAGGGAATGCTTACGAAGGTGTGGAGTCTCTTCTTCGTCCCGCAAAGTTGTAAAAATTAATATAACAAGTTTCAAATAATGATTGTATTACTCGTTAGAAACAAAGATTTTCCGCCGGCAGATTTGGAGTCAATGAGAACTTTCCATTTTTCAGTTGTTTTTTTTTTCAGGAAGTCATGGACGCGACAGTTTTCTGCCTGAACGAGCGACATCTACGTCCTAAATTGCAGTCTATAAATTTTGAGGTGTCAATTGCTAAGGAAAATTAGGTGCTTTTCCTACAAGATTTTTGGAAGAACTCTTCGAAGCGATGACCGAATGGCAACCGAGGATGGATTTGTCACGGAACTATTTTTCTCTCTTCTACTGGAAACAACATCAGAAAGTGAAGTTGTACCCAATAAAGTTTTAATCCACCGGTTGACACAAGGGAATAGAAGGTGTTTTTGTGAGACAATCTTCTGTATAAACAGACGCTCCGATTTGTACCATTTGCCGAAAAAATTCGACACCGTTAATCACATGGAAGCCGCTATTTTTACAAGCTGCTTTTTAAAGCGTAGAACCCACACCTCTTACAGTTTTAAAAGCTCTGTGAATTTTTCAGGGATGTCGCACAAACTCCGAAATATGGTAGGTTACGTGGAGCCATTGCGTTCTCCGATATCACCGATCGCCACTGAAGGACGGACTTCTTGCGGCAAAAAAATTTCTACCTTCTGGAGGAAGAGCATCAGAGAGTGAAAACTGGGCCATCTTAGAACGCAAGATGTGATTAATATACAATCATAAACTAAGCTTCTTCGCAGCGATCTCCGATATGATTAGGGCTGATCGTATCTAAATTTTTCGCTTTTCAAGAAAAATTAATTAATTTTTACCTGAAGCAGATCAACCACACAGTTGAAATCTTGCCACAAAAAGTTTCAAGTCTTGTTTAATGCACAGTGTAAAAATTATGGTTTTCTGAAACGAATAGACTGGATCGACCACTGGTCGATATGGCACCGACGTCATGGGAGCGACAAAATTCGACGTTCACAAAAATGACTATAACTCGGTAAGTTTTCCACAATTTTAAAAAGCCAATGACTTTTTGAAAACTAGAAAAAAAGATGTTTTATACGGTGTAAAAATCGGTTTTCAAAAACTAGATCTTCATAGGGGGCGGAGGACTTCGATTTTTGTGCGAAAAAAATTGATGTGATATTGAATAAGTAATCGTAACTCGGTAAGTTTTTCGAGTTTTACAAAAGCCAATAGCTATTTGGAAACTAGAGGAAAAGCGCTTTCGAACCATATAAAAATTGTTTTTCAACAGGGAGGTCTTCATAGGGGGCGGTAGGTGTTGGATTTCTGGTCCATTGTTGCAGAAATACGTGCCAAAAATCGAACCCCCCTCGCCCCGTATGAAGACCCCTTTTTTGAAAACCGGTTTCTATATGGTAAGAAAGCACCTTTCTCTATTTTTCAAAAAGCAATTGGGATTTTTGAATTTCAAAAACTGAACCAAGTTATGATCAAATTTGTGAAGAACGGCTCACAGACTCTCCACCGTCGACATTGGAGTGATTTCATAAAAATGATCATAACTCCGTTCGTTTTTCGAAATTCGAAAATCCCAATTGCTTTTTGAAAAATAGAGGAAATATGCTAACTGACCCTGCATAAATCGTCTTTCAGAAAGGAGGTCTTCATAGGGGGCGAGGGGGTTCGATTTTTGGTCGATTTTTGGCAAAAATCGACCAGAAATCGAACCCCCACCGCCCCCTATGAAGACCTCCCTGTTGAAAACAAATTTCTACATGGTTCGAAAGCGCATTTCCTCTAGTTTTCGAAAAGCAATTGGGATTTTTGAATTCCGAAGTACGAGCCGAGTTATGGACATTTTTTCTGAAATCACTCCAATGACTCCGGTGATGGACCGACAAACTCCTCTGGTTACGGTTTCACAAAATTGATCATAACTCAGTTCATTTTTTGAAATCCAAAAATCCCAATTGCATTTTGAAAACTAGAGGAAAAGCGTTTTCGAACCATGTAAAAATTAGTTTTCATCAGGGAGGTCTTCATAGGGGGCGGTGGGGGTTCGATTTCTGGTCCATTGTTGCAGAAATACGTGCCAAAAATCGAACCCCCCCCCCGCCCCCTATGAAGACCTCCATTTTGAAAGACGATTTATGCATGGTCAGTTAGCATATTTCCTCTATTTTTCAAAAAGCAATTGGGATTTTTGAATTTCGAAAAACGAACGGAGTTATGACCATTTTTATGAAATCACTCCAATGTCGAGGGTGGAGAGTCTGCGAGCCGTTCTTTACAAATTTGATCATAACTTGGTTCAATTTTTGAAATTCAAAAATCCCAATTGCTTTTTGAAAAATAGAGAAAGGTGCTTTCTTACCATATAGAAACCGGTTTTCAAAAAAGGGGTCTTCATACGGGGCGAGGGGGGTTCGATTTTTGGCACGTATTTCTGCAACAATGGACCAGAAATCGAACACCTACCGCCCCCTATGAAGACCTCCCTGTTGAAAAACAGTTTTTATATGGTTCGAAAGCGCTTTTCCTCTAGTTTCCAAATAGCTATTGGCTTTTGTAAAACTCGAAAAACTTACCGAGTTACGATTACTTATTCAATATCACATCAATTTTTTTCGCACAAAAATCGAAGTCCTCCGCCCCCTATGAAGATCTAGTTTTCGAAAACCGATTTTCACACCGTATAAAACATCTTTTTTTCTAGTTTTCAAAAAGCCATTGGCTTTTTAAAATTGTGGAAAACCTACCGAGTTATAGTCATTTTTGCGAATGTCGAATTTCGTCGCTCCTATGACGACGGTGCCATATCGATCAGAGGTCGATACAATCTATTCGTTTCAGGAAACCATGATTTTTACACTGTGCATTGAACAAGACTTGAAACGTTTTGTGGCAAGATTTCAACTGTGTGGGTGATCTGCATCAGGTAAAAATTAATTAATTTTTCTTGAAAAGCGAAAAATTTTAGTGCGATCAGCCCTAATCATATCGGAGATCGCTGCGAAGAAGCTCAGATTTTTACTGTGTAATACTCATGCCTGAAAAATCCATGAAGCACAATTTCACTCTCGCGTGTTCTTTCTTTGAGAAGATTGAAAAATTTTCCGCGAGAAGGCCACCCTCAGTCTCCATCGATGATATCGGCGAACGCAATGGCTCCACGTAACCTACCATATTTCGGAGTTTGTTCAACGTCTCTGAAAATTTTACAGAGTTTTTAAAACAATAAGAAGTGTGGATTCTACGCTTTAAAAAGCAGGATCCATGCTTTCATGTGATTAACGGTGTCGAAAATTTTCGGCAAATGACACAAATCGGAGTGTCTGTTCACAAAGGATCGTTTCAGGAAACAGGTTTTATTGCCATGTGTCAAACGGGGGCTTAAAATTTTATTGGGTACAAGTTCACTTTCTGATGCTGTTTCCAGCAGAAGAGAGAAAATTAGTTCCGTGACAAGTCCATCCTCCGGTTGCCATTCCGTCATCGCTTCCGAGAGTGTCTAAAAAAATGTTGTGGATAAAGCACTTAAGTCAGCTTTAGCAATTAACACTCTGCATTGTATAGAGTACAATTTCGAATGCAGATGTTGCTCCTTCACGTACAAAAATGTTCCGTGTTCACGAGATGCTCAGAAAGCCTGAAAAGTTGAACTCGTTGTGATTAATTCGACAACTGCTCTCAAAAGTGCTTTATTTTCAACTGTAAACAAACAAAATATTATTATCAGAAGATTACATAAACAAAAAGTTTATCAGCGTTTTTTTTTCTAACAAAAATCACTAAATCAAACAGTTGTCCTCTTTCTTGAGCTAATCTGATACAGTCGACGCTGCACCTGGAAAGAAGGACCTATTAAAGGGTACAAAAATTGCATAGAAAATTTTAAAAAATCAACGCGGATAGGAAATAAAACGGTGGTCTACACAAGGGGGGAGGGTCGTACCAGATCCGCTCTGGGAGGGGGGGGTCGTAAATTTTCGTCAAAAATCGAACCCCACGCTTGACCCTGGTCGGGATTCAAAAGGCCTGCCACAAACGTCATCCAATTTGCGTCGGGGTTCAGAAGACGTACTGAAGACTTCATCCAATTTGCGTTGGGGTTCAGAAGACATGTCGAAGACGTCATGCAATTTGTGTCGGGATTCAGAAGGCCTGCCACAAACGTCATCCAATTTGCGTCGGGGTTCAGAAGACGTGCCAAAGGCGTCATGTAATTTGTGTCCGGATTCAGAAGATTGGTCACAAACGTCATCCAATTTGCGTTGGGGTTCAGAAGACATGCCGACGACGTCATGCAATTTGTGTCGGGATTCAGAAGACATGACGAAGGCGTCATGTAATTTGTGTCCGGATTGAGAAGATTGGTCACAAACGTCATCCAATTTGCGTTGGGGTT
Organism: Heligmosomoides polygyrus polygyrus; assembly: GCA_947396885.1. Taxonomy (NCBI): domain Eukaryota; kingdom Metazoa; phylum Nematoda; class Chromadorea; order Rhabditida; family Heligmosomidae; genus Heligmosomoides; species Heligmosomoides polygyrus. The sequence continues at coordinate 55,830,472 of OX377204.1, read as the reverse complement.
CAGAAGACATGTCGAAGGCGTCATGCAATTTGTGTCGGGATTCAGAAGGCCTGTCACAAAGGTCATCCAATTGGCGTTGGGGTTCAGAAGACGTACTGAAGACGTCATCCAATTTGCGTTGGGGTTCAGAAGACATGCCGACGACGTCATCCAATTTGCGTTGGGGTTCAGAAGACATGTCAACTTCCCATATTCGATCATAAGAAGGGATAGAAATTGCAAATTAGGAGGTGGTGTCTGTGTCTTTATTAGAAATCTGGTACCTTTTGAGGAATTTAGCTGCACTAGAGTAGGAATGTTGTCTGACATCATTTATTTTGAAGCCCAACATCCGTCAGGTATTAAACATCGTTTTCTTTTGGTATACAGGCATCCTCGATCCACATCCAGTCACGATGATGTCCTGTTATCGATCATCAGGGACTTGAGCTCGTCTGATCCCTCGACATTTACCATCCTTGGAGATCTAAACTTACCCATTGATTGGTCTACGCTTACATCCACATCTTCTACGGGCCGACTATTCTTAGCAGCTTTCGAGTCACTTTCGCTGAAACAATTCGTCAACTTCCCCACTCGTCTTGAACGTATTCTCGATGATGTCATTTTGACTGCTTCTGACACGATGATAGATGTTCATCTCCTTCCACCACTTGCTTCATCGGACCACAACACAGTTCTGTTTACGCTTCATTTTCCTCCTAGTCATCGATCAGAGTATCCTTTTCGTGATTTCAAATCCATGGATAGGAATTTAATCGAATCTAGGCTAAGAAAACTAGACTGGTTGACTATCTTTTCTGGCTATTCCGATATTGACGATCTCTATAATCGATTCAGTATCACAATACACGACATAATAGATCGACTAGTGCCTGTCAAACGAGCAAATTCTTTCGCCGGCTACCCCTCGCACATAACAAATCTCGCAGAACAACGATGTAGAATTTTTTGTGAGACCATGTCTATTAACGATACCAAATATATAGATATAAGCAAAAAACTTGATAGACACATTAAGCGCTATACGGCAAATAAAGTTAAGCGCCTTGCATCCACGCGGTACAGCGGTGGTCTCTTTTCTTTCGTAGGTAAAATCAAAAACCAATCATGCATTAAACCGATTTTATCTGATGGTCTAGGGAATCGTTACGTAACAGATCTTCAGAAATCTGAGGCGTTTGCAGACTACTTCAGTAGCATTTTCACTCCCTCCATTGAATCACAGCCAAATTTCTCCTTTCATTCTACTGATTCGCTTGACTGTCCTCAGATTTCTTTCCATGAAGTTTATAGACTGCTACGCGGTTTAAGAGCATCCCAATCTGTAACGGCAGACGGGATTCCCCAAATATTCTTTAAGATGTTTGCAAAGTATCTCACTGAGCCGCTCACACACATTTTCAACATATCTTTGATGATGGCCCAGGTGCCCGCGGTTTGGAAAACTGCTTTTATCACTCCTATTCCCAAAATGAATGGAGCCTCCTACATTTCCGAATTCCGACCCATCAGCATCCTCCCTACTCCACTGAAGATTTTGGAGAAAATCTTAAAAAAGCATCTGCTAGAGTGGCTTGAGAAGGTAAATTGCATCCCACACAGCCAACATGGCTTCCTCCCGGGAGCTTCTACCTGTACTCTTTTGATGGATAGTATCCACTCCTGGACAAAAGCCATCAACACAGGCAAACATGTGGCGGTTGTATATTTCGATCTTAGTAAAGCTTTTGATCGAGTGAGTCATTCTCATCTCATAGCCAAACTAGATAAGATCGGTATCCGTGGTAAACTGCATGAATGGTTCTGTGCTTATCTTCGTGAATGGAAACTGCAAGTGAAAATAGGAAATCACATCTCTACACCAAGAATGTGTCTTTCTGGAGTGCCTCAGGGAGGGACTTTATCCCCTATCCTATTTCTTATTTATACTTGTGACATACCAAATTTCATAAAACCAGACCCAAGTGTATCTGTCGCGATGTTTGCGGATGATATTAAGGCGTATGCAGTCTATGAAGACGGTGAAGAAGAGGTTATGACTCGGAGGCTAAATGAGGCTGTAGCTAGAATGTGTAAGTGGTCCTCTGAATGGCAAATACCTATAAACCTGAATAAAACTCGTATTTTTTCGTTGAATTCTCGCCCACTTAAGATCATGTTTCCCGATGGTTCTCCTGTTGCTCACTGTGACCAGATAAAGGATTTAGGGGTCATTCTCACTAATAATCTGAGCTGGCGGATGCATGTTCGAGAGATTTCGAAAAAAGGCCTGAGTGTTGTGCATCTGCTCTTTAGGAATATTTATTCTTTGGACGTTAACATTTGGCTCAAATTATACAAAACGTATGTTTTGCCAGTGGTTGAATACTGCACACCTGTGTGGAGCCCACATTGTGTCAAAGATATCCGTGGAATTGAGAAAGTTCAAAAAGTCTTCACCAAAATTCTGTATCTTAGAGTATTTCGAATGCACCACATCCATGGAGGCACGTTGTCCATTCCGGGGTACAGAGAAAGACTCCAACACTTAGGGCTAAAAACTCTTTACTACCGAAGGATCTTTGCCGACTTACTTTTTGCTTTTAAGCTTCTAAAAGGAGAACTTCGACTACGGCCTTCAAGCTACTGGCGTTTTCGACCATCACATGGGAGACGCGGATGCTTCAACTTGGATCATCATTTTTCGGGCCGTTATCAACTAGGATTTTGCCAAAACTCTTTTGTCGTTCGATGTACGAAGTGGTTTGAACGCCTTCCTCCTGCTCTGGCTCAGTGCCAAACATCTTCTCAATTCAAGGCTGCCCTAAAGAAAATAGATATTCTATCTACTATTGGTGTCTCTGATATTTGTTAACTAGTATAATTATAAAGTGGAGCATTCCGAGTTCTCTACTTCTGCTCGTTTCCGGTTTTTCGTCTTCTTTTCAAGGCGCCAAGCAGCTAGGCAATTGCTGGATAGTTAGGGGAAATAAATTTCATTTCATTTCAATCTCACTAAAATTATGTTCTTCTTCAAATCTAAACTGTATATTTTTTGCTTTTAAACCTATCTACCCTGCTTTGGACTGTATACACTTCTTAGGCTCAGCCCGGCTGCCAGGCAAGCATAGCATTTATAGCTATGCTTCGTTCTTCCGCTGGTTAGCTCCTAGGAGCCTTATCAGGGGAGGGCACCAACAATCCCTCAACTTTTGGTGTGGGCTGTCAGCCTGTGGATGTTCCTCATTGTCAGACGACTTTTTTTTTTACTGTGAAGTGTACATGCAGGTTCTATTTCTCTTTATTCCTTGATCGAATTCTACCTTAAAATTTACTGTATAAGTACATGCAAATTTTATTTCTCTATAACTATCAATCGTGACGGTTCCAGCATGTCCCTACTGCATGGCCGCCTCTTGTCAACAAAAAAAAATACGTTGTAGGCGAGCGCTCGGAATATATGTTCTTCAGTTTTATATTAGCATTTTTCTAGTTGTATTCATTTTTGAGCGTGAATTTCCATTTTTTTGAGTTTGTTGAGCCTGTTTTTGCCTACTGTTCCTTGATGTAGTAGCGCGTCTTTTGACGCATAAATAAATAAATAAATAAATGTCGAAGACGTCATGCAATTTGTGTCGGGATTCAAAAGGCCTGCCACAAACGTCATCCAATTTGCGTCGGGGTTCAGAAGACGTACTGAAGATATAGTCTCAAACAATATGTTTCCCACTCCGTAGTTCTGTGGCCCCATTATTGATTGCCATAAAGCTTACATGATGCCAGCAGTGATATAAATTTGTGCCGGTTCCTTGACGATTGTTGTTACAGTAGCGATTTGAAAACGTGGTACCCTAATAAGAACATCTTGTGTCAGTTATAAAGTCGTTTAAAAGTATTTATAGCACAATTATCAGCCCTTATTAACGGTCAAATAGTTGATCTACTTATAAACACCTGCCACTTTCGGCTTCTCCATCGAAGTTCTGCACTTGGATCCAAAGCATATCGCGCCTCTTTCTCAGGCAAAGAATGCCTAAAGCATGTCTTTAGGTCAGCCAATGTAGGTGCGAATGACCGTAAAAAGTGCTAGGAGCGCAACAGGTCAAGACATCCGGCGAACGCAGAGGGAAAGCAAGCAATTACTCCAATACGGGGGACCAACGTCTAAACGAGGGACCAATGTGGCACTGGGAGCCAGTCTAGAGCAGGGGACTACTTCTTGGAAGTATCGAAACATCAGAAGAGTTTGTTTAAAAAACATTTGAAATAATAACGTTGAGAACATTCGCATTTAAATGAATTTCAAATATAGGATTTCTCGGACTGCTGTTTTTAGGGTAGGACTCCATGTTTAGGAAAAACACTATGGGTCTCCCGCTTTAAACGTGCATCTGGGACTGCAGCTTAGAAAAATGTCATAGTTCCATTTAAAAGGATAACGGCTAAAGAATAAGGTGACTTCATGAAAACAAAAACTTCGATAAAATTAGAACAAACAAAGGGAAATAAGTTATAAACCCAAACAAAAAACGAGTAGACCAACTTACATGGAAGCTTAGTGACCACTCACTTGTTACCTGAGTATCCATTTGAAGGCATTGTATCATCTTGCTTATCAAGAAGGGTTCTTGTAGCCAGAAGCACAAGTAAACCTCCATGAAGTAGCAAGTGATTACAAAGCAGACGACGAAAATGGGAGAAACAGGTAGAATACAGCGCAGAATAGCCTCCTGTCGATTCCATCGATGATAACAGCTGATGGCTGGGGAGGAGGCCCGTTCTTCCCCCAGCCCGCCGAGCGCGTGAAGTCGTCCGCGATGGGCGCAATTAGCGCCGCCCCTCCGCATGCTGGGGGGAAGAACGGGCCCCCTCCCTGTTCTGCGGACCGGAAACTTTTGTTCTGCGTGTCAAAGGTTTCGTAAAACAGCCGCTAGACTCTTGATGAAGCCTGGGGGTTGGGTGAGTGGGCAAGGGGGAGCAGAGGAAGACCGCAGTCCCCCAGCAGGGCGGTTGTACTTCCTGACCAGGGAAAGGCGGAAATGTTTCTGGAGAAAGCGGAAGACGAAAGACGGAACGGAAACGCTCAAAAATGGCCGCAAACCGGAATACGAAACGCGGAAACGAAAATGAGACATGTTCGCCATTCTTGCAAAAATTGCATCTGAAACGGCATCAGAAGCGGCTTCTATTGCACCTTTTCTTGCTTAGAACTTTGCGAGCAGCAGAATCTTCCAGAGATTAATGCTCATCCTCATCATAATATAACATAACATAAGAAGCATGAATTCACAATATTGTTGTGATAACCTTTTAGGTATGGCTGAGCAATAAACGAAAACAAATTCAGGATCTTGTCTCACTATTTCTCACTATTTCAGCATGAAGTCTTTCCATATCTAGTTCCTGCCACGGGTTTTCGCTGACTTTTTTGATGCTGATATTTTTGAACGGTAGACTTGACCGACTTAACCAATTGAGGCTACTTACAGACCCGCATTAAAAAAATTGACTAGGGTGAAGTCTAAAACTGGAGTAGCCACCTTGATGATTTTCCGACCACGAAAGAGATTCCTCTCAAAACTTTTAGAAACCAGTGGCATCATGGATGACTTGGTGACTGCACAGATATCTGCTTATTAAACATTAGCACCTACATTGTAATCACCAAAACTAATACTCAGAATTGATTCTGGGATCTAATATGATAACTGAATGACTGATTAGTCGAATCCATACTTCCACAGAAATATGGACAGTTCCTAGATGGTTCTCGAAGCAATACTTTTGTGTCAGAGTTCAATAAGTCATAATCAATCAAAACCACAGCTCATGGAAATATTCGTGATGCTTCATTAAAAAATGAATCTCATGACTTCATATGGATGAATATCACACCTAACGAAATTAAAAATTGAAATTTGAACCTTTGGTCAGGAGCACTGATGTAATCTTGGAGTAGACAACCGCATGCCACATCCTTCACTGAACTGTTTGCTTCATGATATTGCACTCTATGCTTACTAATTTTTTAGCTTTTTTCTCTATGCTTACAAAGCTATTTGTAACAAACGGATCAAGAATTCTATGATCATTCAAATGATAAGTGCATTTTTTAAAGCATACAACGCATACATAGCCTTTGTGGCAGGTTAATTTTGCCCTGCAGCCAGCCGTTGTCATTTTTGAGTGCATTTTTGATAGTCTAACCAATTTCAAGAGTAATAGAGTTGTCAAACAGTATTTCTCTCACAAATATTTGAAGGAGAACTATTTTTAATTGATAAGCAGATTGTGTTCAATAGAACACTAGTGTGGAACAGTGCCCATTTCCGTTTCCTCCTTCCGGCCTAGAAACAGGCGGAACACGGAACGGAACGGAAGAGCCCAAAATGGCCGGAAACCGGAATTCGGAACACAGAAACGGAAATTCCGCACATCCCTGCTCCTGACCGCCCCTCGTCATTGTTTAGTGTGACGCGATGCATGTGTAGTAGTCAAATTGATCGAGCGACGCGATTGATCAGTTCGGCCACTACACATGGCATCGCGTCGCGCGCACACTAAGGACTATGTTGTACTTCGGCGTCGCGTCGCCGAAGCTGCGACTCATCACCGACAGCCCGTCACCGACGTCGCCACAGACGTCATCGGTACCGTCGGCGACGTCATCGACAGATTCTGTGGCGGCGTCGGCGACGTTGTCGGCAGGAGAACATCGGAGCGCATTTTTAGCACCGGAGCGCAGTGTACTAATAGAAGGACGGGGCATTTCGTTAAATTTCTTTATTGGAGTTTAACAAAGGTCTTTTTCGTTAAATCGCACTGAAATTAAATTTATGCGGAATTTTCGAAACTTACAGGAAAATTTAACTCTTAATTAATGTAAATATTTTTCGAAAAAGCTCTTGGTAGAAGTTTGCAGTATTTCTCTACCGCCGTTTCGTATTTTTCTGCTTCAAGGCCGTCCTACATATTTAAGCTGCTCCGTATCAGTTTTTCGCAATTCTTCACCGTTCTCTTCACGTTTTCAGTTCTCTTCGCAATTTCGTTTCGTGTTGCTTGCTCTGCAAGAAATCGAAAAGGACTAGAAATCGCGAATAAAACGGGTGAGAAGGACAGAAAAGCGAATAAAGGTGACAAAAAGAAGGAAACGTAAAGATTAGGCTCCCACTCCCTCCCCAAGCACTCAGTGATCCAGCAAGCTGAACGGATTTCCGCACAGCAATAGGCAATGGTTGTCAGACTAAACATAAATGACCGTTGAGAGTGAAAAGGCACTATTGGTGTCCACGAGAAGGGCAAAAACGCCCGCAGACGGGCGTTTTTGCCCTTCTCGATTTCGTAATTCGAGGTCCGGTGGGGATGGTGGTAGTGCCGAGAACGAAGAACCAACCCATAATCAAAATACCCTCGGAGGGCATTTTCTGCCACCCTTGGATGATGTCGTAGACGCGTCCGTGGCGACGTCGGCGTCGGCGACTTCTAAGGGATGTCGTGAAGGCAGCTTAGAAACGTATTTGGTTTATGCAATAACTTGTTTTTGTTTAGTGTTTTCTCTTTCATAAATGAGTATGGCACTGTTCCTGGAGGGATTGAAAGCTTGGTTGCCTCGGCCGTAAATCCGAGCCAAGGACGTCGATTAGGATTTGCACAACCTGCGCCTCATTGGACTGCGCTACCACTCTTGCTCACCAAAGCGCTAAATCTCGTCTGAGAAAGCTTTCTTACAGGTAGTCAATCTAAACGGTGAGAAGAACTGTTACATCTAACCACACAACGCTAAGGAAAGGAAGACACTGGGAGTTTCTTGCTTTAAACATTTAGCTCTTAAAGCTCATGAACTGACGGAGGTCTATTCTAAAGAGTTTCCCCTTTTAAAGGTTTCTCAGAGATAAGAAGAAATAATAGCTCGGTATCTGCACGTCTTAAATGATGCAGGCTATATGTAGTTTCAAATCAATGGGTGATAACTGGGATAGGCAGAAATGAAATTTTCAAACCCGGGAAAAAGGTAACGGATAATTTTGCCTAAAATGACCGGATAACTGAGAAACGGATAACAAGAATTAACCTGATTTGAGTTGCTCTGTTTTCAGTAGTTGATCAGAAATTTTTGCGTTGCCAAATATGTGCTGCTCTTAACTTTTCCATCAGTTTATAAGCACTGGAGCCATTACATAAAGAAAGTTCTCGGAAACCGTTTGGATCCGCATGGAAAGATAACTGGTCGTTTTGGCGCTCCCACACGATTTTGAATTCTGCTCGCACCCAATGGAAACAAAACGTTCATTTCCCCGAGGTTGCCGTGTTTGTATGAACCTATTTGAGAAGAACGTTGTCTTATGAAGGGTGAATGCGCTTTACTTTCGAGGGTGGATCTATCTCCATCCGGTAGCCTATGAATAACGAACACCTTAGCCGCATTCCAGGAACGGTTACCTGGGAAGGAAGCACAATAGCCGTTCCGCCGGCTGTTTGGGGCCTCACAAGGCATTCAAAGGTTAATAACACACTTCAAGAGCTATAGCGCATTGTGTAACATAGTCGTATTGAGAACAAATGGTGTGTTTCCCGAAGTGATTGATTCACACTGACTTTTACCCCTTTATCCTCCTACGGATAGATTAGATTGATCCGGCGCTATGCCTGTTTTTTCTTTACTAACAATGTATCATCGTTTTTATCGTGTTTGACACTTTTTATAAGGCCACCCCCCCCCCCCAACTAATATGGCGCCGATGATTCCCTGTGGATAGAATTAGAGGGGTGGATTGATTAGTCTGTTCGAACTATGCGATAAGGGAGATTTCTGGGAACCCTAGAATCGAAAATAAATAGCATGTGTTTTGCATGTGAGGAATTAAGCGAGATAGGAGTAAGTATGTGGAAGCTATTATACAAAGATGTTTGCCTGCGATCCAACTGTAGCGCCAGCCGGAACTCAAACCCGCACCACCTGCTTACCGGGTCGGATGTTACGCCATTACACATCCAAACTAAACATCGATATAACAGCTCGTAAACACTTTTAGTTACTATAGTTTTAGTCTAATATTGAGATGTTTAAGATAAGACACCATCGTCCTAACATTATAAGCGTCCCTCCACTGTGGATCTAAACAGCTTCATTGTGTTTTTAGAGTGCCGCTTCTATGAAAGGCGTACACTTAAATTAAATCCGCTTCTTTATTTATATTCACACTAAACTGTGTGAGCTATCGAATAGTTCTTTCGAGAACCATGAATACAGTACCGCCCGCGTCGCGCGGCACATGCTCATAACTTCTTTAATTTTAAGTTGCTTGAGAAAAGGTTGGCACCGTTCGATTCGTCTCCTCGAGGTCTGCACAATCATATATAAAACATTTCCAGACCACCGCGTTTGCGCCGTGGGTGGCCTAAAAAATGAGGCTTGAAGCAGGCTCTTGCGATTGGAGCACCTTATTTTCCAATACGTGCATGTTACGTGCAGTGTTTTCGGAGTATCTCAAGCATGGCGTGCGTTGTCAGTGCTCTGTCATGCTTGGACTGCTCCGAGAGTGCACCGTACACAATGTATATAGGATCGAACCTATCAATCGAATGGGCGGAAGCATGTCCACTGTGTTTCTATCTTCGCTTAATGGAAAAAGTTGAGCCTTTAAGACTATCTTGCACCGCTTGGAGAATTTTATAAGAAATTTTCGGCCGTCCTACTTAGGATTCGCTCCAGTCAGTTCGACGAGCCTTTGGAGTGCGCCGTACACAATGTATGTGGGACCGAACCTATCAATCGAAAGAGTTCGACAACTGGTGGAGTGTGCGTTTGGGGAGTTCTATCAAGAATTTTCAGCCGCCCTACAAAGGAATTGCTCTAAGGCTGTCCAACTAGCCCTTGGAGTGCGCCGTTGAACAATGCATGTAGAATCGAACCTTCATTTGAGGGGGCGACCACTTGCAAATTGTTTCGGATGCTCGTAGGTCTTATAGGCAGTAAAACGGTCTAGTAGTAGACTAAAGCAGAACGGTATAGCTTAGGAAGAGGCAATGTTACAGGGGTGTGAATATGCAGGTGAGGCTTGTGTGACACATTTTTTCCAGAGCTAACGCCCTTCAAATGCGTAAGCAAACAGAGCGCTTAAGGTATTTCAAGGCCCAGAACTCTTCAGCTGCCTAAACTATGTACCTTAGCCTCAGCCGCCAGTTTAAAGAGGCGGAAGATAGCGGTTAGAGTTTCTTGCGCTCTTACTCGCCCAGATTTGAGTATTCGACACGATCAAGGGTACCGTTCTGTCCTTTATGAAAAGCGCTATCGAGTGGTGCCAATTTCGACCGATTTTGGAAACTTTTGACGGATTTGCGTCGAGGACGAGGCCGCTCGAGGCAAATCCGTCAAAAGTTTCCAAAAATTCGAAGTTATCGATTTTCGATGACGTCGTCGCCCGACTGCCGCGACGACGTCATCGAAAATCGATAACTTCGAATTATTCGATAGAGTTTTTCATGCTGAATTGAACGGTGTTGTTGGGTTTAGGAAAAACTGTATTCTCGGCGAGTAACAGCGAGGAGAATATCGACCGTTGTTGAGCTAAATTGCACATGCGAGCGTGTTCTGAGCGCGATAACTCTGTGATGTGCGAACCTTTCCGGTTGCCACTCGTGGATTTTGTAGGCAGCAGAATGATCTAGTAAAGCGCTGAAATACAGCAATGTAGCTTATGACTGGACAAAGTTACAGCAGTGCGAAAATGCAGGCTAGCCTTGTGTGACACGATTTTTCCCAATTTCGATCGACCCCTGCAGGAAGTCACCAAGAACTAACGGCTTAACAACGCGCAGGCTAGCAGAACGCCTAAGGTTCTTTAAGACGACGTGCTCACAACTCCCTAGCTCATTAAATCGCCTTAGCACCAGCTGCCATTTTAGGGCGGCGGATTTTTAGCGTTTGTCGTTTCTTGCGCTATTATTCGCCCACATTTGCGTTTTCGACACTCGCAATAACACTAATAGCTTCATCACGAAAACCTCTACCGAACTAAGGAAAACTAAATCTCGCCCAATTTCAGAAAAATCGACTTTCTGACAATTTCCCATCGAGGACGGAGGCGCTCGGTGCCGAGCCTGCGCAGACAATGACGTCAGAGAAAACCGATATTTTCGAAATTGGCCAAATTTCCTCGTCAAAAATCATCTAGGGGTATTTGGAGCGCTGATTACGAATCCGTCAAAAAAGGCGTCACACAAGCCTCACGTGCATATTCGCACCCCTGTAACATTGCCCCTTCATAAGCTATACCGTTCTGCTTTAGTCTACTGCTAGACCGTTTTACTGCCTACAAGACCTACGAGTTGCAGCCGAAACGCCCGCGCGTACAATTTGCAAGAGGTCGCCCCTTGATTGAAGGTCCGATTCTGCATGCATTGTTCACAGCGCACTCCACGAGCTAGCTGGACAGCCTTAGAGCAATTCCTTAGTAGGCCGGCTGAAAATTCGTGATAGAACTCCCCAAACGCACACTCTACTAGTTGTCGAACCCACTCGATTGATAGGTTCGATCCTATCTATATACATTGTGTACGGCGCACTCCAAAGACTCGTCGGACTGACTGGAGCGAATCCTAAGTAGGACGGCCGGAAATTTCTTATAAAATTCTCCAAACGGTGCAAGATATTCTTGAAGGCTTAACATTTTCCATTAAGCGAAGATAGAAGCACAGTGGACATGCTTTCGCCCATTCGATTGATAGGTTCGATCCTACCTACATTGTGCACGGCGCACTCTCGGGGCATTCCAGGCATGACAGAGCACTGATAAGGCACGCCATGCTTGAGATACTCCGAAAACACTGCACGTCACATGCACGTATTGGAAAATAAGGTGCTCTAATCGCAAGAGCCTGCTCCGAGCCTCATTTTTTAGGCCGCAAACGCGGTGATCTGAAAATGCTTTATATATGGTTGTGCAGATTTCGAGGACATGAATCGAATGGTGCCAAACCATTTCTCAAACAACTTAAAATTAAAGGAGTTATGAGCATGCGCCGGTTTGCGGCGGATTTTTCCGTTGCAAACCGTGTCTTTGACCGCGCGACACGGGCGGTATTGTAGGAGATACATCACCAAGTCATTCATGGATAGGAGACACATCATGAGATCGAATGCAGCCCGATGTACCGTAGTTGTGAAAGGGGATACAGCACGAAGGCTGGTGTTAGGAAGTCCTATTGGAGTGCGCTTGGCATGTAACGAAAAGAGGTATAATGGAGGCAGTTTGAATTATTCATAATCTACATCCATTGCTGATGAATTTGTGTTGCAATTATTATGATTTTAATGTAATATAATTTGTTATAAAATAATAATAACTAATAATATAATTTGTATCATAATAGACACACATTCAGGAATTCACGAAGTACGGAAAGATGGAAGGCGTGGTTGGCCTGAGTACAAGACCGACTTAATATCCTCTCTGGAGACCAAGCGAGAATAGTTTTGCTCATGACTGCGTCAAATATGCCCAAGTGAGATTATGCTTTTTCCACATATTCTGGGTACAGATTTTTCTTGTTCATATCACTCCTGCGATTGTATGTAGAGGATTTTCCTCCCTTTCCTTCAAACACGATATCCAGACCTGATGAATTTATTTTGTTGTTCGTTATACGACCCAAAAATGGCTGCATACTTTCCTAAAAACTTATTTTGGCCGTCTTCACTAGTCGTGCAGGCCATTGCGTCGCTTGTCGTTCTATTCTATCCTCTTCTTGATTATCTTGCGGATGCCAGGTCTGTTGACGGTCGGAGGTCGGTCCGCCTTTGGAAGCAGATAATGGTGTCTGCTTGCTGTGCCGCAATCCTCCTTCCTGTTGTTGATGTGCACCCTTCCCACAATGTTTACTGGTCGACGTTCTTAGTCCACTTGGTGGTGCGCTATGGAGCCTCGATGAGGCTATGGTCGCATAACTCGATTGGTGTTGAACGAATGATGGGGATTTGTACATGAACACATGACGAACTACTCTAGCAAGCGCATATAATATCTCCTTCAAACGGCAGTCTGCTCCCAGGAACCGCTCACATGGAACGATACCAGGTGACCATGACACTTTGAGATGAGATGTATATCGCTAGATCGAACTTCGAAGGCTGATCCCAATTATGTGTTCCACATCGGCTAAACTCATGTGAGAGCGGAGTTGAGCACCACTTTCAATTTGCGCTCTAAGTCCTCTGTCTGACTCAGAGTCCATCAATCACAAGAGCGCGAGCTCAGGCATGCTGGGAATAGCGACAGGAATGATCAATGGTCGCGCAGTGGAGTTATGAGCGGTGTGGTTAGACGGAGTGGCTTATGGTACGACTCATATGTAGTGTAAGATTTTGCGCTTTCTGAAATAAGCCATCACAATCAAGCAAAGCTCTCTAACAGGGGAAGGGTCTGAAGCTTATGTCTGAACGCGGGGAGCGAAGTCATATAGGGAGAATCCTAACCCCTCAATTGGTATGAAAATGTGTTTATTTTTGGCCAAGTCGCTAAACCGAGGAATAGGGGGGGGGGCACAATGGGAAATGGCGCAGCACGCGTTTGGGGGTCTTGTACGCCCGCGATGGTTCTGCAGTCAGTGGCTCGGTGCGCAGGTGGGTAGAGGGTTGACTCGTGCGAGGGAGGTCAGAGGTTTGGTTCCTCTGCGCTGCTGCATTTTTGCATTTCAACTGATTGGTTGGGATTTGGGGAATTCTGACGTCTATACCATTTTCAGACGTTTTCTGCGCATTTTTCCAGCTGTACGCTGGGGTATTCAACATGCTGCCCATCCGTTCGGCCAGCTTGATTTCTTCCCTCGAAGATTCCTTGTCTAAAGGTGGGCCACACTTCAGCGTGAGCAACTGGATCACCACTCGATCGTCGGCGGACATTGTTGGTGCTAGGTTCTAAAAAATCTTCAGCAGACCTCTGATTTCCAGGTGACAGGCAGACATGAGAGAAAGAGTGTATCGATGCCGTTTAGCTTAATTTGCGATCCGCACACATCGTTTCTCATTTGAACCACCTCCGACGTCACAACGTGGTCTCCTTTGACAATCCGAGCAGGATGGTTTTCCCGATGCCTCTGGTCCATGTATGGAAACAGACTATGATGAGCCTGCAGCCTTTATACGCTACCAGTAAGGGGCGCAGTGGTGCTTCATGCACTTTTTACCTGTGCATCACTAGTGTTGAACATTTATACATCACCATGTGGAATACCACAACGTACCGCTGGAAAATGCGCAGAAAACATCTGAAAATGGTATAGACGTCAGAAACCCCGAAATCTCTACCAATCAGTTGGAATGCAGAAGTGCAGCAACGCAAAGGAACCAAACCCCTGACCTCTCTCGCATGAGTCAACCTTCTACCCACTTGCGCTCCGAGCCACTGGCTCTGCAAGAATCGCGGGCGTACAAGACCCCCAAACGCGTGCTGCACCAGATCCCATTGTGACCCCCTACTCCTTGGATTTAACGACTTGACAAAAAATAAACACATTTTCAAACCAATTAAGGGATGAGAATTCTCAATATATGACACGCTCCCCCCGTTCAGACATACGCTTCAGACCCTTACCTTGTAAGTAAGATCGCAACGAAATAGGTCACCAGAAGAATGCACATGATTCATGTGTATTATTACCATGATACCCCTCTCACTACTCAAAATGTCATAGTCACATAGTATCCTTCGAATGTCAGAAAATTGCGGATCACACTTTGTATCCACCCTGTATGTTACGTTTCCTGTTGAATTCATATTGTAAATGCCATTTATAACCACTTGTTTTTATAATAGATTTATAAGAATACGACTGTATTCGTATAAATCTTGAAACATTCAAAGCTGTCACAATGGACCAGCACGCCACAAATGTACAGGTGCGGCAAAATTACCCGTGTACCTAAACATTTTGAATTTTTTCCGCTTTTTCCCCGAAATGCTCCCGCTTTATTCGCCTAATATGTTGACTGAACATTCTGGAACTCATAATTACTAAGGTACAAAATGGTTAGGCGTTCCAACCGTCGCAGTGCTGTTATCGAACTTCATAAGGCCGGCAAGCAAACAAGAGATATTATGAAGATCCTTCCCGTGCCCCGAAGAACGGTTCAGGATACAGGAAAACGCTACAAGGAATTGAAGACCAAAGAGTATAGAAAGGAAGAGGGCATCCCACGACAGCTACGAACCGGAAAAATATGAAACTCGTGAGAAAAAAATCCGAAGGAACGCCAGGAGACCGATGCGTCAGATGGCAAAAGACGTAGGAATAAGCGAAAGGTCAATAAGGAGGAGAGTCAGGGGAATGCTTAAGAAGTTCCCTTATCGTCTGCAAAAATGCCAACTCCTGTCGAAACTATGAAGACGAGGAGTTGGAATTATGCAAAAGGTTGCTGCAACGATTCACGGTGGCTCGAAACATCGTCTTTAGCGATGAAAAGATTTTCACGTTGAATCCAGCTCCCAAAATGACAGGACTATTGGGGACTCGCTTACTGATGCTACCGCCAAAGGATGACTTCAGGAATGTGCGAAAAATCCTCAATCCATTATGGTTTGGGGAGGAGTCACATCTTCAGGAAAAACACTTGTTTTCGTCGAAGCTGGCGTGAAAATCAACGCACAAGGATCTCCTGGAAAAAGTACTCAACCCGTGGGCCGATTCCCACTTTGGAGAAGCCTACTGGTGCCGTTCACAAGATTCTGCTCCAGCACACAAGGCGAAGGTGGTCCAGGACTGGTGCGCCGAGCAGCTGCCTGACTTCATCACAGAAGACGAATGGCCCTCCAGTTCTCCGTACCTTAACCAGAAGGATTATTCTGTGTGGGCCGTCTTTGAGAAAACAGCCTGCTCTACCGGACACCCAAATTTGGAATCTCTCAAAGAAGCGCTTTTGAAATCATGGGACGAAACTGATGAACCGTACCTGCATGCCACATGCGAAGGTTTTGTCGAACGACTGAAGGACTGTGTGGAGGATGAAGGCGATCATTTTGAAAACTGTTAGCATGCTTTGAATTGTCATGTTTTTAGCAGATAAACTTAATAGTTAGGATTGATCTGCGAAGTTTGGCTTCAAAGTGCCACTCAATTTTCAGTGCACGGGTAATTTTGCTGCACCCTGTACAGTGCGCAGCAGTTAATCAGCACTTACGTTATTAATCAATTAAACACTGGAATGGCTCCTACGAGTGCACGGTCAATCTCTTCACACGAAAATTTAATTCTATGGGAGCACTCGCGAATGAAGCTGAAAATGTCGTTATAGTCCTATGATAGAAATTTTATGGTCATTCAAAAGCCCGCATTTGGTTTCTCAAATCACTGTGTTTAGGTGAGCTCTGCTCTGCAAATTCTCTTAAAACTAAAGATTTATTTGTTTACTCCGACAACACATGTTGAGCAATCCACGTGAGCGAGCTCACCATCGCAGCCAATGAACACAGTAAAATAACTTTAGAACTAGTAGAACAAATGAAATCAGTTTAAGAAATCATTAAAAATGACTTAACAACGGTTAGACGATCTAAGGTCCGCCCGACAGGGATATCACAAAAAAGAAACAAAACCGTCAGCAATGGCTAAGGGTGGTTCCACAATACCCTTTTGAAATCCGCGATTCTTGGGGGAATCTGGATGCGCTTAATTAACTTGATACAGCTCCCGCTTGGTATGCGAAGAAATTGGAGCGCACCGAAGGAACCCCGCGAGAACCGAAGCTTGACTGCGGTACCCTTAGTAATGGAATTACTGGATGCGAAAAACTTTGGAAAAAAAAACTTCCTTCCAGTAAGGAAGCTGCACGCCCAATTAATCACCATAGGGTGAATACCGACCATGCTCATTTTGAGCAACAATTCGGTATCAGGGCTTTATCGAAAGCCTTGGGAAAGTCAAAACATACCACATCAACTCGGCTCTTTTTCCCATTCTTTCAGTCCAGTCACTGAGAGATGCAAGCATTGAGATTTCAACAGATCTACCTGGTAAAATTCCAAACTGGTTATCTGAGATTATCTTCTTAACTTCAAGATGCCTTAGAATATGTTTTTTAACTAACGAACCTTTTTTCAAAGGTTCTGGCGGGAACTGATGTGGTGCTAACTGGACGATAATTACGGGGGTCGTTTAAGAGATTTCTTGGAATAGGAGTGACGAACGCATGCTTCCATCTTCTGGGCACCTCAGCTTTGATAAAGCTAAAATTGAAAATGTGCTCTAATGGATAAGCTATGTGGCTCAGAATGCTTTTGGAAACTCAATGAAATGAAGCCTGGGGAATGAGAGCTAGACCTTGGCCACTTCAGAAGAATTTCATTAATGTGCTCCTTATGAAACCACAAGGAATACACCATTCGAGAAGCACTACGAGCATACGAATTTAAACTGACAACCGCTTGAGCCTAGTTTTGAGGTGGTTGCGAGTACGAATTCGTGAGCGCTCCAAATTGTTTTAGGATTTGTGAAAACTAGGAAAATTGCTTTATACTGAGGAGATGAACAGAATCCACTTTCGTCAATCAAAGGGGGATGGTAGAATTGCTGTTTCAATCCGTGTGTTCGAGAAGTTTCTTCTCTAAGTAGACGTGATATAAAGGTAGCTCTCTCCAGTTTTCTGCAATTTACAACGTAGTTACGTCAGTCACCAGCCGCGATAATGGTTTATCTCCTTGTGGTAGTTGGGAAGTTCTGGTCCATTCTTGTTCACTCTGATAAGAGGAGTAAATGACTCTGTAACGTGCTGGAGAATGGGAAGAAAGGTCTCGTATTTCTCGTCAACTGACTGCAGGTTATGCAGGTTATATAGGCTACCTATCCAGTCTTCATGTACTGCAGCGGGTCTGCTAATTGCGACTTCTCCCGTAGCTCCGAGCTTCGTAGGCCTTCTCGCCATTGCTGACGAAGGCTTGTCCTCAGAAGACATCTCTCCAGTGTTCGATGCGTAGTTTACATTGCTCTGGCGAGGGAGCAGAACCGGACACCTGCTTCGACGAAAGGACGATAGGTGGAGTCTCCGTGTCACAGAATGGCTCCCGAGAGATCGTAAGAGACCACTGGGACGACCGCCAATGCGATGGGCAGACTCCCTCTCAAGATCTTTCAGACAGTGGAGTCTGCCTCACTGGATGCAAGCAGCCAGAGATTGAGCGGCCTGGAAGAGTTGTAGTCCCCGTTGAGAGGACCTCCAATCGACAATAGGGCCATGAAAGTATCAAAGTAAGTACATATCCAGTCAACGTTAAAGAGGTGTTCCGTAATTTCGGCATAAATCGTACCCATAAAGTCTCTTTTCCACACGAAAGTTGGGCGATCTGCCTTAAGATAGGCTTTGAAGATACTGTAGCATGATCGCTATTCCTTATAGGAGCAGCAACGCAGACTTCGCCTACAAGATTTTGACAGTTGCATAAATCTAGGTCAAGTACAGTTTGATTTCTGGTAGGAGTGGATAGTAACTCTTTAAAGTCATGAGATTCAAACAAATCACAAAAAACATATGAAGTTCTACATGAGGTGTTTAATAGATTGGGAATATTGAAAACACCAAAAACAATACTTGACTTAGAACATGAGGAGAAGTCGCTAATTGCTTTTGCTAGTTGAACATCGCCAGCAACTGGGTGCTCGCTACACTCCAATTACTCGGAACAAATTGGAGCGAAATCCAACATCACGTACTAAAATCTCCGACCTATCTTTTATAGATTCATGGAGAATCAAATCACATATTCATAATTTTTCACGAGCAGTAATACCCTAGTAGTAGTACAAGTAGTATTAGTTCCTTTGGTCTTGCTGGAATGACGTCATTTCGTTCGTTGAACTCGCGTAGCGCAGGTTTCCTTCTTCTGGAAGCAACTCAACAATATCTTTTTCATGTCCACTTGATTTGCCTCTCCAGCAATACTATGCCTTTGTCCAACACTCGAAATCTCGTTACCATTGTTCCTCAAAATGAGCATGGTCGACAATCACCCTATGGTAATTAACTGGACGCGCAGCTACCCTACTGGAAGGACATATCAGGTTAAAGTTGAGGGAGCATTTTCCTCCTTTTTCAATGCGTCTACTGGAGTCCCACAAGGCGGAGTTCTGTCTTCTCTCCTCTTCCTCATTTAAACATATAAACTTCCAGACGCAGTTTCCAGGTTTGGAGTTACATGCAAAATGTGTGCAGGTGATTTAAAAATTTATAAAATAGTTAAAGAGAACAAAAACTCTAACTTCATTCAAACAGCGATTGACTACATATCCAGTTCGGCGGATGAGTGGAAACCACCATATGCACTTTAGAAATCCTGCTGCTTAGTAATTGGTGGTGTCGCGAATCGCGAGCTTCGCTCCCATCTAAAATCCCGCTGGCGCCCGTACTCTCGGCCTCTCTTCCATGAGGCGCGTACTGCTCGGCCAGTCGCCGCGGCCCCGTTGCCAAATAGGCTCCGCCTACAGGCGCTGGTGGCTATAAAAGCCACGCAATCGGCGCCTTGGCGCCTCTTTTCGTCTCATTCGCTCTCGTGCGCCCTCCCGTGCGGCGGCCCTCGGGTCGCTGGTAATCCAGCTCCGCGCTTCGGCGCACCGGCACATCCAGCGGGCACCGCGCTGCCGCGGGCAGTTGCGTGCCGACCTTTTGCAGTGGATATCGATCATCGATTCGGAGGATGCCGAGGGGCCTTGCCACACCGTCTAAGCCTTGTAGCTGAATGTACACGCTGTGGCCGCTTGTCCTGACTGGGATAAATCAACGGCTCCGAGACGCACTACATATTCGTCGCTGAAGTGGACGCTATAGCCGCACATATATCGACTACCACAGTGCTGACTCCCTTGTATTGCTGCATTCCTAGTGGTATTCACTACATTTCGTTTATCGAGGAGCTTTTATAATAAATATATTATGGTACGCTGTACGGCACCGGAAAAGGAAGTGGGCGGTAAGTCCCTATGTGATAGTGTTCGGTTCTATCGTAACCACAGTCAAGGTCCGCCGCATATCGATCGAGCGGCGCTCCCGCCGGCGCAGTAGCAGCGCAGCGCCCTGTGCCCGCGGGCGGGCACCGCCCTCGTCTACGACCCTGCCGTCGTCCCGGGGCTGGTCCGCTCGCCGGCATGGGTGTGCCCCGCCTGCTGCCGAGCCGGCTGGCGACTCATTACGATAGGATTCAGACCGGGTGTCACGTAGGATAGCTCTTACTCACCACATTGTCTCTGTCCCGCACATGCTGTATGCGTAGGTGCCGAGAGTTGGCCCCGCCCACTCGGAGCGAGCGGGACACTCACGCGGGGACCCCACCGCTTGGATGCAAGGCAGGCCAGGATCCTTGGGGTTGCCCACGCTACCTAGGGAGAGGTTGTGGAGTCTTAGCAACGCGTGGCTGCCATGGGGCAGCCGGATAGCCTTCGGTCCAGTGGCACAGCTTCGCCCGCACTGGGGCTACCGGTTCGCAACAGGTGGTCTAAATGTGATCTCTATACCTGAATACAAACTACAGAATTCAACACTTAGAGTAGCTGACGAGGTTCGCGATCTTCGATTTTTGATACGAAAAAAATCCAAATTTTGACGGACATTACAAATCTTTGGTAAAATGGCAAATTTTCGCACAGCCTTTAAAAGTTTCGAAGAGCAATAATCCTGATCTGCTTTTGCGTGCTTATAAAACATATGTGCGGCCGATAGCTGAATTCGGAACAGCTGTGTTCAACCCTCTCAAGAAGAAAGACATCGACATGCTCGAAAGAAATCGGAACAATTTCACACGCAAAGCAGTAATGAGGTGCCTTAGCATTGATTACCCGCTAATCCCAAATGGCCGAGAAAGAAACAGGATGTGGGATTAAAGTATTTTGAATGTAGAATAAAATCATCCGATCTCAAGATGCTTTTGAAGATTCCCGCCCACAAGGTGCACATAAACCCGTGCACATTTTCCGAGGCCATCCGTCTAGAACAAGGAGAGGTAAGCTTTGGCTAAATGTACCGGTAGCGAGGACAACAGTCAGATCAAAACTTTTGACCTACAGAAGCTTGCGGGAGTTCGACTTACTTCTAGCACAAAACGAAAATCTCTTAGGATTATCTGAGCATTCGCTCGCTTCATTGTTGTCTAACGTTGCGTTGCTATAACTGCTTCCGTTCTCAATTACAGGTACCTACTTACAAGGGAGGTCAATGAACGTCCCGTGGCAATTTTCAAAGTGACCTATTGAGGGTTCTGAGGGGTCGTCTGAGAAGCACCGTAGTGTTTTTTAGATTTCCTGCGAACAAGCAAAATACCGTATCACTTCAGTGCGGGCCAATAAAGCAAAGCAGACGTCTGTAACTGCCATGTCGTGGTTAGAATCTATCCTGCAAAAGGCTTGGGATGCAACAGTAGCGGAATTACAGCGAACTTACAATTTGTCTGTTAGGGATACAGTAACCAAAGCGGAACACAGTGTGCCGCTCACGAGTAGGTTGCAGCGACTGGGTGGCCAAGTGGGTGGAGGGGCGAACTTGAAAGAGGATGTTCATTGATTCGGATCCGTAGATTGAGATTCTGCATTGCTGGGCTTGCTCACTGCTCTTTTGCCGATGTAAGGTGTATCTTGAACAACGTAGTATACGTTGTAACCTTATTTCAACCCGTATGATACGACTTAACAACGATGCTACCTATTTTCTCCCACCACTCTCTGCTAATCGAAGGTGTAGAGACTTGCACTTCCACGAATGTGGAGATCGAAAGCAATTTTCGCTCATACTTCGTCTTGAGGGCCAATTGAGGCGCTGATCAAAAATCTGATAGACGTTTTCATGTGATCGCATGATCTCTCATTTTGAGAGTGAGCAAGGTTGTCAATGTCAGTACACAGAACCTCTTTCTTCGTCTGTGTGGTTAGGCTTGCTTTCCAATCTTCTACTCTGAGAAGGAAAGTAGTGCACGGAAAATAGATAATTCAGAAAAGGAATGGCAGGTTTCGTGTTCAGCAGCTTAATTAGCTTCCAAAGCCGAGGAAAGGGCGAAATCAGTGATCATGACCTTGCCATCCTTACTCAACCACAGTAACCTTCCCTGGTCGGCCGAATTTTCAAAAATGGATACCGTATTCGTGCTCAGCACCCAAAATCACTGTACTGGGCCATGTTTGGGCGAAAAAATTTTTTCGACCTCACCTCGACTTTTGGGGTCGCGACAGTATTACAATTTTGAATGACCTTGTAATGCTTAGAAATTAATCTGAAAAAGCTATGGAGCTTTATTTATAGTCATATGTTAGAAATCTGACAATTTGTTGTTAGGTTTCCTCAAGGAGACTGTGGGTATATTCAAGTGAATCATTCACTGTAGGCTGGGCAGCGACTGGGAGGGTGTGTGGTTAGCGATGCAGACTTACACGAAAAGGGTATAGGGCTCGAATCAGGGACAGGAGTTTGCAGATTGCCTTTCGTTTTTGTTGATATAGAATGCGTTTTGACTTCGGTCAGACACCGTTTTCATTTTCTAACTCTTTTTTGACATCTTGTCGAATGTGAAAAAGTCAGGTCTCCGCTGCAAAGAGCTGAGTTCCCAAAAAGAGAGCAAGAGTCCCCAAAAAACCATGCTTGTCTCGCTGAGGAAGCTCTTGTTAATTGCTACAACGTTATGATCCTTTTTTAATGTTCTCTGCTTTCTGCTTGTTTTGAAAATGTTTCCCATTTTAACCTCATTTACGAACATGACCGAGATGTGTTGCTTCATTCCATCCCCTGGATGTGCTGATCAGTCTTCGGGTTTTTATAGAGAACGCTTTTCTTGCAAATTTTACTAATCCTACCACCTCTTAAAAATGAATCATTTTCGATCCCGTAGTTCAGTCTTAATGCAGCCTACTTCTTCTCGGCCACTCTTTCATACTGGTAGGTAGTGGGCGGAGGACATTGCAAGTGTAGGTACATGTAGTAAGCCTCATGACTTCGTAGGTAGAGAATAAAATTCTGTCAAACGTTGTCTTGATGGTTAATTGGAGTGGTATTCACGGATCAGACAAATGCTTTAAGGGGTGCGTGGGAGTACAAGTCTCTACACCTTCGGAGAGTGGTGGGAGAAAATAGGCAGCATCCTTGTTAAATCGTATTGTACGAGTTAAAATAATGTTATAACGTCAGTATGGTACACTGTACGGTGTTCAAGATAACCTTACATCGGCAAAAGAGCAGAAAACAAGCCTAGCAATGCAGAAACCCAAGCCCCGAATCCGAACTCATGAACCTCTTCCTGCAAGTCCGCCTCACTTGGACATCCAGTCCCTGCCACCTGGCTCGTGAGCGGCACACCTTAATGTTCCGCTTTGGTTACTGTATCCTTAACAGACAAATTTAAAGTTCGCTGTAATTCCGCTACTGTTGCATCCCAAACCTTTTGCAGGATAGATTCTAACCACGGCATGGCATTTCCAGACGTCTGCTTTGCTTTACTGATCCGCACTGAAGTGACGGAGTGGTTTTTTGAAATTTTTGACCTACCCAGATGTGCGCAGGAAATTCGAAAATCACTTCGGCGCTTCTCACACGATCCCTACAACCCTCAATATGTTACCTTGAAAATTACCACGCGACATTCATTAACCTCCCTTGTTAGTTCAAAAAATTTGCATTATTATTTTATTTGTTGCTTTCCTTTTTTGTATTTTTTGTTATCTGCGTGGCTACCACCACGCTGCGAACGAATAAATGAATAAAATTAATAAGTGTTCAAAGTGGCATGATAGAATGATGAAGATTTTCAATGCTTTAGTAAAAGCGACTGTATGCAGCAGTCGTGAACGGTCAGACTGTTGATTTCGTGAACAATGGAGAATCATACATTATATTGCTAAATGAGCACGTCTGGAGGGATATGGAATCTCAGGACTGGAGGAGACAGTCGCTGCTGTGCAAAGTGATAGTAGAGAGCTGAATTGTGCCAAATGAAAGGCTATGCGATATTCTTTGAAGGCTCCACAGTGGATCTACAATAGCTAGTAAATGATGCTTCACATAAAAAGATGGCCGTCGAAGTGAAAGCAAAATCCAGTTTTCACTTAAAAGAAGAGCTGAAAAAAGTATTCTGAAAAGCTCTTGGACATTGTACCAAAATATCGACCTCATAATTTTACCGAACCTCGTAATGTCTTTTGACTGCTTCAGGTCTGCGCATGCCTACCTCCAGATTCAACCGTATGAGAAACCCCAAAAAAAAGAGTCGTTATCAACACGCAAGCCGCAGGTTGTTTCAACTGTCGACTACTTAATGGAATCAAGAAATCACACAGAAATTTGCAGCAAGATTTGCTCAAAATGGTCAAGGACTAGAGGGTGTGGCGACCTAACTTGATGTCACCCTGATATGAGGTGCAACAGAGGAGATTCATAAAAAGAATCTACTACCAATATTGAGAAGTATCTTCGAGTAGCGAGTTAACCGTTTGAATCGAAAAATGCTTTCTTTTGCAGAAGCATAGATAGATACGTTGCTACGGACTGATTGTCAACAACCATCGCAGAAAACTAATCTGAGAAGGACCGAAGACGTCAAGACTGAACTAGACTCGGGACTGAACCGAAAGATGTAACACAACTAGGGAATCCTTGGAATGGTAGTACTCCTCGTTTGTGCCATCGACGAAGAATCTACGTGATCTTCTATATACTATACTGAAGAAAGATGCGAAAAATAGAAGAGCAGCACGATGCCTTTTAAAAGCTAAGGTCAGCGTTGCAAAGTAATCTGGAATCTAACGTTGGAATCCAAAACGAGAGATTTTGGTAGCAGCAGATGCGCACGAATATGTAATCGGATGTGTTGCTTCGCATAGATATACCGATGGTGCGTAGAAGCTCGTCTTGTCTACATTCGGAGTGAACTACTAGCCGATTGGAAAGAAGCGCGCACATTGGCGATTACAATAAAAAAGTTTGACCTATTATAATTCCGACAAGTATATATGTTGGGAAGGAAGTTTCTGTTGCTGACAGATGACCAGCCGTTGCTGGCGATTTTCGGTGATGAGAAAGCAGTGCCTGTGAAGAAACAGGTTAACTGGATGGGCAACTATTGTACTCGGATATCTGTACGGAACACTTGATATCGAAGTACTTTTACTGCAAAAATCTGCTAGAAGACAACAGTCCAACATAGACGAAGCCCTTGATGTGCCACAAAGAAAATTAAAGTCGTGAGTTTTGAAGAAACTATTAAAGGAATGCGAATTCGAGTAGTCTTTCTGAAACTTTCTGGAACGCGCCGCGTATCCAACAGGAATGAAGGCGTATATACGAAATAGAAAATGCAAGCATATCACTGTATATAAAAGAATTGTGTGTGTGTGTCTGTCTGTCTGTTTCCGTCATTCCGCCCGTCCGTCACAACTGGAGTGGGGCACGGTTTATCGAGGTCGCTTAACACGAATCTGAAGTCTGTTTTTGACTATCGATCTCCATCAATCGATAGTGATCAAATGACTGGTTTTTGTTGGTGTCGTTCATTTTCATATTTCTTTCTAACTTGCCCATTCGACGTAGTCAAGATGTTCTTCCTGCATAAATGATGACATAGATGGTAGCTACAATTGATGGTAAGAAGTTATTATTACGGCGAAGCCGTTAAGAATCCGTCAGTGCTTAGGATAACTTCTACCTCTCCCTTTTACTTCAATAGCCGTCATTGTAGCCTCTCGGCCGCACTGACGGCTGGGGTTAAGTAAAACGGAGAGGTAGTAGTTATCCTAAGCTTGTTTGGTGTACGCCGTGTATTAAACTTCACCTTCGTTTGGAAGGATCAATATCGCTCCGTGACACCGGAGGTGTGAAGACTCTAACTAGGCGATTTACGGCGTCCTCAGATGGCACTTGGGGTTACAAGGGCAGTCGAGGGACTGACTCCGGATCTGATCTGCATTCCGATCGGGGCTATTGGACATTTGACTCGTAATAAACCTGTGCAAATGAACGAGAACCTGAAATCGAACCGCTCCTCAAGTCTGAATTAGCTGGTGAATGCAGAGAAACTCGGTCAGAGAATTTCATAGTGTAGTAGCGATACGGAAATCCTTGCTCTCATTTATATTGTTGAAAAATAAAATAAATTAAATATTCCATAATGTACTTATCTATATTGTGCATAGTGCAAACTGCTATAAAAGTCTAAACATGCTGCTACTGAGCGGAGATGTTAGTGCTTGATACTGGTAGTACCAGTTATCATGCCTCATAGACCACCATCCCAAGTATCCTAGTATGTAATAGTGCAATGATGGACTGTACTTCACAGTCGTTTACGGACCTTTGGTCAGCAAGAAAGACACTCTCATCACTGTGTCCACGTCGGGCATCTGCAGATGCGCAACAACATGTACTGTTTTTCTTTACGCTTCTGTTCGTCTGCGCTAGATCACGATCCTTGATTTCTTAAAAAAATAAATAGGTTTCAATTCTACATGTCGTGTTCAAATCGTCTCATACCATTGGTTAAGGAGCGTAGAGGGACAACGTACAGATCTTAATCCAACATTAGCATTTCTTTCCGAGACTGAGACCATAAACCTCCATTACGTGTAAGGATTGCTTGCATTTCTGCAATCCTTAGCCACAGAAAACATGCTGTATGCTTCTAGCCATTCACTGACACGCTTCTCTCAACAGAATCGCTTTTCTTGTCATGGAGGAGAAACCTTCAGAAAAGTGAGTCATTCGGAACGTGAAAAGGATGGAGACTTCTGACTCAATCCAATTGATCGATACCACTAACCACATGCATTACTTGAGAAAAGCGAACTCACATCATCGTCATCACTTTCAGCATCTTTGCGGGGATTTGATACACTGATTTTTGCCCTAAAAATATTCTTGATATCGAAGAAATCAGATTTATTTTTCACCAGAAACGGAAGCTGGATAACTTAAGACGGATCTTATGAAGCAAACCTGGAACTAAATAGAAGCTTATGTGCATCTTTGTATCTAAACGCTAATGGAATGCCTTCACAATCGGCCATTGGACAGTTTTTGTCCCGAATACATTCTTGATTTGAATGATTCAGAATTGTTGCTTATTTAGAATCTGAATCTGAGTAGCTGAAGAGAAAGCTTGTGAAGCAGACATGGAGCCGATCAAAAGCATACGTGGTTCAACCTATCCTAATGCTACTGTAATGCCCTCACAATCGGCCTAAGCAGTTAAGGACTACTCCGCCCTATCTAAAATTATAAAAAAGTTCAAAAAGCCTCTATAACCAACGTTTTGAATATTCGCCACAATTCTCAACAAGCTCTAAGTCTGCGTTGAGGATATCAAATGTGCGGTGTATCGGTATGAATGTTCTAATACAACAGAAGAGCGCTGATCCAAAAACTTCGCTGAAATACGTAGACGCCTTGCAACTGCTCGAAGAGATTCTTGAAACCACTGTTTTCACAGCACAGCACTGGGAGTAGCAATGTTAGCTGGTAGAGAGAGATTGGAGGTCTTCAACAGAGATGACTGATGCTAGGGCAAATGGTGCTCCAGTTTTGGAGAATACTTCTATGATAGTAGCTTACACATACTCATACAAACTGTACTTATTGATGCCATTTTCACACTCAAATTCTCTTAGACTGCTTGAAGATTTGGCTACCATCTACTACCAATTACTGAGTGACCACATCTGCTCTTCCTTCCGTGATTGTGCAACTAAAACAGCGTCGCCAGATCGCCAGACTGTAAGTACTGTAAGTAGAAAAGGAAAAATGAAAGTGAACACATGTCTTGCATTAACGTTCGCAAGATAGTGTTGTTTGCGACTTCATGGAAAAAATCCGATCTGGCGACGCTATTTTATTAGGTTGTCCCATAAGTCCTTGCAGATTTTTTCAACGATTCACTGCAGATTTCGCCGGCGGTCTCTTGCATAGCGCTGCACAGCTTTCGAAAGAGAATGATTTGCTCTATCAAACCATTTATAACATTTCTTTTTTCATCATGAATTTTGTCAATTTTTAAGTCGTTGAAGTAAAAAGTGAAAAAGTGAAAAAGTAGTCATTTGCGCACTTGTTCTCTCCGCTTAGGTTTGGAATTTTTTGCGCAGTTTTTTATATCGTTTGAAAGACAATGTTTTGTGCTACAAGATATTGTGTTAGTGCTATTTGTCCATTTGTCCTTTATTGATTTTTAGGCCATCAAATTGGGACGTCTGAAGGAGGATGGTTATATTTGCCGACAGCTCTGTGGTTGGATTTTTTGGGTTGGTGTTATATGCTATTCGAAAGAGAGTGTCTTGCTTTATACGAATATGTGTCGCGTTTATTAATTTCTATTGAATAACAACAAAATGCCAAAAAGAAAAAAATCGTCTTCACCAACAGCTCCTTCTCCTTCTTCAGTTGTTGATGTTGACAGAAATCAGCGTGAGCCAATAAACGCGACACAAATTCTTATTGAGCAAGACATCCTCTTCCAAACGGCATATAACACCAAGCAAAAAAAGTCCAATCACAGAACCGGAGTTTTGGTAAAAATTCGGACGGAAAAGTCGGAATTCTCAATTTGATGGCCTAAAAATCAATGAAGGACAAGTGAGAAAATAGTACCAACACCTATTTTTGTAGCACAGAACATTGTCTTCCAAGTGCTATAAAAATGTGCAAAAAATTACAAACCTAAACGGAGAGAACAAGTGCGCAAATAGCTACTTTTTCACTTTTCACTTCAACGACCTAAAAATTGACAAAATTCATTATGAAAAAAGAAATGTAATAAATGTTTTGATAGAGCAAATCATTCTCTTTCGAAAGCTATGCAGCACTATGCAAGAGACCTGCAGTGAATCGTTGAAAAAAATGCAAGGACTTATGGGACAACCTAATAGTTGCACAATCACGGAAGGAAGAGCAAATGTGGTCACTAAGTAATTGGTAGTAGATGGGAGCCAAATCTTCAAGAAGTCTAAGAGAATTTGAATGTGAAAATGGCATCAATAACTGTGTATAAGTATGTGTAAGTTACTATCATGGAAGTATTCTACATATAAGTTTCTAGTGTATCTGTTCATATACGGCGACCAAGTTTTTATCATTTTTGTGTCACTGTCTCGATTCATGTGAGATGCCATAACTTGCATAGAGCAAAACTGAACAGGAAGCATAAACCATTCGAAATTCAGAAGAGATGTGTTGAAACAGGACCATATGAAGAATAGGCTGATTATGTTCGGTGTGAATCCAGTTAAAAACAAAAAAGGAAAAGGAAAGAGTGGAAGGAGTTCGGTCATATACCCATTTTCTCACAAACTTTTTTCTCTCCCAAACAGGTGTCCCAAACAAGCGGATACTTTTTTGAATGCTTATAAAATTTTACTACCATTTTTATTGTAATTTTTATTATTTTTTTCAAATATGTGCTAAAAAAGTTCTGAACGTGCGGAATAGCGTGCAATTTTCAGTAATCATACAATAAGGTTGCGCCACGTTCTCGTCTAGTTCCTCACAGTGCTTGTCCGATAGAAATTATAAATACGGTCAGTTTGCATGGAGTCGCATGGTGAAGAACTGTGCTTTTTCCTGCCATGCCGTGGATGTATACGCAAGAACATGTAAAATAGATGTTCACTGTCGAGTGATGAAAATTGCGGAGTATTTCCCTTTTCGTATGACCTACAGAAATTTCTTGCCTTTTTGCATCTGACTATAGACCACTTATCATCAAAGCATTCGTTTAGGTAGAACGAGAAGCACCAATGGATTCTCGGAACTGTACTCGCTTTTTGAGACACCCTGAGTGGGCGATTAAAGAATTTTCACTAAGTCAAGACAAAATATTTTTAGGAAAAGTTTTTGACCCTTCTAAACCGTGTATAGTTTTTTGTACACAACATGGACTGCGTCAGAAGATAACGAAAGAGAACAGATTTCTAACACAGTTGCAACAGAAGTTCAATTCAGAAGGCGCCTATTATGGAAGATATCCATTTCAGATATCCACTTTGACGAGAAAACGATATATACCACACACTGAATCCCGAACAGCGTTCAACCGAACCAAGTGAGCAAACTAAAACTGCCAGCGACAATTCCTACCGTAACCACGACGGCTTTCTTTTGGTATACCAAGGTTCTCCATTGACAGGTTCTGGTTTGCTTTCCCTTGGATACAAGTTTCTTCTTGCTTTCGAAATATGTAGAAAGAATATTGCACAAGACCTATGAGGAACCTACCCTATCTTCGCTTCAATTGCTAACGAAAGTGCCCTGGTGTGGAATATTTGAACATGTTTGAGGAGCATCAGTAACAGGTAGCACGAAAACGACTGAAAAGAAAGAATACCTGGAAACAAATAGGGGACTGTACCACCTTCAGACTAAATCTGCTCACCACTGTTGATCTCTGTCATATTTATTGGAACTGCTTATTGTAAGAATTAGCCTGGACATCCACGGTTCTCTCTCCCTAAGGAGTCTCCAGATTCTCTTGTTAGAGGACTCCTGCCGCTTGTTGAAGGGTCGCTTGCTGCGTCCCAGTGGTGGATGGAGAATTGTCGTGCCTCGAGCTCGAACTCACCGCTATGGATGTATGGATATGTAGATATATAGATATAGATATAGATGTATAGTGACCTAAGCATGAGACCTCACGCTAACGCTTAGTATAGCTTCCGTACGGCTCCTGCTTGCGTGGGGCCCCGCTGCTCCAACCGCATTACGTTGGGTCGTTCTGCTTTGGTCTTCAGCTCCTTGACCCGTTTATCCTTCCACCTCACTACAGCGTACGGCTCTGCTCTCTGATTTATACGTTGAATGGAGCCCATCCTTTTTCGAGCCCTCATCCAGCGTATATTATTTTAATTCACGAAGAACTAAACACAACACAACCAAAGATATATACGAAGCCTTTAAGTCTAGCAACCGTTCCTTCCACGTTACCACTGGGATCCCTTTGCAACAAACCGCTAGGCTTGTGAGAGCTGCTGCCTGGGCGTGTATCCACTAGGCGGTGCTCGTTTCTTTGAGACCAACGGCTACCTTATCCATCTATGCCGTGGTAGATCCCGTTGTCCTCTCGTGGCACCGCGTTGTCTTGCATGTAGTCCATGGCGTGTATAGAGTTGCAGCCAGAAGACGATCTATGATGACAGAATCAGGCTGAAGTAGTTGCTGAAGCTAGACCAGAAGACGACATTTACGGACGAATATAGGCAGGAAACAGTCGCCCCGGACGAGGACTGACGAAGGCACGCGCGTTCACAGTCAGTCGTGGATCGACCGTGTGCGTCGGCTGGTGCGCAGCTGGCTCCATGACGTCGCAAAGACCTTTGAGAGTCTTGGCGAAAGCCACGACAGGAATAAAAAGCGAACCAAATGCAGTTAGAGACTGCCTAGACAGGCAGGAGAGATGAAGAGGATAGACCCCTTTCGCCTGCTATGTCAAGCCTTCCTCCCTTTGGGCGTGAATGATCATGTGCGTGTTTTCGTGTCTGCGCATTTCGTATCATGTCGGCAGGCTAAAAGATTGCACTCGGTGGATTGGGACACATACATCGAAACGCGATTCTAGATTTCCTGAAACGTCCCTTCGTGCAGTCCACACGGTTGCCCAGAGTCTTTTGCTCTCACGACCAAACCTGACTAGCTATCGTGTCCTCCCTTTCAAAAAACGGCGGAAACAATAAGCTTCATTTCGCAGACCTTGAAAGGCCCCCACTTCTGCACCCTCTGAAAGACGAGTAGCTACTAAAATATTAGGGTGTAACTAGGCAGTGACAATTTAGAAAAACAACCGATGATCAGCGTCCGTAAGATAATTCTTTTCGAGGAAGACAGCGTCCGTAAGATAATTCTTAACTTCGAAGTGGCGACTGCAGCGATACTCGACGCGTGCGGTCGCGTGCGGGCGGAGTCATCGCTGTTTCGCTGCCGGAGAGGACAAGTTTTGCGCGACACAGCCGAGGCTGGAGGGGCTGGAGTGCGAGACTGCGGATGCACTGGTGGGCACTACGTCAAAGGTGTCGAGAGGGAAACTGGTGAAGCCAAATAATGAGGAAGATCCAAAAATAACTGAGTATTAGGTTATGGAGAAGGTCTTTACGGTATGATAAGAGGAACAAACATTTGTTTTTAGGTTTAAAGATTCATATTAAAAGTGGGGAGGTGTTCAATTATGGACCTTTGTGTTTTAAGCGTTGCCTACAACGGTTACGCGGTCCAACAAAGTGTGTTGTATGTTCAGAGGCGGAATACATAAAAGATTGACGAACCTATAAAAATTGGATTTGATCGTTTTTGTAGAGGTTTCAAAGCTTCCTCATGACTATGGCTGAAACCCCTCCTTTCTTCTAAATAGGTTCTAAGACCTAAAGTGCATGAAGTATCCATCCAACGCTATTAATCAGCCCTTGGAGCGCAGCAAAATGTCTCACGATTTAACGAACCTAATAATCTCTGGTCTAGTTACGAGTATAAATATCGGGATAGTCTAATATCTCTCTAATATAAGTAGACAATGTGGTGGAGTAAAAACCGGAGCAAAATTATATCCACGAATGTTCGACATTCTGCAGGTGACACATTGTGAGAATCATGTGCTCTGGAACATCCTATTTTCTCTATAATAGGATTTTCCCCCACCATTTAACAAGCTAAGATCATCATGTTTAGTTGAACCCGTAGGTGAACTTCACCAGTTCTCTCTCCTTCACCCGTTTGACGTAGTCTAAGTCTTCCACCAGTTCTGATCACTTACTTGGGAATCTCCTAATTCCTTATTGTGAGGGGTGAGCTGTAGAAGCCGGCTCATTATTACGTCGAATTCCACAGCTTTCTTTCTCTTGCGCAAGCCGCATTAACACGCTGAGCACATCCGGCAACTCGTACGCGTTCCTGTCAGGGCTAGAGATGGTCCTGGTTGCAGCGCCGCATCGCGACCGCACGCACGGCTAGGAGTGAGCATCGTTGCTCGCAGCCCTGGTATCCACCATGATCTAGCACGGGATGGGAAAAATGCTTGGGCGCAAGAGTATAGTATATTTTCTAGTATAATGCCGTAACCGCTTCAATCATTCTAGTAAGATTTCTGGATGGGTTAGCCTCAGATTGCCCAACTTGATAAAAATAGAGAATCGTTGGGTATAAGCAACCCTTTGGCATGCCATGGAACACAATTGCCCATTGGCAACTCTTTTCAGTACAGTTTGTAGCCTCTATGAATTGTTCTGCTCACAGTCTAATGATCAGTCCCAAAAAGATGTTAAACTTACACCTTTGCGCCTAAAGAAGTTGTCACATGGCGAGTTCCATCGAGCTAAAAATAGAACCATTAGACAGCCTCTGATAATCAATGTAGGAGGAGGTAGAATGAGTTAATGAAGTGATAGAGCTGGCTTAGAAAAACTGCCAAGGAACAAGTTTAAGAAGGCACAATGAACTTCAAGTCCAGAACTGAAGCACCGAAATTTTATTTATTTATTTATTCAAGACATGGACAGGTACAGACAACTGCCTACCATTAAAATTCTAAGAAAACATCAAGGAAAACAACACACATAGAATGCAACTCGAACACTACCTAATTAAGAAATAAATCACAAGAAGCACTTCTTGCAACGTTTATTATTCAACCTTTAACAACATTTTTCAGGCTTGAGAAGAGAGCCCCTCTAAATTTCCATGCTAACCCAGTGCAAGCTTAATTCCTCGAGAGTGCAAAAGGTTAAAAAAATCTGATCTGATACGTGATTTAGCAACTGAAACTCGAAGTTCCGACCTCCTTCTCACGGATCTTGTCAGCAACCCGTCAAAGAACTTACGATTAGTTGGGTGAACGGAAATCTTAGCTGCAACAATTTTGAGCATCATGACGAAATCAGCCCCATTCTGTTCTTCAACGAAGAATAGACCAAGCAGTGAAGCCTCTTGAGCATTGTTTAGAATAGAACTGTAATCTACTGATCGTAAGTAGCAGCTCATCATGTGCTTTCTAGTGGAGCTACAACTCCGGCCTTAACTTTTGGTCTTTGGGCGGAAAATCGAAAAAACTGCCTTTTCGCCACTTTTCTTTAGCGCTCTTCAAATTGAACATATTGCAAATTGAAGCACATATTCGTGATCAGAGCACTCTTCCCGACGAGCTGCAAAGCGCCTAGCGAGCGCCTGAAAAATTGTTCAGTGACCTACTTCCGGACTGGCGCGGCTGACCTCTCCCTTGCGAGAGATAATAACACCCACAGTTCCTATGTATTTAATGAAGGAAAAAATTCGGCCTATTAAAGCCTTTTTTCCACCTTATTTATAGTAAAACAGAGTTTTCCGGATTTCCTAGTATTTCGCAATCACAATGATATAATTTTTCAAGGCGACAGGACCTAGTGACAGGCCGGCCTACGAACATTCTGTGTCACATCATGTGGTTGATGACGCGCACTCGCAGTGCTCGGCGAGTGTGAAAAGTGTGGGAGAGTATCTGATGCGAGGGAGGCATCAGGGCTGGGCAACTGAGCTAGTCCGAAAGTCCCGTAACGTACGCAGGACCCGCGTGGCTACGCTGAATGTGGTTACGTCGACGGGCCGCTCGTGGGAGTTGGTTGAAGCATTGGTGCGAAGAAGAGTTGATTTCTGTGCGGTGCAGGAGACGTGGTGGTCCTGCTGCAAATCGAGGGACATTGGCCGTGCCTTCAATACCGTTTTGTGCAGCAATCCTAGGACCACCAGTGGTGTCGGTATGATCGTCTTTGAATGTTTCCGTGACGCGATTGCAAGCGTAGAACGTTTCGATGACAGCTTGGTGAAGATTGCTGTCGCCGAGCGACGATGCCATTTCTTTTCTGCGTATGCTCCGCAGACAGGTTGTTTCTTGCAAACCATAGGACGAGTTCTGGTCCCTGCCTTCCGTGATGAAAAGACAGCGGAAATACCGTCACAAGATATGGTTGTTGTGGTAGGTGACCTTACTGGTCACGTCGGTGCAACGAAGGACGGCTACAGCTGTCATGGTGGTATTGGATATGGGTCGCACAGCGCCTATGGTGAGCGTATACTTGAGTCCCACTAGTAGACTAGACTCACATCGTGAATACCAAATTTCGAAAGCGGACTCCCACCTCATCTCGTTTTATAGCGGGAACGCTAAAACGTAGATTGACTATGTCCTTGTTAGGCATCGCGACCAAGGCCTAGTCACAGACACGGAGACCCTGCCGCATGAGACGGTTGCCTGCAACACCGTTCACTGATCTGCTCGCTGAAGATCACACCCTCAAGGTGTAAATATGCCGAGCGATGCGGGTCGGCTAGAATCCAGTTATAGCAACTGAAAGAGAAGGAAGCGGCAGTTATTTTTCGCACTCGTTTGCCGACGGTGACAACTGTCGACGAAACCTGGAAGGATGCTGCCGATGCGATAACTCGGGCTGCTCGCGTCGAACTCGGCACAACGAAACCTGTACGACACAGGGTCTACAATCATGCATGGCTGTGGATTGATGATGTTAGAAAGATAGTCCGAGAAAAGAAACTACTCTAGCACGTATTTATCGGTAATAAAGCACACGTAATTGGCGGAATTATCGAGAAGCGAAAAAAGTAGCAAAGAAGGCAGTGGCCGCTGCTAAAGCTGCATACTGCGCTAATGTCAGCGAAAAAACCGGCGATGGTGAGCGTTATCCTTATCGATGTCCTCGCCAAAGCTAGCTGTCACCAGACAGAAGACATTTAGAAGTTCTTTGACAGTAACGACGAGAACAGTCATCTTTTGATGGATTGTGCGAGGGCTGTGAAGCGATGGCACGACTACTTCGAGAAAATCTCGAATATTGAATTTGCCCATCCTTCTACTCTTTCTGCATTTCCTGTATACGGTCCCGTTCAGAAGATCACAGTGAGCGTAACTGAAGCAGCCTTGAAGAAGATGAAGTCAGGCAAAGGCACAATTCCTGTTGACCTGACGGCCGAGCTACGGAAATCGAAGGGCTTGTGCCCTGCTGACCTGCTGACAGAGTTTTTCAATCAGGCTGTTGCTGAGAAGAAGGTCCCTGAGAGATGCCAGCAAAACACGACCATTCCGATTTGGAAGAAGAAGGGCAGCTCGGCGGACTGCGCTAGCTACCGCCCGATTCGCCTACTTTCGTACACTACGAAAATATTCGAGCGAGTTGTGGATGGACGTATTGCGAGGTGGTCCGGCTTTCCATCCACCAGTGTGGCTTCGTAGCCGGCTGTGGCGCCATCGACGCCATTCATGCTGTTCGTCCTTTTGTAACAAGCGCTAGAAACTAAAACCGCTGCATCTTGCTTTTCTCGATCTGAAGAAAGCATTCGATCGTGTACCGCGTGAGGTCATATGGTACGCCTAGGACAGCACGGTGTTCCCGAAGAATTTATTGAGTGAGTGTGCATTCTTTACTCTAGCCTTAAGAGTCAAGTGCGAGAGCCGGGCGGCGCATTGGCGAGTTTTAAATCTTCGTCGGTGTTCAAAGGTCCCGCGCATTTCCCACTCCTTTTCACTGTCGTAATGGATGCCATTCCGCGAGACCTTCAGAAGCCTACTACTTGGACGCTGCTATATAGAGATGACGTGATGCTTGCCGGTGAAGACAAGATCGAACTTGAGCAACAAGTGCAAGGTTGATGTGACTGCTTGGCGGCGTTCGGGCTCATGCTGAGTGTCAAAAAAAATCTCAGTACTTGACGACAGACGTAAACGAGACTGGGTCCATTGAGATCAATGGCACGGCGCTCGCAAGAGCGACACATTTCAAGTACCTTGGATCTGCAACTGGTCTGATGGTACTCTGACATTCGAGGTGAACTCGCGCGTGAGCGCAGCGGGGTCCAAATGGTGCCCAATGACAGGCGTTCTGTGCGACAGAAAGATACCAGAGCGCCTGAAATCAAAGATCTACAGAACCGTCGTCCGACCAGTAGCGATTTACGGTGCTGAGTGCTGGCCTGCAACGAAGAGCCGTCTCGGCGTAATGGAGACGAAAATGCTGCGCTGGACGGCTGGTGTAGCGCGTTTGAATCATGTTCGCAATGTCTCCACACGCCAAAGGTTTGGCGTCGCTCCAATTGTTGATAAGCTACGTGAAGCTTGCCTACGGTGGTACGACCGTGTTCTTCGTGCGAACGGCGACACCGTTCAAAAGATTGGCCTCAACATAGATGTGCCCAAAAAACGGCCTAAAGGATGACCTAGGAAACGCTGGCAATACGTTGCGCATGCACTTAAAGGAAGCTGGTATCCACCCGGATCAAGCATTTGATCGTGCTGATGGAAGGAGCCTTCTGTCTGGCCTATATGCATTGTTCACAGCACGCCATGCCCGCAGTTAGCTCCAAACAGTAGACCATGCTCGTCCAAGCGCATGGGTAGGCTCCTTCCTCAGCCTAACATCGAGGAGTTGAGGACGCCGCGCCCTAAACGATTTGCATCCGGCGCGGCGCGTGGCGAGCGGAAAACGGCGCTCTCCGGCGCCCTTTTGCTCCGCTGTTCATCATTCGCGCCGCTTGTGCTTGTTGGACGCAGCGGCATGTCCGGTACTGTAATTACTAGCGATTTCAACACTAAAGGTTCCATCCTTGCTGCTTGATTTCAACTATCACTTTTAACGGTACAAATGAATATAAGCACACAAAAATTTGATAATTTAAAATTAGAGTGCCCGAAGGAGGAGACATTTTCCGAAATTCTTCTTCTTCAGCGTTTGTCCCGCTTAGCGGCGGAGTCCGCTCTTCTGGTATGGTGACCCCATTTCGCACGATCAAATGCTTGATCCGGGTGGATACCAGCTTCCTTTAAGTGCATGTGCAACGTATAGCCAGCGTTTCCTAGGCATCCTTTAGGCTGTTTTCCGGGCACATCTATGTTGAGGCCAATCTTTTGAACGGTGTCGCCGTTCGCACGAAGAACACGGTCATACCACCGTAGGCAGGCTTCAGCTTCGTAGCTTATCAGCAATTGGAGCGACGCCAAACCTTTGGCGTAGCGTCACACGCGACGCGTGGCGAGCGGAAAATGGCGCTCTCCGGCGCCCTTTCGCGCCGCTTGTGTTTCGTGGACGCAGCGGCATGTCCGGTACTGTATATGCCGCGAAGTTCCCCACATGACGTTTTTTTGCAGCTATTTGCGTACTTTTTCGTTGATTAAAGTGACAACAGAACGATTTCTTTGAAGAAAGAAATATAGGGATTTGGACGTCCATGAAAATCTCTTATAGTCTTCCACAGACGAGATTTGGACAGAGACGACAGGGTGCGGAAAAAGTATTGACGCAGTAAATGGTAGTTGTGGAAATAGTAATGCGCAGTAAGCTTTAAAATATTCACTTGAGAAATATGGACAATGATCTTATAAACCCGAGAGAATAACTCGTAGTCGTCATTGTGTCCTTTACTGTGAATACAGGAGCGAAAACGAAGGAAAAATTCATGAGCACGCGCCGCAAGTACTCGCTTGGATTTCGTCCCGTTCTTTGAACAGGGTAGCCTTCTGCGACTGGTCACTTCTTTTGAAAGTAGCCCAAACCTCATTCTCCAAAATCGCCTTAAAAGAGTAATCCAGCGGATTCATGTTTAAGCTGTGCTCGTCTGACGAGGGAGGTCAGTGAACTCGGTGCGGAGATTCTGAACGAGACCTATATTGTCTTATAGGTCATCGGACGAGGGTCACAGAACCGTGTTTCGCTTTTGCTAAATGCTCCTGGGTGGTTCAAAAATGGCAAAAATAGTATCACTTCAGAGCGGGCTGATAAGGCATAAGTGACACCTGAAATGGTCCTGTCGTGCTCAGAACTTAACTTACAAAAGGTTTGGGGCTCAAATTATAGTTATATTATAGTAATACGATAATTTCCTACGTTTCCTAAATGAAGCTGCAGCTCACATTCAAGTGATTCATTCGCAGCAAAGGTGGCAGCGGCTGGATGTCCGAGTGGGTAGCGCGATGGACTTCCGGTAGGAGGTTGAGGGTTCGATTCTCGGGATGTCTATGCGATTTGCTCTGTGGAGTGTTCCTTTTTTGCCTAATAAAGAGTGCATTTTGGCTTCGGTAGGATACCTTCTTCGCTTCCTAACCCCGCTTTCAACCTGTTGTCAGATGTAAAGAAGCTAGTTTTGTCGTGTAGGGTAATGTCGAGCATCCATTAAACCACGCTTGTCGCGCTGAGGAAGCTCTCGTTAGATGTTACCCCCATATGAATGTTTTCGTATGTTCTCAATTAGTTTTGAAAGTGCTTCTCGCAGTCACCTCATTTGTGAAAACAATCGACAAGTAATGAGTTGACCCATCATCAAGACACGTTCATCGTTCTTCGGATTTCTTTACAGACTGCTTTTTATTCTACGCAGCTTTCACTATTTCAGCTCACTGTTACCAAGTACAACATAGTTTATCGACCTCATGGTATTTATCTAGCTGTGAATTTTTTCCTGACTATTCTCCTATGTACTTCCAGTAGACGGGTCGGGGCATTGCAGCTATGACCACTTGCACTCACTCCCTTGACTCTGGAGATCGAAAAAGGTTTTTCCGTCCCAAATTCATCTATAGGGTTATCTGGGATGCAGATCACCAATATAGCAACTATTTCCGTTGAAACGGTGGATGACAGAAGGTTACAGTGGGTATGCGTAAGTAACGGGTTGCACGCAGAATAGTCGGCACTGCTGCTTTTCATGACCCCCAGAGGTCGAGGAGAGGACGAAAGAAAAAATTTCGCCCAAACATCGCCCACGGGAGTTATTTGCTGACCACGGATATGATACCTGTTTTTAAAATTTCGGTATATTGCGGCAGGTTACGGCAAATATGGGTGTGTAAAGCTATCTACCTTAGCAGGATTGGTTTCTTCTCCAATGTGGTCAAGCTTATTATCCAACCTTCGAGTTCAGCCTTCGATGGAAAGTAGTGCAAGAAAAGTGATCAGAAATTTAGAAAAAGAGTGACAGATTCGTGGTCAGCAGCTTAAATAAATCCCAT
Organism: Heligmosomoides polygyrus polygyrus; assembly: GCA_947396885.1. Lineage (NCBI taxonomy): Eukaryota > Metazoa > Nematoda > Chromadorea > Rhabditida > Heligmosomidae > Heligmosomoides > Heligmosomoides polygyrus. The sequence goes on along the minus strand of OX377204.1, from coordinate 55,790,534 downwards.
AGGCGAAGTCTGGGTGGGAAATTGGTAGTCATGACTTCGCCACACTTATTCACAATTAGCCAATAATACGGCAACCTACCGAAGCCAAAATGTACTCATTATTAGCCAAAAAGGAAGCACTCCATATAGCAAATCGCATAGACGCCCCCGGAATCGAACCCTAAATCCTTAGGTCCCTAGGTACCGATCCCTTAGGTCCGCCGCGCTACCCACTCGGCCATCCAGTCGCTGACACCATTGATGCGAATGAATCACTTGAATGTGCACTGCAGCTTCGTCTAGGAAGCTTAGGAAGTTATTGTATTACTATAATCTAACTTTAATTTAAGCCCCAAACCTTCTGTAGGTCAAGTTCTGAGCACGACAAGACCATTCCAGGTGCCACTTTTGCCTTATCAGTCCGCCCTGAAATGATACCATTTTTTGCCATTTTTGGACCACCCAAGGGCAGTTAGCAAAAACGTTCAGTTCATCGGACGAGAGTCACAGTTCTGTGATCCTCGTCCGATGCCCTACAAGGCAATATAGGTCTCGTTCAGAATCTCCGGACTGAGTTCACTGACCTCCCTCGTGAGAAGCTGTCTACACCTGCGCGCGTTATCTGTTTACCGTTATCGGACAGAGATTGATAATTTTGGATTTGAACGTTATCGTGCTTGAACATATTGTAATCATCATCTGTTATGACAGAGCCGTGGCTGACATTTGGGTTGCTGAACTCTTTCCTCACCAACCGTTTCGAACAGCGCCTAATTGTCTTGTTAAGGAAGTATTCAGCTCTCTGGGTAATAGACAAAAAAGGGCCACCGTAACGATGACGATCATGTTTTTTCAGTTTTTTTCGTGAGTGTTCTTTGAGCACAATACAGACAACAAAAAACATAAAAACCTAAAGGGGTAGAAAGAGAAAGCTGGAGCTGAAGCAAAAAGCAGGCGCGTCAATACTTTTTACGCACCATATATATATATATATATATATATATATATATATATATAATTCAGTTGGCATTTGGAGTGGGTTTGCTGCGTAACTGAATGACTAAAATGTCATCTAACCAACCTGTCTACCTCCTCGAGTTCGGTAAATTAATAGGTATTCTACCGGAGCACTGGTCTAGGCAATTGTCTTGTTGGATTCTAAGCATACAGAAATGTGTCGGGACTAGAACGCACGTGGTGCAGTTCGCAGGCAGCGCCTCCGATTTTGTGAGTATCGCCAATTGGTTTAGGTTCGATTTCCTCAGCGTTTTTTGTCTTTCGCAACACTGAGATGAGCGCATTGTTATACCTGTTTCGTTTGAGCAAATCGGTGAGTTCTTCTTCGATCGACATTCATGAGTCACTAGCTAGCGGTATGCGAATTGGTACCAGCATGTCCGAAAAGGGTAAAACACTTGTCCAATTGATGGTCACCGTGTGTCATCGTCTATTCCAACTCAAATGACAAAAGGAACTCATTCGAGGCGCCTCCACGTAGGACATGTTTGCAAGTGTAACCATTTAATATCCGCTTTTTATAGCTTGCTATCTGTTGTGTTCAATTTGCCCCGTGTTAGCGCAGTCGGAGGAGGTGCAGGCTGTCACGTGCAGCCGATTCCAGGTTCGTTTTTTTCGGATTTTCCACCCTGCCCTCCTTTACCGCCGGGTATTTCCCAAGGTAACCATTTAATAGCGCAATTGGTACAAGACTTGTCTGGGAACGACTAAACATTTGCACTTCGGGTGGTGAGCGCAAGTCATTGTGTAGGCCAAAGACGCGCTCAAATTGACTCCACGACGTCCGATAGACCGAAGATGCTTAGAGCATCTCAGAAGGGACGGATTAACGCCACCTTTCATTCTTTGCCCTTTGATCATGTTTAGGGATAAAACCGATTATTAGGATGGCTACAAAAACATTTTTTGACGCGCCAAGCATCATATTTCTACGGGACGTCCTGGAGGGAAGATTTGAACAATGACTTGCGGAGGCTAGTCTATGAACAAGTCAATGTTCTGCTCTTCCTAGACAAGTTTGATACCAATTCAAAGTCTCCAGAGGGGTGGAGCGGTCCAGTCAAAGAACCTCGATTCAGTGCAAGCGCCTCCTTTGACTCTGCAGTCACATACTGATAGATATTTGGTTCCCTTGCTCGATGCGAGAAGGCATGGCAACACTCACACATATTACTAAATAGTTTAGTCCAGAAATAACGTCGGATTTGAACTATCGCACTTGAATTGAAATATCCCAGTTCATAGAGTAGTTTTCTTAGTTTTTCCTGATATATTCTCGGATAGCATTCGATGACGTGATGAGCGCTTGCGATGACAAAGACGATCTCGAGCGGCAGATGCAAGCTTGGTGCGACCGTCTGGCGAGGTTCGGACTCAAATTGAACGTCAAGAAGACTGAGTACCTAACGACTGACGTAAACGAGTCCGGCTCTATTAAGATTGACGGCACTGAGCTTGCACGCACATCGGTTTTTAAGTACCTGGGATCAGCAATAGCGTCTGACGGCGGTCTGATGGTTGAAGTGAACTCACGGTGAGTGCAGGTCCAACTGGCGTTCGCTGACTGGTGTGCTCTGCGATAGGAAGATACCAGAGCACCTGAAGTCAAAGATCTACAGAGCAGTCGTGCGGCCGGTAGCAATATACGGCGCTGAGTGTTGGCCTGCGGCTAAAGAAGTTGAAACGCGCCTCAGCGCGATGGTGACGAAGATGCTGCGCTGGACGGCTGGAGTCACCCGAATGGACCGCATCAGAAATGATGCTATTCGGCAGAAGTTCGGTGTCGCGCCGAATGCGGACAAGATATGCGAAGCTCACTTACGATGGTACGGCCACATTCTGCGTGGGGAAAAAGACAGCGTCCGCAAGATAGGCCTTGAGTTGGAAGTGTCAGGAAAGCAGCCCAGAGGGCGCCCGAAGCAGCGTTGGTCGGATACGTTACACATGGACATGAAAGTAACTGGCGTCCACCCCTCAAGAGCAAGACCGGGAAAGGTGGCGTCATGACACCAGGAGAGCGAACCCCGCAACGAAGCGGGACAAACGCTGAAGAAGAAGAAGAGGAAGAAGATGCTCGGATAGCATTCCATATATAGGTATACCAACTCTTCTTCAAATTGGGCATTCTTCTTTACCACCGTAATCGGCCTGAAACAAGCCTCTATCTGAGCATCCTTCAAATCAAAATAAGCTCCTTGTACATTAAACTAGAAACTTTCTGAAAAGGTTAGAATAAATTTTGTCCAAGGGAAATTTGTAGTATGGCTTTCTTTGAAGTCTTAATTCACCTACCTAACAAGTGCACACATTGTTTGAAAATTTATAAAGTTCTTGTATTTGAGAAGAATGATTTAAAGCTTTTTAGAGATCAGGAAAGCTGCCATTTTTAGGAAAAGAAGAGATTGTGTCACGCCTTCGTTCGAGACGTCTCGATTTTTATTCGATTGATACCAAAATATCTGTTTGCATGCATTTCAATTAGAATGCGCTCAATTTGAAGAGCGCTACAGCAAGGCGCCGGAAAAGGCGTTTTTTGGTTTTTTCCGCACAAAGACCAAAAGTTAAGACCAGTATTGTATTTTGAATGCTTCACTAGGAAAATAATAACAAAATACTAGCCTCATGTTCTTCTGAATCTTTCGAACAGACTTTCAAATTAACTTTGCGCTCCGCTCCTTGTTGTTAGCTGTTCCAAATCTGCTTCCATTTCAGAGTTTGAAGAAGAGGAACTTACTGATCCTGAGAGGAGAGCACAACTTTCACCGCGATTCTGTAAAGTCTTATTGGAATCCTCTCCTTTCTATTAGTTTGCATATATATATGGGAAGACTCAGCAGATTTTCGGGTTGATTTTTGAAAGTTCTGCGTACTTCAGTTCTGACTATGAGTTTGGAATGCTAACCATGAGGTGCAGGTCTAATTTCAACACGCAAGCTCGCGCATTAAAACCACATTACCTGTTTTATTCCCTGGAGCTCCAGTGCAGAATGTGTTGACATAGGCATCGATAACTATGAAGAGAACCGAAGAGATGAAGGTTGCAGTCTGAAGTCGATGTATGAAGTGAACGATTGTGTCCACGAGCCTCAAAAAATAAGCTCACTCACCCACACAACGTACGCAGGAATGAACAACACTGTTCTGTTGGTCCATATACCTACTAGGATCAGCAACAGAGAAATGCACCACAGCACTAGGCATATGACCCATAGAGGCATCTCGATGACTCCTGGTTATAAATTGTGTGCTAATAAATGGGGTGGTTGTCTTTTATTTTTTCATTAATTAATTAATTAATTAATTTATGTTGAGAGTTATCCGCACTTGTTTGTTGTCTATTGAGCAGGTAAGGCAGGGAAAAATAGTGGGAGAATTAAGTGATGTTTGAATCGTCAAAATATGAAAAAAACTGCAAAGTGATTCGCGCTATTCATCCGATAAATGGAACTCCTCCACTTGGCAAGCATTCATATCACACCCCTCATCATGAAAAATGTTTCAAATCAGAGCACACAGCTTGAGGATTCAACCCTTAGAGACAATAGAGAGCAGAAAGTAGGAGTGGTTGAGGACTTGCGCTTTGTTCAACAGTGAGTTGGATTACTTGCGAGTGCGTAGAGAGTAAAGCGAACCACCTAATTAATCTGGAAAGGGCCCAATACACTAGATCTGCTTATCATCAGGACCGATTTAGCCAGCGCCGTGGAGCTGTAGCTCACCCGTTAATGCGTTGGTCATTGGTCTCATTGTTATTTTCGTATGTAGATCCATTACTGGTTCAGTGACCCAAGTTTAAAGCTCTGGAATTTATATCATTTTCGACAGCAAGAAGGCAAGAATTATCTTGCTTTGCTAATTATCACGCGATGGAGAACCTTTATCGGAGTCACAATCGCTAGTAATGAATTACTTCTTGCTGTTTATAGCCAGAAGAACACATTGAAGAAGGCTTTTCGAAAGGTTTCGCAGATAACTATTTAACGCGCAACGACTCCAGTACCAACCGTGAGGAACCGTTCGATACTCCAGTTAGGTTGGTTTGAGATTTCACAGTTCTTTCAGGCAATGCTAATTATACTGTGAAAAGGTTTCGATCAAGAAAATTTTCGCCTTAATCAACCTGCTTTGTTATGCTATAAATTCCTGAAGCGCAGAAAACTGTCAACTGCGATTTGGCGAGGCTTGAAATCTAATTTTCCTTTTCGGTGCAATCATTGAATAGCTTCTTTCGTAAATGCAGCTTCGCCGCTCAAAGTCAGGTGGGGCGGGTCGACGGAATAGCGGGCGAAAGCACTTGCAGACCAAAGTTCAGTAACTTCCTTTTTCTCTGAAATACTTCCTGGCGAGCTCAAACTTCGTGCAGCTAATTGCTGAATATTTGGAGCTTGCAGTCTGCGATCTAGTGAATCTAACCTCCGCAAATCGATTATTCAAAAGAAGAATTATGTTCAGCTATTCAAGTTCGTGTTCTACACGATTGCTTATACACTTGTCTGGTTAACTTTTAACTTCGAGTGCTTTTAAGGAATAGGTAGAAAACTAGATTTGTTGCGGGTTGTATGATTAGAAATTTCGACAAGCTTCACGTAATTTTGTTGTCCACGTAAAAGCCTCTGCAAGTGCAGCGACCCACTTCTGCAAGATGTTCTCAAATATGTAGCTCCTTTGTTGTACCAGTTCCCTGCAGTAGATCTCATCATCTGGCTCATGTTTATGGCACTCGGGTTGGTAGCAATGGCTATCTCATCTCAACCAGAGGACGGATTCCTAATGTCGAACTTTTGGAGAAGATGGGCGTTGGAATTCCTGGCGCTAAACAAGGGCTGACCTCTCCTAATAGGGCTTTCGCACCGTGGCAGTATTGCTCGCGTTACCGCAAGACCAACTGGATGCTAAAACAAAGAGAATCTTACGACGCAATCTTGCGCTTAGTAGCTATGTCAACAGACTACAGAAAAGCGTCATGCTTGCTTATGAACGTGTCCAATTTGGTCTTGAAAACTGTGCGTATACATATATATCATATATAAAAAGAGTTAACTAGATAAGCCTGTAATCTAAAAACTTACCTATTTCTCCATTTGTTGCGATAACACAAATCACGGCCAAATCCAAAAATACCAACAATGAAGCAGTTATCTAAAAAGAGAAACAGCTAATATATTTTAATTCTTCGTACAAGATCGTGATGGAATTAGCGCAGTGGCGGCCTTTGATGTTAGTGGAGGTGTAGTAGTGGAAATTCTCCAAAAGCATAGAACGCTCTTTCGTTGGAACGGTGTTTATCGGCACGAGTGCAAGTCAACAACTCGGCTTCGAAAAATTCTAGTCTTTAGACGCATTTGAATTCCTTGGGATGGTTCGGGTAAGAGAAGCTCAACCTAACTGACCGGAGGAATTTCGGAAGTTGCAGAATGAGATTCACATTCGGAGACGAGAGTTTTACTATTACAGCAGAACTTCCACACTGAATCTATATCTTTTAGTTCCTCCAATGTGAAATCGAGCTCTATTGCAAAAAATGCCCCCTTTTATCGATAGCGAACAAGAGCGCATGAGTTTTCTTGTATTTCGTATCCTCATTTTTAAATTTTGTACGCATTCGCAGATGTGCTGTGTTATTCAAAAGTGTAACGGATGATTCCTCGAGAACAACCAACGCCACCAATCTTGCTTCCAACTATTTTTTCAAGGACGTTTGTGATAACTTCATTGAACTAACTGCCTGGTCCAGTGATGTTGAATGAACCCACCTCCTAATTACGTAACAGTTAAATCGTTGAGAATTTTTTATTGCTGCACAAATAACTTTTCGGAAATGTTTCACTCCACGTATTTCTACAACTTAGGCAATTCTTAGAACAATCGTTGCATTTTTTTACAACTGTAGGTTTCTCCCCGTTATAGTCTAGCATTGATAAATTACTGCGTTATATGTGAGTAGTTGAATATTTCTAGAAATTTCTGAAAAAATCTTAACTTAAAAGATCTTGGAACGACAACGACAAAGAATATAGTTAAAGAGTTGCGAGCTGATCGGAACAACACTATGGACGCTGAAGAATAGGCGAGAGCCCCCTACGAAAATCCCATCTAATATCACCTGGCCATTTTGGTTCCAACGTTATTCGTTTCGCGAGACATGGCATGGGCGGGAGCCGACGAGCACTGGCTATGCACAGCGAGTGAAAAGTATGCAAAGGTGATTGATGCAAGGACGGCGTTTTGGAGAGGCTGTTACTCCACAAAAGTCTCACAACGTGAACAAAAGCGACGTAGCGACTAAACGTGGACTCATTGTCGAGCCGCTCCTAGGAGATCGCAGGCGAATACATTTCTGCACGATACAAGAGGCGAGGTGGTTCTGCACCAACTCACAGATATCCGACGAGACGTTAAGCCCTTTTTATGCAGCAGTCCAACGACCACAGCAGTAAAAGCATAACCATTTTTATTGCTGCACAAATAACTTTTCGGAAATGTTTCACTCCACGTATTTCTACAACTTAGGCAATTCTTAGAACAATCGTTGCATTTTTTCATGGGCTAAATATTTACTCATGGGCTAAATATTTTGGATATCGTTTTGACCTCAAACCCTTTACTGCTTCAAGACATTACTGTTGGGCCACCTTTTAGCACGTCAGACCACAAAAGCGTTATTTTCAAGCTTGTAAGTAATGTTCAACATGTTCAACCTCCATACCTCCCGTGTTACCGCAGACACTTTAGAAACTTCAAAAAGGCAAACTTTGAACAAATCAATTCTGCGCTTTCTCAAATAAACTGGCTCCACATAAACAACCTCTGTCATACTGTTGAGGACTTTTATTCCTACTATGTGCATACATGTCAAAAGTTGATTGAACAGTATGTCCCCATCTCGCTGCATATGGAGAACCTTGAAAAGTATCCGAAAAAAATATATCTCCTTAAATCCAAAGTTGACCTCCTGAGTTCAAACCCATCCTCCTATAAAAGGGCTATGAAGTACTCGCGCAAGCTAAAGCGTACTCTTATGCGTTTTGAGATTGAAAAAGAGAAAAAAAATGCACAACACAAAAATAATAAGAGATTTTACAGCTTTTGCAGAAAAAGATTAAAACTGTGTGAATCCATTCCTAGTCTGATTACGGCTGATGGTCGTGTTCTTAAAGATGATTGGGTCAAAGCTGAGGAATTTGCGAAATACTTTCAATCAACATACAAAAAGCCTACTCAGAGCAGCTACACACTACCGCCTAGGACTCGTGCAGAGCTGGATTGGGTTGATATACCTAGTAACGTTGTTTATAGCGTTCTCCGTAAACTTCCAAATAGAGTCTCCACGTCTCCGGATGACATCCCCTATATCTTCTTAAAGAATGCGGCCTTAGGTTTAACGTCTCCGCTAACTATTATGTTTAGTAGAGTTTTACTTCAAGGCCAAGTGCCGCAACTATGGAAGGTTGGCCTAGTTCGTCCGATTTTTAAGAAAGGATCAAAAAACTCTGCTGCAAATTATAGACCAATTTGTTTGACTTGTTCAACTAGTAAAGTGTTGGAACGTATAATCTGTCACCAAATTGCACATTTCCTCAAGATAAACGATTTAATTCATCCAAACCAACACGGGTTCCTTTCTTCCCGATCAACGGTTTCTGCCCTCATAACTACGGTCCCGCTATGGCAAAGAGAGATTGATAATCGTAATTATGTCTCGGTTTGTTTTTTAGATTTGGCAAAGGCTTTTGATTCCGTTCAGATTTCGTTACTGCTAGAGAAACTTTTCGCCTATGGTATAAAAGGACAACTCCACAAATTTCTAAAAGCTTTTCTGGCAGATCGAGTCCAAATGGTCGTCGTAAATAATTGCAAGTCCCAGTCTTATATCACGCCGAGTGGGGTTCCTCAAGGAACCTGCCTCGGCCCTCTACTTTTTTTGTTGTATATAAATGACATTTTTGATGCGCTACCTGACGGCTGTTCCTGCAGCTTGTTTGCTGATGACGCCAAAGTTTTCACTATTAACAATTGTGACAGACTTCAAGAATCTATTGACACATTAGTTAAGTGGGCCTCAATATGGGAACTCGACATCTCGATACAAAAAACGGCAGTTATGTTGATTGGAAAAAACCATCCATCCTACACCTTTAAAATTGATGGGAATCCCTTAGCGATCATTCATGAAGTACGCGATCTTGGAGTTTACTACTCAGACGAATTGAACTTTAAATGTCATATTGACCGCATTGTTTCCCGAGCAAATTCGATTGCAAATTTCATTCTAAGAGCGTTCAAAACCCGTGATATTACTGTTCTCTTCCGACTTTTCGTTATGTATGCTCGTCCCATACTTGAGTATTGCTCACCTGTGTGGTCACCCTATTGCCGATCAGATAGTGAATTGATAGAAGGTGTCCAAAAAAGTTTCACGTACCGTTGTTTTGCTCGCATCGGAAATATTTTTCTTATGGGCAACGTCTTAAAAAGTTAGGAGCCCCCACGCTTGAACACCGACGAGTGGTAGCTGATTTTGGCCTGATGTACAAATTTATCTCAAGAGAAATATCTATTAAATTGACCGATCTCTTTGAATTATCCCAAGCTATCGGTACCACTCGTGGTCATGCATACCGAATCAGGCCAGATAAAACCAACACTCGGTCCTTTCAAGGAAGTTTCCTTGGTAGAGTCGTCCCACTGTGGAACAGTCTAGACTCTTCTTTTTTCCAGTGGAAAAAATCTTCTCTGTTTCAAATTCATCTGGCCAATTTCCTAGCACAAAACGAGAATTGGCACTCAAATTGGTACTCATAATTCCAATATCAAATATTCGATGCTCATTTAGCCGTTTTTGTTAAGTAATATCAGCATTGGTAGGTTTTTTCTTTTTCTTACGACTCCCTTCCTGATGTCAGTCATGTTCACATCTGCTGTTTTTGCTGCTCCGTGGTACCATGCACTGAGTTTTTGGGTCGTGGCAGGCGAAATTGCAGGGAAGTCCCCTCTAATTCTTTTTTTTAAATTGCTAAACAAAATAAAATGTTTTGCAATCCTATACTCTTACAGAAGTAAGGCGGCCTTCAAAGCAGTTCAGAGCAGTTCAATATGGCTTCCTCTCCTGCACACTTCCTGCGCATCGTCTCGTCTATTAACAGCCGCGACCCTTCTTTTCTTGTTCTTGTTAACGGGCTGTAGCTTTTTTTTAGTCTTTTTTAGTTCTTTCTGCAGTTGTTTCTAGGTGTTTTGTTAGATGTCTTTAGATGCTTTTAGCTGCAATAGTTCATTGTTATTGTCTTGTGTTCTTTTTCCGGCATCCCTTTACAGTTGGTTTCAATGCTGACCTAAATGTCTAATTCACTGTGTTTCTTGACAATCTCTACATCATTATTTTTTTTTCTCTTGCTCCCCACTCTGTCACGCATTTATAGTGCCTCAGAGATGTATGGATGCTTTCTTAGATGGGTGCTGCCACTAAAGGACTATCACCACAAAAGATTTTCATAAGAATTTCATAGGCTTCAAAAAATCACACCACAAAAGATTTTCATCAAAATTTCATAGGCTTCAAAAAAAAGTTATTAAGTAATTATTATATTAAAATACAATACAAATGATAGCCTTTGAAATCTCAATCTATTCAAACTTTCCCATTGATTCGTCTCGCCTACACGCCTCCTCCTCTCCCAGCCATCGCCTGGGGTACGTACTAGTTCAATGAGGTCCTTGAAATACAGGGCCCGCCCCGGTATGGCTCGGCCAGTTGCGTGCTGGGAGGGTCGTAGTTCTAGCGTTTCCGGCGACATTTCAGAGAGTTCAGCAATTCAGTAAATCCAGAAATTAACTTTTTGTGTCAAATTATATATTGTCTGCCTTTTTAATGACTACCTCTTATTTTTTTTCTTTCTCTTCCTCAGTGACTTTACTTGACTTTACTTTCGTCCTACAGTGGCCCCTCTTATCTGAGAAAGCTCCTTGCCATCCATTTTTTTTGTTGCTTTCTTAGTGGTTATTAAATACTTTGTGTATGGGTTACATAGCCAATCTTTTGTTCTGTTTTTTACCCGGTTACAGAGTATGGTTATTGGCAATAAACGAAACGAATAACGAATAACCATCTAAGGACGCTTTAGAGAAGCGATTGTAAGCGCGAAGTATTTCAATGACAGCTTAATGAAGATTGTTACCGCTGGTGAAGGTGACGGTATCACTTCTTTTCAAGCCTGCTGCTCGGAAAAAGGTTTTGGAACCTGGTTAATGAGAAGACTTCAGAAATTCCATAATAGGGTGTTGTAGGTACCTTAATGGCCACTCTGGAGCAACAAAAGACAGACGAGCTATCAGATATAGTTTCGGACAAGAGGCATGCAACTTCGATGGGAGCATGTACTTTAGCATGCAGACTCGCATGACTTCTCTATCGTAATACAAGATTTGGAAAACGTGACTCCCACTTTTCACGTTTTGTGGTGAGAAAAAAAATGCAAAATTAGTGTGTCGTTTTGAGGAGTCTAAAATCCGCTGCTCCTCATTGTTGTTATGGATGCCATAACTCGTGATCTGCAGGAGCCAGGTTGGTTAGAGAGGTTTGGACTCACGTTTAACGTCAAAAATACCGAGACCATAACTTTTCAAGATCAGTTAAGGTAAACGGCATTGAATGCCACGTACTTCAGTATGAGTACTGACTCGTGACTAAAGAAACTGAAAGGCGCCTCAGCGTAGTGGAAACGAAGGTGCTGTGGTGGACAGTCGGTGTTTGAACCGAGTAAGCGACGTCTCTCAAAGGTCGGTATCACTCCCAGAATGGAGGAGCTGAGGCTCGCCTACGATTCTCGTCACATGCCTCGCATAAAATATCACAGTTAGAAAGACCGAAAGAGTGTCTTTAATTTTGAGGGTTTTTTATATGTAGCCCCTAGGGAGAATAAAGCAGCGCTGGACTGATGCGCTACATAAGGAAAAGGATGAATGACGGCTTTACTCAATCCCTTATGAGATGCGCAACGCACTATACTTCAATGGGATGTCGTGGAGGCCATTTGAATGCGTATTTGGCCATACAATGACTTGGATTGGCTAGCCGAAGATCAAGTCAGCGATTTCCTTTCCTTCCCGAACAAGCCTGGTATCAATTCACCGACCCTGGAGGGATGGAACGCTTGGGGCATGGACGGGAACTCTAGGAACTGTGGCAACTATGGCGTACATCCGATACCAGGAACCTGGTTCGGATTTCCCGCCCAAGCCAACCAAGCCTTCCATCCCTCCGGGGTCGGTGAATTGGTACCAGACTTGTCTGGGAAGGATAAAGCGCTAACTTGTTGATCGGCTGGCCACCGCAAGTCATTGTATGGCCACTTTGAGTTACTCTAAAAAGGACAAGTTGAAAAAAGCACACCTTGTGTTCTTCTCCTATTTTTGCAGGGTGTGAAATGCGTCGTAAGCTTGAACATTATTGGCGATCTTTCAGCGGTGTCTAAACCCATTCCTAGACAGTTTTCCACTTCAGAACGAGAAGCTGCGTTTTTAGCGTGTTTTCTAGTCGAAATTAGGTCTCATTCCATCGCTATTAGGTTGTTGCATCGTTGCATATGATATGGCCGATTTTGCTACCTCAATTTTTGGTCATTTTTTCGTGGCTACGAATGATCTCGCTTCAAGCATTGTATATAGTTTCTGGAAGCACAGAATCTCTTAGTAATTTAGCTTTAGTAATTTAGCTTGTTTATAGGTACGCTATAGGGGCGCTATAGGGGCGTTTATAGGGGCGCGTGTAACGCAGTCGAAGGAGGCGCGACTGTCGCGTGCACCCGATACCAGGTTCCTGGTTCGGATTTCCCGCCCAGGCCAACCAAGCCTTCCATCCCTCCGGGGTCGGTGAATTGGTACCAGACTTGTCTGGGAAGGACAAAGCGCTGACTTGTTCATCGGCTGGCCACCGCAAGTCATTGCATGGCCAAATACGCATTCATGTCGCCTCCATGACATCCCGTAGAAGTAGAATGCGCTGGCGCATCCCAGGGATTGAGTAACGCCGTCCTTTATCCTTTTTTTATCCTGGCTAACAAATTTTGCCTTTTTGTAGCGAACACATAACGCTTTGTGGACGTCCATCCTTGGGTCTGTAAGCGAATTCCATTTGGTAGAAAAGGGTGGGTATCATTCACAAATTTTGGAAAGAGCTACTGGTCGTCGGCGGCTGGCAGAACTATCCTGCATAGAAACAAGGTATTAAAGCGTGAGCACCCTAACAATTCAATAAAATGACCATTCAATTGACGTGATCCATTGCTCATATATGCTACTTCAATGGAAAGAAAAGTCGCTAGGTCTGCAAAATCGCGAACTCCAGCTGCGCACTTGAATGCGTTAACCATAGGGTTTCTTTTCCAAATTTCTTTATTACGCAATATTAGCATAATTTTCATGGTTCTGTAGCACCTATATTGAATGTCCTATTGGTGCCTTTGGTTTTAGGACCGGTAACACCTAAGAAGGAAAAAAATCAAAGCAACTCACTTTAGAGTTGAGTACGTCGTCCGTATTGGATGAAGGAGGTGTTACACGTACGGTGGGTTTCATCCCGAAACGGGACCGTTGTATTCTCGCAATTGTCGGTCCTGAAGATGCCAGGTGAGCGATTAGAAAAGGCACACCTGGACCAAAGGTACACAGAAGTATCAACTTTTCGGTCAAACTGAAAAGAAAAGAAGGAGCAGGTATTCATCTTTTAGTTTTTAAATTCGAAATGTTTTCTTCGAGTGGTGTCATTTCAACGATTTGCTTTTTGATCAGTATGAATACCCAAGTGATGTAGCTGATTTGCTTTTTATTTGACAAGGATACCTACGAGGCCATCAGCATTTCAGACACCTGATCTTCTTCACCTGGAGCCATTCACACCTTCTTTTGCTTAATATTAACGTCTTCCGTGATGATTGGCCACAAAAACGTTGTTCATATCCGCCTATTGTTCGATACCGGCTAGATGTTGTGATGCAATCTGAAGGCATACTTCCTTTTTGAATTCAGAAAGGTCGTGAGCCATCCATGCTATCAATTTTTCGGCAGATCCCGTCGAGTGGAGATGACTAAGAACTATTTTTGACCGCAGTTCATTTTGTCGGTTAAATCACGTCTTGTTTAGTGACCGTTCTCCTCCGAAAGTGTCTTCATCGAATTCCGAAGACCCTTCACTAAAGGGCCTGTATTCAAAGTCGCCGTTCTTGAACTTCGCAAGCCATTTCCTGCTGTAGACTCTCCCATGACATCTTCTCCATAAACCTTCGCAAGTGACCCGAGGTTCTTCGACTGCTTTTGACCGTGACAAAATGCCAAGAGAAGCAGCTGCCAAGAAGGCTGATTTTTGCCTCCTGTGTAATTCATTTTTATGCCTAAAAAATAACAAAAATATGTAATCTGCTTTGTGATTGGTATAAGGTTTCATATACATAGTGGAGAGTTGTGTGCAGAAATGAGATTATTGGAAGTTGAGAGATGGAGACTCAAGATGGGATTGAACATATCGGTTGATGATATGAGGCCCGAAATCTGGAGAGCTCAGGTGTCGATGAGTTCGAGCCTTTGATGCAATCACGATACACTTATTAAGATAAGAACTAAGTGTTAGCACCAGACCTTCCAAAAGTGGAAATTCGACAGTTCCTCAGTTTCCTTCAATGAATAGGGAGCGAATGCGTGCGTTGTTGACCACATTTTTTCTGTGCTGCGGAATTTCAGAAATCAGTAAAAGAATAGAAGTGAAACCGATATAGGTGACGGTGCTTCTCAGCAGGTTGATTTTGCCTTCCGGTATGCTGCTTCACTTCCTCATGGGGTGGGAAATCGCATACCAAAGCAGCTGCTGAATGGAAAGGAAAACCGCGGCCGAGTAAGGCTCGCAGCGCGATCTTGCGTTTGAGGGTGGCATCCGCCATCCATTCGTAACCATGCAGTATCGTCAATGAAATCACAGCTCCTGAGGATTCCATCAAGTTATGGAATCCAAAACTTGATTGGGAGTGGTGGCGAAAGTTTAAGACTTTATGCAACCGAACGACGGAAGCACCACATGAAGGCTGGCTATTGAGCCCCAAATTTTGGGAGCCATTAGAGAATGCGCAGTTCGTCAATATGCTCTTCGAAAAAATCTTGTTGTTCTGAGGCTTATCGTACCGACCGTAGGCTTAGCCGTGAAATGGATTCACCAACTCTTGTAATCGTGCTTCTTCCGCTCTGTGATTTTTTATCAGAGTCAAACGGTATGCATGGAAAGACGGTCCAGACCACAGCCAGACACGAAACCACTACAAAGCTGCTAATGAAGTACTGCCGCGGAGAACGTGGCAGTATCATGGCCAGCACCCAGCACCGTACGACGGAGGAGCGACAGTTCTATAGATGTTTGACTTTAAGCGCTCCGGCATTTTCTTGTCGCAGAGCATTCCAGTCTACATGCTCCACGCTGCACTCACGTTTGAGTTCACTTCAGCCGTCAGACTACCACCGGGCGCTATTGCTGATTGCAAGTACATGAAAACTGAAGTTGGTAAAAGTTCAGCGCTATTAAACTAAATGGATCCGGATTCATTTACGTCAGTCGTCAGGTACACGGTCTTCTTGACGTTCACTTTAGGACCGAACATCTCCCTGCGGTCCCACCAAGGTTACACCTGCCGCTCGAGTTCATCTTTATACATATGCGGGCATTACGTCATCAGCATAAAGCAACCTCCATGGGAGTGGTTTCTGAAGGTCTCGCGTAATGGCACAGCGACAACAAGGAGTGAGGAAAATGCAGAATCAGACAACAATGGGAACTCCACCGAGGTGCCTGCAGAAGCTCGCCCTCGACTCTTTGAGCAAGAGTATAGCATTCGCACCCACTCTACGAGTTCGTCGTGAACCGCTTGCTGTCGAAGGGCGTACTATAATATATAACCCCACGCGGTGCACGATCAAAGGCCTTCTCCAGGTCAAGAAATGCAAGATGCACCGGCTTTTCTTTTTCGCGATACTTCTACACCAGAAGGAGGGCGGTATGTGCTGCATCGGTGGCGCCGCATCACTCACGAAACCACAGTGGTTGTCATAATGCTTGAAGATTTCGCGAATGCGTCTATCGACGATGCGCCAAGATCCTCATACTGTGTGAAAGCAAGCGAGTCGAGTCGAGTAATTGGAGTTTTGTTCAACATGGGATGTGTTGCTTCAAAAGAAGCGAAGGCTCTTGCTGTTTCATGATAAAGCACGTCAGCTAGGCTCCAGATTCAGAAGAAGTGTCACAGACGTAGTACAACTAGCGTTCTGATTTAGAAGAGACAGAATTCTTAAGGGTTTCATAGCGAGTTTCATAATGAGTTTGATCGAGCTATCGATATCCACCGATTTCATCGAATTTCCGATTGGAATTATAATATTGCAAGTGCTGCGACACATCTAAATGCTTGTCTCGCATGTGTTCTCTCCACGAAGTGGTAGCGTTCTGTGGTCTTAAGCATGCAAGATAGGTGCAATCTTAGAAAAAATCACTGAAGAAGCCAATAAATGTGGTTTGTGACGCGGTTCTTATCCTAGATGAGAGCTAAAATTTTGATGTTACTCGCCCGCAGAGCACAGGAGCATAATATGCAATAGTTGCATTGGTAGGAGTATAAGCCCCTCTCCCACCTCCATCAGGCTGTGGAGTACCGCTCATGCCGCTCGCGAAATTTGGCAGCTCCATTCTGTTGAAGCGGTGGTGGCTTCCCACGTCGTTCTGCACACTTGACTCTACGTGACGCTCTGCGTGACCTCTTCCTTGAAACTGTTTAGCAGTTACATCATTTCTCCCATGAGGTCATATTAGCTATGAGCTCCCAGGTTATATATAGGCACTCTCCCTTCTGGTTCATTTTTGGATCAGCAGCCTGTATCCAAAATGCCTCAAGCGCTTTCCGCATTGACGTTTGGGGCTCACGTGCTAAGATTTTGAATGTGACCCCAAAGTCCTCTCCGTGGTGGGCGTTGACCCTGTGGTCACCCAGTGCAGTGCAAACCCGCGACCTCTGCTTCCCCTCCAAGTGTTCTTTGGCACGCACATGTAGTGAGCGAGAAGTTTCCCCGATATAATTCTCACCACAGCTGTGACAGGTGATTCTGTAAACTGTTCTAGAAACGGCGCCATCTCCCTCCCTGCCAGCCGGAAGACCACACAGGGTCGTACATACGGTTTTCTACCAGCCGCTGCTTGTTACTGGGCGGTACTTCCGTAAGAATTACCGACTCATCTAATTCCGTTCTCCTCGGGCGCTTTCTTATGGAAGTGCCGACCCCTTCAGAGATAAACAGCATCAGGAAAGTGATCTTGCTAGAGAAAGCCCCAGCGCGTCTTCTTTATTTTCCCGGTTGCGTCCACCTCTTTGTGAAGTCTCTGAACTTAACCCATTTTGTGCAACAATTTCTCGTCTTATATTTATAGATTCCTTGCCCTCTTGCTCCTCACTGTAGATTTGCGCTGCTGAATTGAACATGTTTCTTATCACAGCTTTCAGTCCGATTGGGATGAGCCGTACGATAGTGCACAATGATGCTTTTATTGCTGGGCTGGATTCATCAACGACATACATAACTTTAACGGCGAAGTGCAAGCTTATCAAGCAATATGGTGAGCGATAAGCCGCTTAAAAGCTCAGATAACGCGTCTTATCGCTCACCACATCGCTTGATAAGCTTACAATTCTCCGTTAAAGTTACGTAAGTCGTTGATGAATCCGGCCCTAGGAGCTGCACTTGAACAATGAGAGATGGTGGCCCGTTTTCGCTAGTTTGGTCAGTTTTATAAAATGAGACTGGCTGTCGATTAGACGAAAACACTCATCCATCTCTTAATGATCCTCACATATGACGAAGCAGTCGTCAATGTACCTACAGTAAAAGATGGGGAGCCGATTGAGGGCGGGTGCTTCGATCTTAAACGCAATGGCCAGGTTTAACGCAAGTCCCTGACCCATGGCGAGTCCTCTAATTGTGAATAATACCTACCCGACTTCTTCTTCTTCTTCAGCGTTTGTTCCGCTTCGTCGCGGGGTCTTCTGTCTTCTCTTCTGGTGTTACGACGACACTTTTCCCGATCCTGCGCTTGATCAGGGTGGACGCCAGTTACTTTCATGTCGGTGTGTAACGAATTGGACCAACGCTGCTTCGGGCGTCCTCTAGGCCGCTTTCCAGATACTTCCAACTCAAGGCCTATCTTGCGGACGCTGTCTTCTTCCCCACGTAGAACGGTGGCCGTACCATCGCAAGCGAGCTTCGCGCATCTTGTCCGCTATCGGCGGGACACCGAACTTCTGCCGAATAGCATCATTTCGAATGTGATCCATGTGCGTGACTCCAGCCGTCCTGCGCAGCATCTTCGTCTCCATGACGCTGAGGCGTGTTTCCAAATTCCTTGGTCACAGGCCAACACTCACCGCCGTACATCGCTACCGGCCGCACGACGGCTCAGCAAATTTTCGACTTCAGGTGCTCTGGTATCTTCCTATCGCAGAGCACGCCAGTCAGCGAACGCCACTTGTACCAAGCTGCACTCACGGTGAGTTCCCTTAAACCATCAGACGGCCGTCAGACGCTATTGCTGATCCCAGGTATTTAAACACAGAAGTGCGTGCAAGTTCAGTACCGTTAATCTTAATGGAGCCCGACTCGTTCACGTCAGTCGTTAGGTAATCAGTCTTCTTGACGTTCAATTTGAGTCTGAACCTTGCCAGACGGTCGCACCAAGCTTGCATCTGTCGCTCGAGATCGTCTTTGTCTTCGCAAGCGAGCATCAAGTCATCAGCATAAAGCAGCGTTCGTGGAATAGGCTGCTGAAAATCTCGCGTAACGGCATCCATGACGACAACAAAGAGGAGTGGAGAAAGCGCAGAAACCTGGTGCACCCCAGCAGAGATGGGAAACTCCCTTGAGGTTCCAGCAGCAGCTTGCACTCTCCTCTTTGGGCAAGAATAGAGCATCCGCACCCACTCGATGAGCTCCTCAGGTACGTTGTGTTGTCGCAAGACGGACCATATAACCTCACGCGGTCGAAGGCCTTTTCCAAGTCGAGAAAGGCGATATGCACCGGCTTCTGTCTCTCGCGATGCTTCTCCACCAGGAGTCGGGCGGCGTGTATAGCATCAATGGTCCGATAACCAGACACAAAGCCGCACTGGTTGTCGGAGAGCTTGACGATTTCACGGATTCCTCTGTCGAGGATTCGCTCGAAGATTTTCATGCTGTGCGAAAGCAAGCGAATCGGACGGTAATTGAAGCAGTCCGCAGGACTGCCCTTCTTCTTCCAAATCGGAATCGTCGTACTGTTGTGCCAACACTCCGGTACTTTCTTCTCCTTTACTATCTGGTTGAAGAACTCAGCTAACCACTCAGCAGGATACCAAAGCTTCGACTTCCAAACATCGACTGCCAGATCATCTGGCCTTGTCGCCTTAACGGGCTTCGTCTTCTTCAGAGCCGCTTCTGTTTCCTCCACGGTGATTTTGTGAACGGGACCGTGAACAGAACCCACAGAAGGGATGGCCGGGTGAGAAAATTCCATAGTGGAAATTTCTTCAAAGTAATCACGCCATCGCTTTAGTGCCTTCTTGCGGTTTGTCAGAAGATGGCCGCTCTCATCATTGATGCCAACGAACTTTTCAATATCCTCGGTTTGGCGATGGCGGGTCTTAGCAAGTCGGTACAAATACCGCTCACCATCGCGCGACTCGAGCTTTCGGTAGACATCACCATAATGAGTGGCTTTCGCAACAGCCACGGCTTTCTTTGCAGCTTTCTTCGCCTTCTGATGCTCCTGCCAGTTGTCGGCTGTTCTGTCGCCGAGAAACACATGATACAGCGACTTCTCTCGAACCTTCGCTTTCACATCGTCCGTCCACAGCCATGTCTGCTTGTCGATTTTGCGTCGTCCAGGCTTCGTAGTGCCGAGTTCTGACCTTGCGGCTTGGCGTATCGCATCGGTTGCTTTCTTCCAAGTTTCATCGACAGTCGTGACCGTCGGCAACCGTACGCGGGAAATCACAGCTGCTTCCTTCTCTTTCATTCGCCACCACTTGATTCTTGCAGCACCGCATCGCTCGACCTGCTTCAGCCTCGGAGAGGCGATCTTCAAAGTACAGATCAGCGGACGATGACGTGGGGCGACCGTTTCATACGGCACGATCTTCGCGTCTGTGACAATGCTTCGGTCGTGATCCTTCACAGCACAAAGTCTATCTGAGACTTGGAGCTCCCATTATAATATGAGATGAGGTGGGAGTGGCGTTTTTGGAAGACGGTGTTCACAATGGTGAGACTATGCGATTCCGCATACTCAAGAATACGCTCACCATCGGGGTTACGGGATCCGTATCCGAAACCACCATGACAGCTGTACCCGTCCTTCGCAGCACCTACGTGCCCATTAAGGTCACCAGCGACTATGATGACATTTTTGGACGGTACCTCTGCTGTCGTCTCATCAAGCAGGCTCCAAAACTCATCTTTGGCTTGATCGGAGCAGCCAGTCTGCGGGGCATACGCAGAGAAGAAGTGATAGAGTCGCTCCTTCGCGGCGACAACGATCTTCATAAACCGATCGTCATAGCGTTCTACACTTACAATCGAGTCACGAAATCGTTTGGAGACGATTATTCCGACACCACTAGTGGTTTTGGGACTTCCGCATAGAACGGTCTTGAAGCCACGTCCTATGTCTCTTGACTTGCTGCAGGACCACCTCGTCTCCTGCACCGCACAGAAATCAACTTTCTACGCTCCAGTGCTTCAACCAACTCGCACGAGCGGCCCGTCAACGTAGCCACATTCAGCGTTGCCACGCGGGTCCTGCTTACGTTACGGGACTTTCGGACTAGCTCAGTTGCCCCCCATGCCGTCCTCGCATCAGGGACCCTCGCATACTTCTCATACTCGCCGGGCTTTGCGAGTGCGCGTCGCCTCCCGCGGACGCCGTAGCACTATCTCGATACTCATGTAACGTCATCAACCATGTGATGTGACATGGGTCTTCGTAGGCCGGCCTGTCACAAGGGCCTGTCGCCTGCATTTGAATGTCCGTCATTAGCTTAGCCCGCAGAGCGAGCAGTTTTCAGTGGCACCACGTGGAGGAACGGACATCGCCACCATAATACCTACCCGACCAACGGAAAATATTGCAGCTGAGGCATACTTTGAGGACCGCTATTATTTGGCCAACATTTATACTATACGTGTTTATATGGGAAATGTGCGCGTTTAAAAGCTTGGAGATGGCCTGCATTGCGGAATCGATGCTCACGTTGGTGTACAATGCGTTAACATCAAAGAATTCCATTACGCAGGCGCCGGACCGGAGGTTTTCCAAAAACTTGCGCGTGTTGGTGAGGAGCTCCAAACGTCCCCTAAGGCCGAAGTCAATGATTAAACCGAAAGCATCGTCTTATCAGCTCAGTGATTGTCTCCTATGTTCTCCTCCAGTAAGCTACCTGCTCATATATGCGTCAGCTTTCAAACGATATCCAATTGCCATCGACGGAAAAACTCTTTCATATGGTGGGATATGATAGGTTAGAAGGTCTCCGCTGAGAGTTGACCGATCGAGGTGAAAGTCACCACGAGAATGTGATGGTTGATGGACGGACTTCATAGCAGGTGAAAAATTTCGATCGAATGTTTAATATCAAGAACAATAACCAGTGACGGCATGCCAAGTTCGAAGGAGTTATCGCCGCGTTCGCAGCAGCAGTCTTCGCACATGAGAGAGTGATCAGGGGCAGGGCGAAAGGTTCGTTGCTGCGTTTTCAAAGCCCCGACGACTCTTCATAGGCTCGATCCACTCCATGGATACGAACATTCTGAGGAGAAAGAGAAATCTACTCTCGACTAGAGGTGAGGCCTGGGCGGGTCCAGAGTTCAACGTGTTATCGCGTGACGGTTAAGTAGGATGTCGTCGAGATTAAATTAGGACCGCGACTAATAGTGGACTTTCGTGATTATAACACTGTTCAACAAAACCTACTCGCTACATGTGGAAATACAATGCAGTGGTCATAAGCATAGGTATCTCGTTTTGCACCCATATTTTGGTCCTGTTGTTCCTTTTAATCGCGCGACAGAGCTAAAAAAAGCTATTTTAGCCATTAATGTAGAGAGAAGTGCTGTAATCTTTTCAGACACACTGCGTGACGAGTTCGGAAACCGTTAGTCATTGCTTGCCCTCAGTGAGAAATCACAAGTTTTTTCTTCCTATCGTGATTGGTGAGAAAACTGGAATAAACAGTGGCGCCATGGGCGAGTTCACAAGAATCAGCCAAAAGCAGGGTGACATTCAGGAGAAGGAGCTGCATCTGGTACCCGCCATGCAGGTCAACACTGGCGCAGGCTTTACTGTTCAACTAGGAGAAGGGGGAGAGAGTAAGTGAACAACGATTAAGATCCTGTGAAAGAGCGAGTGAAGACCAATGCGAACAGAATGCCACCCTTTATAGAACCCTGGAGATATCGCTACGCATATTGGAACGAAGTGCCTAAGATTGTGGGGTGCGTCAATGCCCTTATAATTACAACAGTAGCATTCACATCGGTGGTGAGGTAGTCTAGTGGAACATCCTGAAGGGATCGATTCTATGACTGGAAAGGGAAGCAGAATTCATGCAATAAATGCGCGGGGGATCAAAAGACCGAAAGCTAAAATACGATGATAGCTACTCGGAGGGGACCGACGGCAACGAACAGGCAAAGCGAGCTGCTCATTCTAACATTCAATGACAATGCAGTACTGGAAACATAAAACTGCTCCTGGTGCATCATAGCTCCTAGCGTTAGAGGTGCCTCATGTAAGAAAGGGCATTAGGTTCCTTGCAGAGCTCTCTTAAGCAGGATGCAGGACCGTTGGAGAATAGACCCAGTTAGAGACACAAAGTCCCCGGCATTGTCAAGTGCAGCGAGGTCGAGATTGAACGACTGCTGCTACCACCGACGAGACCCCTCGTCTTTTCTCGATCTCTTACTTACAATTAATGTCTAGAGCGAGGCACACCTCAACGAAATGCTCGGAGTTCTCATTAGAGAAACCAGCTCTTCTATTTATCGACTCCGTTTAAGCAGGTGTCGCAGTTATCTATGGCCACATATTGCAGCCTCTCCTCAACTTCATCATCGTGCTCAGTTGGAGTGAATGTTGAGTAAATTGACGCGATAGTAGAACATCGTGGAAATTAGAGGTTCGTTGTGGAAAATCTTTTAAGAAAACGAAATACGCACAATTGATAGTAAGAAAAATATGTCAATAGACGTCCTTCAGCAAATTCGAATTACGCAAAGGCTTGCTCAAGCCAAAAAGTGGGTGCTGATGCAGTGCACGTTGTCCGAATATTGGCAAGGAGGGAGTACTAGCAAACGGCGGAATTCGATGTAGAACAGTTTTAAGGAAAAGACAGTTCCAAGATGAAGGACTTTCTGGTCAGTGTGTTGTTGAGGTCGAGATTCTTCGCGGCTTCTCAATAAGAGACTAACCCACTTAAGTTTCATGTCCAACAGCAGAGGTTGCTAAGAGAGCGAACAATCGCTTATAGGCATGAACATGCCACCACCGCAAATACGAAAAGCAATGCTTGATAACTGACAACATGGAGGGTGTAGGGATTCCTAGCAGGGAGATTTTGTGGCGCAGCTATTCTTGATTTCGTGATACTTATGAAAACAAAGCGAGGCTTCGATGGAACGAGTTGGAAAGGACAATTATGGGGAGAACACGGAAGAGCCGCGTTATGAAGTTATCCGCACAACAGAGAAGGATGAGCCGAAAGCAATAATGGTATGCACGCGGCCACAGGAACGCCACGCATAAGCGGCATTCATTTTCCCATCGACGCCCGATATCAGCGTCGACGGAGTTTGATAGAGCGGAGCCCCTCGGAGCCAGTGTCGTTGGTGACGTTGGTGGATGAATGGAAGAAGTGCATCCAAACTGAAGCAAACAGGCGACCTGCGCCGCGCTGTCGACGGAAACAGCAGCATGTGGTGTTGGAGAACTGCAGACAATTGCTATATCAACGGCACTTTTCTTCACCTTCTCCCTTAGTCCAACCAGTTTCGCTTGCACAACGAGGATAATATGAAGGATTTAGTCAACCACCGTTTGAAATCCGTTAGGCTTCACAAAGAACGGCTTTCCACGAGCTGTGACGTTTGAGCCAGAGTAACGTTTGCATTGTTTTAGTTCTCTTCGAATGCAGATACACCTTTTTGGCAAGTGTGGGAACTGTGATTTTCCATCGACCATCCCATATTCCGCTGCTATGGTGATGCTGTTGCCGTCAGCTTCTCGTGCGCGATGGGATGGAATACAAGTATCGTGTGAATCGATGCTGTGAATAGAGAGATCCCATCAAACCGCAATCGCATTCGTTTGATTCAATGTGGGAAAGAAATGAAAACTAAAACACTTATATGTGCAAGGTTATGCTCTTCTATCCTGCCTTAACTCCTGAAAAAAAACCTCGCACGCTCCACCTAGAAGGCATTAAGGGAAAATGCACATCTCCACGACCACAATTTCTTTATTATGCGAACTACAGTACCGGACGCGTCTTTTGAATAGACGCCGCAAAAACCACGATTTTGCACTATTTGTGTCTTTTTGATATAACTCGCCCAAAATCCATTCATTTCAAAAACTAAAAAGATATTTGAGCTCAGGAGCTCGAGCATCGTTTGGTATACATTGTTCATATGGAGCCATGTAAATATTCGAAAACAAAAACTTGCGCTCATTGCGAAGGGCGGTCGCGGAAGAGTTGTCGGTCGCAAGTCGTCGAGAACCGTTGCATGCTCATAGTTCCTCTAATTTGAGGTTTCTTGAGAAACGGTTGGCACCGTTGGGTTCGTCTCTTCGAGATCTACACAAATATTTATACAATTTCGTCAGACTACCGCGTTTTCGCAGTGGGAGGTCAAAGATGACTGGAGCAGACTTTTTGCTATTGGAGAAGCTTATATTCCAGGGCTTGCATGTTCTCGGAGTATCTCAAGTATGGGTAAAGTGCTTTGTCAGCCAGGAGTCCTCTGAGAGTGCACCGTGCACAATGCGTACAGGATCGAACCTTTCAATCGAGGGGGGACAGCTTGTTGAGTGAGCGTTAAGAGAGTTTTACAGAAATTCACAGTCGCCCTACTCAGAAATTGTTGTACTCTGTCCAGGAAAAATTTTGGAGTGCGCTGTGCACAACGTATATATGAT
>OX377204.1:55682100-55765100 GCA_947396885.1 Heligmosomoides polygyrus polygyrus | reverse complement strand
TCTTCATGCGCGGTGGGGGGTCCAATTTCTCGTCCATTTCGCAAAAATACGTACCGAAAATCGATCCCCCGCCCCGCATGAAGACCCCTTTCTTGGAAATCAGTTCTTACATGGTTAAAGAGCACATTCGCTCTATTTTTTAACGGCCAAAAGGTATTTTTGATTTTCGAAAAAAATAGTCGAGATATGATCAATTTTCGGAAGTCGTAAACTGAATCCTTCACTATCTTCATCTGGATGATTTCACAAAAATGTTCATAACTCAGCCAATTTTTTGGAAATCAAAAATCCCTTTTGGTCGTCGGAAAACAAAAAAAAATTCCCTAAAAAAAATAAAAATTCTTACCTTATAAGAATCTCTTTCCAAAGAAGGGGTCTTCGTGCGGTGCGGGGGGGGTCGATTTCTAGTCGATTTTCGGCAAAAATCGACAACAAAGCGAACCCCTCGCGCCCCGCATGAAGATCCCTTTTTTATAAACCGCTTTTGTAAAAATAAAGAAGCGCTTTTTTTACCTTTCGAAAAGCTAGCGGGATTTTTAAATTTCAAAAAACTAGCTGAGTTATGTGTATTTTTGAAAGATCACTTCGATGACGACGGTGAACGGTCGATACGAGATTCACGACTTCCGAAAATTGATCATAACTCAGCCATCAAAAAATATAGCAAGTATGCTTTCTAACCATATAAGAACTGATTTCCAAGAAAGGGGTCTTCATGCGGGCGGGGGCGGGTTCAATTTTCGGTACGTATTTTCGCGAAATGGACCAGAAATTGGACCGCCCTGCCGCGCATGAACGCTCCTATTTTGAAGATTGGTTTTTACATGACAAGAAAGCGCATTTTATCAGTTTCAGAAAAACAAGATCGAGTTATGAAAATTTTTGTGAGATCACTCCGATGACGACAGTGAACGGTCGATCTGAGGTTCAGTTTACGACTTTCGAAAATTGATCATATCTCGACTAATTTTTCGAAAATCGAAAATCCCACTCAGCCTTTAAAAAATAGAGTGAATGTGCTCTCTAACCATGTAAGAACTGATTTCTAAGAAAGAAGTCTTCTTGAGGGGCGGGGGGTTCGATTTTTGGTACGTATTTTTGCGAAATGGACCAGAAATTGGACCACCTGCCGCGCATAAAGACTATTTTTTTTGGAAATTGGTTCTTATAGAGCAAGAAAAGACTATTTTCTAGTTTTTGAAAAACTAGCGAAATTTTGAAACTTCGAAAAACTTACTGAGTTATGAGCATTTTTGTGTAGTCACTTCAACTTTTTTCAAAAAAAAATTGAACCGTCCGCCGCGCATGCCCTCTTTTTGAAAATAGTTTTTACATGGTAGGAAAGCGTTTTTTGTCTTGCTTTCAAAAAGCTAGAGAGTTCTTCGAAATTCAAAATCTTACCGAGTTATGAGCCTTTCTGTGAACACTCAAGTTTATGCTCCGATGACGTTGGTGCAAAGTCGACTGGAGGTCGATTCATCCTGTTCGATCCAGAAAATCAAAAATGATTTTTTCACTTGCGTTGATCAAGACTTGGAAGTATTTGTGGCAGAATTTTATTTCTTTGGGTAGCCTGCTTCGGCTAAAAAAACACTGACAACATTTTTTCATGAAAAACGAGAATTTTGCTTACGATCCATCCTAATCATATCGTCATCGCAGTTCCGTCATTGCTGCGGAGAATGATGTTGTTGTTTTTTTTTTGCTGTATCGTGCACAGAGCGTGGGTTTATGTAGTTTCATTTTCGTTTTTTTATGACGTTTCCTTAGGATGGGAGAACATTATTTCCATAGGGAAGACCATCGTCCATCCTTCGTTTTTCCGCTCCATAATCGATTCGATGAACGCTTCAAAAAAAATTTATGAGGAAAGCACTTAAGTAGTCGTTAGAAAGTTTTATAGAACACAATTTCAGAGCACAATTTCCTTCCTTCAGGTAGAAGAATGTTCCGTGTCCATGACGTCCTGAAAAAAAACTGCTTAAATTGAACAGTGATGATTGGAAGACTGCTACCAGAAAATTTGAGGTGTCGAAAATAGCATTCAAAATTTTTGAGAATTTTATTGTGTTTGGAAAATATATTGTTCAGCGAACTCGTTTCATTGTTTTCTTCAGTGCCAAACCCGCACCTGAAAAGAAGAATCTATTAAAGGTTCAAAATACACAAGAAACCTTGAAAAAATCAAGAAATACAAGAAAAAAACAGTGGAAGAAAGAGGGAGGAGGTCGTACGAATTCCGCTTCTAAGAGGGGGGGGTCGTAAATTTCCAGCAAAAATCGGACCCCACGCTTGACCCTGCTTAATGGTCACGTCGGTGCAATGAAGGAGGCTACAGCTGTCATGGTGATTTTGAATATGGGTCACGCAACGCCGATGGTGAGCGTAGCGTATGGCTGAGTATGCAGTATATGACCTCACCATCGTGAATACCAAATTTCGAAAAACGTGACTCCCACCTCATATCGTTTCATGGCGGGAACGCTAAAACTCAGATTAACTATGTCCTTGTTAGGTGTCGCGACCAAGGCCTTGTCACAGTCGCGAACACCGTGCTGTATGAGACGGTTTCCACGTAACACCGTCCACTAATTTGCTCACTGAAGATCACCTTCGAGGTGTAAACTTGTTGAGCGGTGTGGGACGGCTAGAATCAAATGGTGGCGACTAAAAAGAAGGAAGCAGCTGTTAATTCTCGCAATTCTCATGCCGACGGTAACAACTGTCGACGAAGCCGGGAAGGATGCTACCGAAGCAATAACTCGGGCTGCGCGCCTTGAATTCGGCACAACGAAGCCTGGACGGCGTTGGTTCGACAAGCAGGCTTGGTAGTGGACTGACGTTGTCTGAGAAAAGGTCCGGGAAAAGAAACGGCTGTACCATGTATTTATCGGTGACAAGACAGGTTGTAAATGGCGGAATTATCGAGAAGGGAGGAAAGCGGCAAAAAAGGCAATGGCCGCTGCCAAAGCCACACACTACGCTGATGTGAGCGAAAAACTAAAGACACGCGATGGTGAGCGATGTTTCTACCCCGTTATTCGAAGAGCGCTTCAAAATCCTGGAAAGCAAAAGCACTTAAGTCATCCTTAGCAAGCAACACTTTGAAACTTCATAGAGTGTAATTTCGGACGTAAATGTCGCTGCTTCAGGCAGGAAACATCGTGAGCGCACACTTCCTGAAAAAAATCAGAAAAAATTAGAAACCTCTCATTGACTTCGAATCTGCCGGCAGAAAATCTTTATTCGTCAAACAATCTCCATTTATCTCCACGACCCTCCCCCCCCCCCCTCTTCGATTCTCGAACCTCAAGCTTAAGCCTGACCACGGTTAGTTCAACATTTCTAAACCACAGAAGATTTTGGAAGTTCAACTTACTACTCTCAGGACCATGTTCTTATGATTGTCTTTGCATTCATTTAATAAGCTACTATCCACATAATGCCTCTAGCGTTTTCGTGATTGGTTTATGTTCAAGTCTTTTTTCTTCTGCCTTCAGAGAGTTGTATGATGTGCATTGTTTTGTTTCTTTTTATTGTGTCCTTTTAATGTTGTCCGCCTAGGAACCTTCTGCGATAAGAACAAATAAATAAATAGATAAATAAAAGAAATGTTCAATAGGTAGTCACACTTCTATCCCAGAATATGGTCAGGTTTCTGAGCTCTAATTTTTCAACTTGCTCAATGAATCTTCGTGAACTGTAACCGACAGGCTGGGCGAGAGCCATCACCGACTGGATTCAGCGGAATGTCAAGAGAACACCAGGGCGCCCACCATGCGTTGGTTGGTACATTTTTCTTGAAGGTCCTTATCAATTGATATGACGCTTTTCGTGTCCTTCGAGCGAGGTGAATCCTTTGGAGCGTTCTGGCACGCGGCAGGGACGAACCCAGACGCTGCTAGCGCGCTCGAGCATTTCGATGGTCAACGGGATAACAGGTTATACAGGTAATACCGACAACTGATCACTGAACACCGGAAATGATCGTATGAGTGTGGCCTAGAGGTTTTGCTTAAGTGTGAGCGGCTGGTTCTTGTCTACGTCCTCTTACGATTAGATAATTGTCCACTCAATTCTTACGAATTCCTTCAGTTTACTGCGAATGACCTCCCCCTTATAACGTATAAGCCACGTTTTCCTTTTGTCAAAAGCTTCAAGATGCAATAGGTTCTTTCGAACATTAGTCAGAAGTGTTGGACTTATGGTTAGATATTGCCGTGCAAAAAACTGTCATAAAGAGGCCATCCTAACTTCTTTTTCACTCTACGTGGAACTGTGTCGAATTGTGTTGGCCAGATACGCAACTTGGAAGTTGTGTACGATATTCATCTCAATTTTGATAGTTACATCCACAAAAAGTAACTGATGCCCTTAAGTGTGCAAACTTTGTCCTTAGAGCCTTCAAAATGCGAGATCCTGTTACGCTTTTTCAACTCCACGGTCTCCACGTGAGCCGGTTATCTGAATCTGTACGCCGATATGGGCCCCACAGTAGAATTCTCTTATAGAAGAAGAAGAGAAAGTTCAAAAGAAATTCTGAATAAAAAATATCTGAATAAATAAATAAATAAATGTACAAGTTGACTACGGATGAGATTTCAGCACACCTTTCTTCGCTCAACGACACTGTTCCTGGGTATTTAGCAGAATGCGTACAGGTGTTAACGACCTCCCAGCGCAGCCTTTGGGGTGCGTATCAAGTTAAAGAGACCTTTGAGGTACAGGACCCGCCCCAATTATTCGTTTATTCTGCCTACGGTAGTATCAGGAGACATTTATTTATTCAGTTACTTACGTCAAAAATGACGTGCCATAGTCACTAGAATATGGAACAAAACAAACTCAAACGTCCGAAGTAGAAACAGAAGAAACTAAACAGAAACATCACCAGAACAACCAATTAACAGGCAGCCGTGACACCCAATGGTAACTAACTATGGGAAGAAGCTCCAAACACCAAACCAGTGGATTGTAAAGCGGTATGCGATTTCGATAAATAATAAAGCATAACTTATAGTAAATCCAGCAACGAGAGACGGGAACAATTCAATTGGAAGTAGAAAATCAACAAATACAAGTCTTGCTTATCTTGTTGAAATAATCGTCGGAGTCTAGTGCTTTCGCCAGAAATGCTGCTGATTTCAATCGTGTCAATCAGATTCTGGATTTTCTTGGTGTAGAATGCAGGCTTTTATCAGCATTTCGTATAGGGAGGCCACAACTAAATAGACCGCGACTAATAAAGGTTGTATTACCATCAAGCAGACACCAAGCTGAAGCAGTGAGACGGGC
Organism: Heligmosomoides polygyrus polygyrus; assembly: GCA_947396885.1. Lineage (NCBI taxonomy): Eukaryota > Metazoa > Nematoda > Chromadorea > Rhabditida > Heligmosomidae > Heligmosomoides > Heligmosomoides polygyrus. The sequence continues at coordinate 55,759,805 of OX377204.1, read as the reverse complement.
ACCCCGACTACTTTTCTTCCCTCCTCGTAAAGGGATCTTTCTTCGGCCGTCTCTATCGAGGGAGGAGAGGGAGCGCATGCGAGCTGAACGTTGTTCTGCACGCGGTCTATTCGCCTGATGATCGTAGTACAGGTACAATTCAGGCTACTCAAGCTTCCGGTGTACTACAGTCATCAAGCCAACAACAATCTCAGCCCGCGTCCAACCTTCTTTGGGGTAACTATTAGGTTGTCACAGGGTATCACGCTATTATCCTTCTTTTTTGCTTGCTAACATAAGATCTGTGATGAGAAACACCAGCTTTCTCGTTATGTACATGTGTGAAAATTTTTTGATATTGCTTTGTTAACCGAGACGTGGCTTACTTCCCATAACGAACTAAATCCTTTACTTGGAGTCGCTGCTAGTCAGTACCTAGGACTACGATGTGACCGAACTTTCAAAAAAGGTCTCCTTCTTTTAGTAAAGCTTTTCCTCTCTTGCAATTTGATATTCAGTGAATCTGTGAGGAATTGCTATGAGTTACTATTATGTGACGTTGACCATTTTTCAGATCAATACAGGGTCATTGGTGTTCATAGAGTCCCATGAGTTGTAATTCGATAGGTAATAGTCAGCTTGCAAAAGCTATTAGTGATTTCTGTTCTTGTGACATATCCATTATTGTATAAGGCGACTTCAATATGCCAGATGTCACCAGAGGTAATACGGGACAAAGTGCGTCTCTTTTTTCTGAGCTATTTGAAACTCACGACCTTAAGCATTTTGACACTATACCCACAAGAGGTGAATCTATATTAGACCTGATTCTATGTAACAAAGAAGACTGCGTTTCAGAAATTGTCATAGACCCACCAATAGGAGGTAGTGATCATGCAGCAGTTACTTTTTATATCCGTATCAATAGTGCTGATAAACCCGACGCTAGGTGGATAAGGAATTTCAATGCTGCAAATTGTACTAGCATATCAAACTATCCCGCAAGTGTTGACTGGATAGGTAGCCTATACATGCTAGATACAGTGCATGAGAAGAATGAAACATTTTTAGCAATTCCTCACCGTGTAATTAACTCGTTTGTGCCTTCTAAAAGAGCTAGGACAGGTGAATTCACGCTCCCAAACTACCTTAGAAGAATGACAAATTATCGTTCCTTACTATGGAATATGGCTTCTGCTCACAATGACACTCAGAGCTGGAGACGATACGCAGAGTTCAGCAGAAACGATGAGAAAGCTATTTTAAGATACAACCGCTATTTTGAAAAAAAGATCATTCAGTCTCCTGACAAAACCAAGTTTTTCAAATATATTCAAAGCCGTAGCGGTTGTCATACGTCTATTAACACCTTGTTCGATGCAAATGGTCACTCATACACAACGCCTACCCAGAAAGCAAACCTATTGGTCTCACTGTTTCAGAAACACCTTAGTAGTCCAGTAAGTCTAGACACTGTCTCAAATACCCTCCCCCAGAGTGCAACCTCAAATGGGTTCGGGTTTATGGTTTCATAAAGAAGAGATCCTAGAAATCTTAACAAAATGGCCAACTTCCTTCTCTGCCTCTCCTGACTTTGTGTCGCTCGCGTTTGTGAAAAAGTCGCAGGACACCTAGTATATCCACCTGAGCATATTTTCAACTTTAGTTTTATAACTGGTAAAATGCCATTAAGATGGAAGCATGCCTTTGTCACACCTATTTCTAAAAAACCTCATTTAAATGATCCAGGAAATTACCACCCTGTAAGCGTCACCTCTATTTCCGCAAGAGCATTCGAAAAAAATTGTTAAAAAGCATATACTAAAATATTTCGAAGAAAGTAACATCATCTCAAGAAATCAGTAAGGCTTTTTACCAGGAAGATCGGTAGAGACTGCACCTCTGACGGCCCTAAATGACTGGTCCAAAAATCTTGACTGTAAGAAAGGTACGGATGTTGTTTATTTTGATTTTTCGAAAACGTTCGATAAAGTCCCAACCACATATTTACTAAGAAAAATGAGAATGGTTGGATTACACCCTAGATTAGTTGAGTGTATTCAAGACTTTCTTTCACATAGGACGTATCAGGTAAAGATCGACGGTCAGCTCTCGCCTGTGTTTAATGTTTATAGTGGCGTTCCTCAAGGAGGGGTACTGTCCCAGCTTATGTTCCTGATATATACCTACGAGTTACCTGATTCGATAGAACGGTTAGGAGTGAGATGTAATATGTTTGCTGACGATGTTAAGATAAACAGTGCAGTAGAAAATGATGACGATTATCAAAAAATCCAAAAAGCTATCGATTTTTTAAGTGAATGGGCCGACCAATGGGGACTACCGCATTAATGCCTAAAAATCTTGCTACCTTCGCATTGGAACAAAATCAAGGAATAGGCCGCAATCTTATAGTCTTCGAGACAATGAGCTTAAATTGGTAGATGATGTACGAGATTTAGGCTTTATGATAACTAACAATTTCAAATTCAGTAAACATTATAAGATGTTGACAAGCAAGGCATCGAATCCACAATCTTTTCAAAATTTTGAAGACCAACGATCCCCAAGTGCTGCTGCGTGCTTACAAAACATATGTGCGGCCAGAGAGTCAGAAACAACTATCTTCAATCCGTGTAAGAAAAAAGACATTTGCCTTCTTGAAAGTGCACAAAACAGTTTTACACGAAAGTTATTTATGAGATGCTACGGAATGGATTACTTCCATATACCCGGAGGGAATGACAGATCTAAAACTCTTGTTGTTGTTACAGGATGTTTTGTTGCAGTCAAAACTCTTGCGCCAGGCGGGACTCAAACCCGCATCTTCTGCTTTCCTGGCAGCGATGTTCGCCTTACACCATCGGCGCTGTTTGACCGCACGTAACTTCCGCGATATCCTCGAGGTCTGTTCAAGCATTGTTACTAAAACTCTTGCTCTCTCAACACTTTAAGAAAAAAGGAAACTAGCTGACCTCTTAATGATTTACAAAATTCTCACTGGGAAAGTGTCTATAGACCCAATAATATTCTTTGGTCATCCACTGTCAAGAGGTAGGAGAGGAAAAGCAATGCTGTACAATACCGCCCGCGTCGCGCGGTCAAAAAGACGGTTTGCGACGGAAAAATCCGTCGCAAACCGTCGCATGCTCATAACTCCTTTAATTTTGAGTTGTTTCAGAAACTGCTGGTACTATTCCATTCGCCTCCTCTAGTTCTATAAAACCATGCATAAAACTTTACCAGGCCACCGCGTTTTCGCTGTGGGTGGCCTAAAAAATGAATGCAGCAGGCTTTTGCGATTGGAGCACCTTATTTTCCAGGACGTGCAGTGTTTTCGGAGTATCTCAAGCATGGCGTGCGTTGTCAGTGCTCTGTCATGCGTGGAATGTTCCAAGAGTGCGCTGTGCACAATGCATATAGTATCGAACCTATCAATCGGATGGGCAGAAGCATACCCACTGGGTTTCTATTTTCATTTAACGGAAAATGTAAAGTTTTCAAGGCTATCTTGCACTGTTTGGAGAAGTTATATGGAATTCCCAGCCGTCCTGCTTAGGATTTGCTCCAGGGAGTCCGACGATCCTTTGGTGTGTACCGTACACAATGCACGTAGGATCGAGCCTATCAATCGAGTGAGCGGAAGCGGTTCAAATGTCGTGCTAAACAGCAACGCTTACCCTCTTTAGGTGCTTTAGTGCACACACTGACAGCAGATTATACAAATGAAGAGGTTTTAAGAAGCAAGAAGAGAGAGTGCGTCGTGCAAAATGCATATACGATAGAACTGTTTGAAATTAGATTCGATTAGAAATGTCCGTTCGTTCGTAGCTTCAATAACTCTATCAAGATCAAATCGTTTCGGCTGCAACTCGAGGGCTTTGTAGGCAGTACAAGGTTCTTGAAGTGCTCTAAAGTACAGCGGTGTGGCTCATGATTGGACAAAGTTACAGCGGTGCGAAAATGCAGGTTAGCTTTGCGTGGCACGATTTTTTTCCAAATTCAGTCGACCCCTGCGGGAAGACACGGCGAGCCAAGGGCATACAAATGCGTAGGCAAGCGGAACACCTAAGGTGCTTTAATATGATATGCTCGCTACTCCCCAGCTGCCTAAACTGCCTTAGCCCCATCTGACATTTTAGGGCGGCGGACTTAGCGGTTGAAGTTGAAGTTTCCTGCCCTCTTCCTCACCCATATTTGGGTGTTCGACACTCCCAATACACCATTAGATTCACCACGGAATGCTATATCTAACGATGTCAATCTCGACCAATTTCAGTAAAATCGATTTTTTGACAATTTCCCATCGAGAACGAAGGCGCTCCAAGCCGAGCCTGCACGGACGATGACGTCATCGAAAATCGGTATTTTCGAAATTGGCAAAATTTCTCGTCCAAAATCAAATAGAGGTTACTTGGGTCGCTGATTGCGAATCCTACGTCCGATTTTGAAAATTCCGCCGATTTCGAAGGTTTTGGATTTCTTCTGGATAATTGAGGGTGGTCGGGTCAGGATCACCGATATTGCTCAAACTTCGTATAGGGGCGGGGCTTATCCGGGGTGCCGAACACGATGCCGAAGTTCATTTGGACGATTACGGCAGGAGACCACCCATGCCGATAACTAAAGGTGATCGGTGCTTCTGAAAAAAAACCGCATAGAAAACCGCATAGATGACTTTGGACGAAGTTTGCACGAGGAAATTTGGCCAATTTCGAAAATATCGGTTTTCCATGACGTCATCGTCCGCGCAGCTCGGCATAGAGCGCCCACGTCCTCGATATTGTCAAAAGATCGATTTTTTGAAATTGATCGAGAGCGACATCATTCGATAGAGCTTTTCGTTATGAACAAAACGGTGTTATTGGGATAAGTCCGCCGCCCTAAAACGGCAGATGGGACTAACCAGGATACTATCTCAACGGTAGATCGGAACGGCCCAAGTGTTGTATATGGGCAGAACCGCCTCTCTCTGGGTAGTAACAAACTGCAGGTATCTCGACCCCAATACAACTGGGATTCATGTGCTCCACAGTTAACGGGCGCGCGCGGGATGAGGGCTCGTATCGCGACCCGGCACAGTGCACAGGTGGCGTGGAAGGGGAGAGCTCGGGCTCGTGAACGAGGGGTCGGGGGTTTGGATCCCGCAGACTGCGTTTGTTTTACACTTTTGCAAAATCCATGTTTCATAGAGGTCACCCACCTAAGGGTATTATAGTGTGTTATAGAGCATGTTTACATATAACACACCCCTCGTACCGTTAACAAGGGTGGTCCAGGCAGGGTCACCAATTTCGCTGAAACTTTGTCTAGGGGGGGGGATTATTTGGGGTGCTGACCACGAATCTGACATCCGTTTTTCACGATTCTGTCTCTACCTGCCGTCACCGGCAGAAACTTTAAGAATGTAATCCTGCGCCTTCCTGTATCTATATTATCCAGCTGAATCGTGAAAAACGGATGTCAGATTCGTCATCAGCACCCCAAATAACCCCCCTAGACAAAGTTTTAGCGAAATCGGTGAGCCTGCCTGGACCACCCTTGTTAACGGTACGAGGGGTGTGTTATATGTAAATGCTCTATAACACACTATAATACCCTTAAGTGGGTGACCTCTATGAAACATGGATTTTGCAAAAGTGCAAAACAAACGCAGTCTGCGGGATCCAAACCCCCGACCCCTCGTTCACGAGCCCGAGCTCTTCCCTTCCACGCCACCTGTGCACTGCGCCGGGTCGCGATACGAGCCCTCAACCCGCGCGCGCCCGTCAACTGTGGAGCACATGAATCAACACGGTGCCAACACGCGACTTGCGTCGCCCCTAACTCTGCGCACAGTTGCATTGGGGTCGAGATACCTGCACTTTGTTACTACCCAGGGAGAGGTGATTCTGCCCATATACAACACTTGGGCCTTTCCCACCTACCGTTGAGGTAGTATCCTGGTAAGGCAGTTTAGGCAGCTGGGGAGTTGCGAGCATATCGTCTTAAAGCACCTTAGGTGCTCGGCTCGCCTACGCATTTACATGCCGTTGGCTCGCAGTGTCTTCGCGCAGTGGTCGACCGAAATCGGTAAAAAATTAGGTCGCATAAGTCACACCAGCATTTTCGCAGCGCTGTAATTTTGTCCATTCATGAGCTATACTGTTGTGCTTTAGAGCACTTCAAGAACCTTGTGCTGCGTACAAAGTCTTCGAGTTGCAGCCGGAAAAATTCGAACTTGATTGAGTTATTACGCTACAAACACGCCCGCACGTGCATTTGCGAGCGGTCGCCCCACTCGATTGATATGTTCTATTCTCTAAGCATTGTTCACTGCGTACTGTAAAGCCTCCCCGGAACAGAGTGCAGCAATTCTTGAGTAGTGCGGCTGGAAATTTCTGATAAAACTCATCAAACGCCCACTCTGCAAGCTGTCGCGTACACTCAATTAGTAGCTATACGCTAAATATATGCATTGTTCACGGCGTACTCTAAAGTCTCGCTGGGACAGAATACAGCAATTCTTGAGTAGGGCGGGCGGAAATTTCCAATCTAGTGTAATTTCAAACGGTTCTATCGTACATATATGCAATGTGCACGGCGCACTCACCCTTTTCGCTTCATAAAACCTCTTCATTTGTTTATGCTGCTGTGTGCACTAAAGCACCTAAAGAGGATAAGCTTTGCTGGCTAGCACGATATTTGAACCACTTCCGCTCACTCGATTGATAGGTTCTATCCAATATGCATTGTGTACGGCCCACTTCAAAGGCTCGTCGGTCTGACAGCGGACTGCTACGCCATGTTTGAGATACTCCGAAAACACTACACGTCACATTCGCGTCCTGGAAAATAAGGTGCTCTAATCGTAAAAGCCCGCTGCAGTTATTTTTAGGCCACCCACGGCGAAAACGCGGTGGTCTGACAATGTTTTATATAGCCTTATGTAGATCTCGAGAAGACGAATAGAACGGTGCCAACAGTTTCTCAAACAACTTAAAATTAAAGGAGTTATGAGCATGCGACGATAAACCGTCTTTTTGACCGCGCGACGCGGGCGGTATTGTACCTGCCTCAATAAGTGAACACATTTTTGAACATATTTGTTTAAGCCTGGAGCGGCTAGTATAAAGGCTACATGTTGTTACAGGATGATTTGTTGCGATCAAAACTCTTGTCCTAGAGTTACTGTGGGTAGAATTATTCCCCACCTCCGGTTTAAAAATACAAAGTTGTCATCCCCAATGGTCGTTTTCTGCAGAGCCTTCTCTGACTGGCGTCTATCATGTCACCCTGAATATCGTCCTCTCGATTCCACGCTGCGCGACGGTGATCGCGATCGTGCTCCTTCTTTCGGATAGCCCTGGTCTCTTTGCGCAGTAAGAACAGTGGAGTGGAATAGTTTGGCGCGGAGCCGGACGATCCTTGTCTTCTTCACTTCTTCGATGCTCTTAAACGACCCTGAAGCCACTCGTTTCTGCCCAGCTCTGGCGCTAATTCGTTGGCCATGTTGACTTCGCAAAAAAGATAGCGAAGCTGTAAGCTGGAGCATTTCGAAAGTGAGTTCCGTTGAACAAGGATTGGGCGTCAGAGAGTTGTCCGTTCCTCATGAACATCGTCTTAGTAAGATTCAGCTGCAGTCCAACGCTCCCACATACGCGATCGAAGTCGGCCAGCATTCGCTCCGCCTGGCCGATGCTCGGTGTTAGGCGCACGATGTCGTCAGCGAAGCGAAGATGGTGTGGTTGCCGGCAGTCGAACTGCACTCCCACGTCTTCCAATTCTGGATCGCGCATGAGGTTTTTGAGGGTGGTGCTGAATCCCTGCCGAGCCCTTCGGGGATATGGTATCCCCCTGCCGAACCCTTCTCTTTCCGTCGATGACGACGTCGTTGTAGAATGGTGAGACCTTGAATCCATCGCATAGCTCTCAAAAGACCCCTATGTACTGAGTAGGAACGCCCTGAGTGAGCAGGGCTCCAATGACCGCTTCAGTTTCGACAGACGACAGAGTCGAATGCCTTCTTTAGGTCGATGAACAAAGGCACAGCTTGCACTCTTGCGACACTTCGATGCGCTGCGTACAAGGAAAAGTATTCTCGAAAAACAAGACGAACTAGGAATATAGATTCTGGCGGAGTCAGTAGTACTGAATGAATCTCAGCACAGCCTCATAGCATGTTGCGAGGGTGTCTGTAAACTCAAGCAAGGGAGTTGAAACATGCGAACAGTAATCAATGAGGCTTCATCGTGTTCGGTGCTCTGAATGGCTAGTTTCTTACTAGTGGGAACACTAATAGGAGCGTTATCTGTGAAACGGAGCTGATGAGTAAGGTTGAATACTTCAAATGTCGAAATTCCTAATCTATCAGTCAAGATTTACAATATACTGATTGTATTGCATTTGGAGTGCACTAGGAATTTTTGTAAACGCTTGGAAGTTGAAACGTTTGTCCACGTCCACAATCCTTTCCATACAAAAGCATACGCTATTGGAAAAATGGATCTTTGGGTAAAATAATTAGGTCTAATTTATGATGATTTCGCAATTTTCTGTTTTCTGATTTTCTGTTTTCTGGCGTTTTTGGCTTTTCTGTTTTCTGATTTCTGTTTTCTGGCAAAGGCGATTTTATGTTTTCTGAGAAAATTATAAAAATTTCCGCCCATCCCTGATCAGTACTCACCCAGAACTATAATGGACTGGTAAATTCTGCGATACAATATGCATTTTAGTTTCGATGGTAATGACCTGCGCGTTCTCATGCATGAGATTCTATACGGTGCGTCAGACATGGCATTAAGCCACGGTCATTAAATTTTCTAACAAATTTTTTACCTACACTTTTTGTTAAGTATTGTTAAAAATGCGGTTAGTTGCTTAGTTCATTGTTTAAAAAAGTTCAGGTAAGAGACCATGGGAACGACCGCCAATGCGATGGGCAGACGCATTCTCAAGGTCTTCCAGAGAGCAGAGTCTGCCTCACTGGATGAGCGGTAGCCAGCAGCGTCTCCATTCGTCCCTGTCGCGTGACAGAGTGGTCCAATAGATCCTCCTCGCTCGAGGGATACGAAGAGCGTCATATCGGTCGTTCAGGGCTTTCACGGAGAAATCCGGCCAACGCGTTGGTGTGCGTCTCTTGACATCCTGCGGAATTCAGTCGGTAACTGATCTCGTCCAGCGGGTGTCTGCGAAAGCGCATTACGTGGCCGGCCCACCTAATTTTCGACAATTTGGCCCATGCGACAGCGTCTCTGATCTTCGAACGTCGACTATGCTCGGAACTGCGGAGGCCCTCTCTCAGTGAGTCTTGTCACCTCGAGCATCGTCTTCGCGATTCCACGCTGCGCTGATCGCGTGCTCATCCTGCCTTCGTATAGCCCACTTCTTTGAAGCGAGTATTAAGCAGGGAGAACAGTGGAGTCGAATGGTGGCGATGTCCGTTCCTCCACGTGGTGCCACTGGAAACTGCCCGCTCTGCGAGCTAAGCCGAACCCGGACATTCGATTACAGGCGACAGGCCCTTGTGACAGGCCGGCCTACGAACACCCATGTCACATCACATGGTTCATGACATTGCAAGTTCTTCGTCGAAGCTCGCTTACGATGGTACGGCCACGTTCTGCGTGGAGAAGAAGACAGCGTCCGCAAGAAAGGCCTTAACTTCTAGGTAATAGGAAAGCGGCCTAGAGGGCGCCCGAAACAGCGCTGGGCTGATACGTTACATACGGACTTGAAAGTAGCTGGTGTCCACCCCGATCTAGCGCTGGATCGGGAAAGGTGGCGTCATGACACCAGAATAGCGGACCCCGCCACGAAGCGGGACAAACGCTGAAGAAGAAGAAGACGAAGAAGAAGAATAAGAACAGTGGAGTCGAATGGGGGGGGGGGAGGCGAGCAACTTGATGACTAACGGGTGATAGTTAAAAGGATAAAAATTTACGAGAATTCAACTGCTACATCCACTGTTTGGGGTCCGTGATCCTTTTCAAGAAAAGTCACAGTTATTTTTTAATTCAAAACTTATATTAGCCTCTTTAAAATTTTTGTTAGACTAGTTTACTATAAAAGATGTTCGCTTTGATTTCAAGGGTTTTGATACAAAAAGTGTCCAGTTAGCATAGAAACGTGTCGAATTTCTTAGAAAAGCGCCTGTTTTAAGTGAAATTGGTATATGAAAGGTTTTCCTTCTGCCAGAGGCCGAGCGGTCTGGGAGAGTTGTGGTCCCCGCTAAGAAGACCTCCAGCCGGCAAAGGATCATCAAAGTAGCAAAATAAATATCTTCAGGCCTGATTCGCAGGGATTCTTGTTCGTTCTGAAAATGAACCGACCTCACAATCGGTCTTTCATGTCACCGGGATAACGTCTCCTGCCGACTACGTCGCACCCAAAGTGGGTTTCCTGCTAATCCGAACAAGCCCGATCAATTGCTAGCTAATTTAACCCAAATGGAAGCAAGGAGGAAGCATCATCTGATCAATATGAGGGGCGGTCTTTATGTACGGATGGTCGCCGCGCGCGCGACGGCGACTGCCGCGTGCGCGATGAGCTCCGCTGCGGTCGAATGTGTTGTGCCTCATGACCTGCTGCAGTCGCTAGGTTTGAGTTGTTGATATCCCTTCCTGCTGTTGCAGGACCTGCGGGAAAACATGTACTGGTTCAGAAGTTGAGTTCGAGTTATAAAACTAAACAACGATCTAATGCTCAGTTTTATACGATGCTTCTTCAGGAGAAGCTGAAAATATGACACACTATCGGAGTGAAACTGACTTTGTGTACACTTTCTAATACTTGATGTGCAAGTTTTGATGCCGGTCTAGATATCATCGACCGCTAAAGTCACCCAATTGCGACGTCTTCTGCCGCGCTCGCCGCGCTATTCGCCACGTCCGCGGCGACCATTCGTACATAATGTCCCGCAGCCGATCAATACACATGTGCATCTCCGAGATTCATTAAAATTTCAGTGAGCACTACTCACTGCTCCACTATCCTCAACTCCGCTTCAGTATTTTGTTTGAGAACTACATTCTAGTGTTTGCGTCATGTTGTAGTGCACACCCATGTACAGATAATGTCTGGGTACAATTTTCTCGGAGACGAGGTACTGACAGCGTCTTCCTTCGACTAATGGTGTAATGGACTAGTGCTCTGTTTCTCTTCTTTCTTTCATTGTGTTCATCCCTCCAATCGAGGTAGAACTTTTATCTTCTCCGACCCATTTATCCTGGTGACATTTTAGCCATTTCGGACTTGCTTCGAGTTTTGCAGTAGAAAGGCAGAATAAGGCGTTGTGTATTAATCGCGCCATACGTATCTGCAATGCATTTTTACTGCTTGGCTCATCCACGTGGTCAGAAAAATCTGTACTACGAACTTTTGCGGGCAACATATGCACCCAAATGTAGAAAAACCTTTCATAGAGCATCTATTCTACATGAAAGAGTGCTGTTTGGGTGCGCCTTCAAATGCCCCGCAAAATCTACTCTAATCTATTTATATCTTCGATACCTTTCGATAGAGCTTTTCATGCTGAATTGAATGTTGTTATTGAGAATAGAGAAAACTATATTCTAAGAGAGTAAGAGCGAGGAGAACATCGACCGTTATTGTGCTAAATTGCACACGCGGGCGTGTTCTATGCGCAACAACTCTGTCGTTTGTGAACCTTTCCGGTTGCAGCTTCTAGGTTTTGTAGGCAGTAAAATGGTCTAGTAGAGCGCTCAAACACAGCAATGTAGCTTATGATTGGACAAAGTTACAGCGGTGCGAAAATGCAGGTTAGCTTTGCGTGGCACGATTTTTTTCCAAATTCAGTCGACCCCTGCGGGAAGACACGGCGAGCCAAGGGCATACAAATGCGTAGGCAAGCGGAACACCTAAGGTGCTTTAAGACGATATGCTCGCAACTCCGCAGCTACCTAAACTGCCTTAGCCTCATCTGCCATTTTAGGGTGGCGGACTTTGCGATTGAAGTTTCCTGCTCTTTTACTCGCCCACATTTGGGTTTTCGACACTCCCAATAACACCATTTTGTTCACCACGAAAAGCTCTATCGAATGGTTTCACTCTCGATCCATTTCAAAGAAATCGATTTTTTTGACACTTTCCCATCGAGGACGTGGGCGCCACTGGCCAAGCCGGCGCAGACGATGACGTCATCGAAAACCGATATTTTCGAAATTGGCCAAATTTCCTCATGGAAACTTCGTTCAAAATCATCTAGGCGGTTATTTGGGGAGCTGATTACGAATCCGACGTCCGTTTTTGAAAATTCCGCCGATTTCTGTAGGTTACTTCTCGTTTGAGGGTGATCGTGTCAGGACCACCGAACACCCTCAGTTATCGGTATTGGCGGTCTCCTGCCGTAAGCGTCCGAATGAACTTCGGCATCGTGTTCGGCACCCCGAATCCGCCCCTATACGAAGTTTGAGCAAAATCGGTGATCCTGACCCGACCACCTCCAATTATCCTGAAAAATATCCAAAACCTACCGAAATCGGCGGAATTTTCAAAAAGGGCGTCGGTTTCGTAATCAGCGCCCCAAATAACCCCTAGATGATTTTGGACGAGAAAGTTTGGCCAATTTCGAAAATATCGTATTTCGATGACGTCATCGTCCGTGCACGCTTGGCTTGGAACGCCCCGTCCTCGATGGGAAATTGTCAAAAAATCGATGTTTCCAAAATCGGTCGAAACTGATACCATTCGATAGCGCTTTCCATGTCGAACAGAACGATGTCGAACGGTGTCGAACACTTAAACCTGGGCGAATAATGGCTTCAACACTAAAACTCCGCCGCCCTAAAATGGAAGCTGGTGCTCAGGCAGTTTAATCAGCTAAGGAGTTGCGAGCATGGAATCGTAAACAACCTTAAGCGTTCTGCTCGCCTGTGCATTTGTAGGCTATTAGCTCTCTGCGTCTTCCCGCAGGGGTGGACTGAATTTGGAAAAAATCGTGCCACGCAGGGCTAACCTGCATTTCGCACCGCTGTAACTTTGTCCAATCATAAGCTACATCGCTGTATTTTAGAGCTCTTCTTCTTCTTCTTCTTCTTCTTCTTCTTCTTCTTCTTCTTCTTCTTCTTCTTCTTCTTCTTCTTCTTCTTCTTCAGCGTCTGTCCCGCTTCGTAGCGGGGTCCGCTATTCTGGTGTCATGACGCCACCTTTCCCGATCCAGCGCTAGATCAGGGTGGACACCAGACGCTTTCAAGTCCGTATGTAACGTATCAGCCCAGAGCTGCTTCGGACGCCCTCTAGGCCGCTTTCCTATTACCTCGAAGTTAAGGCCTATCTTGCGGACGCTGTCTTCTTCTCCACGCAGAACGTGGCCGTACCATCGTAAGCGAGCTTCGCGCATCTTGTCAGCTATCGGCGCGACACCGAACTTCTGCCGAATAGCATCGTTTCGAATGAGATCCATGCGCGTGACTCCTGCCGTCCAGCGCAGCATCTTCGTCTCCATGACGCTGAGGCGCGCTTCAACTTCCTTGGTCGCAGGCCAACACTCAGCGCCGTACATCGCTACTGGCCGGATGACTGCTCTGTAGATCTTCGACTTAAAGCGCTCTGGTCGCAGAGCACGCCAGTCAACGAGCGCCACTTGATCCAAGCTGCACTCACGCGTGAATTCACTTCAATCATCAGTTTGCCGTCAGACGTGACTGCTGATCCCAGGTACTTAAAGACCGAAGTGCGTGGGAGCTCGATGCCGCTAACCTTGATGGAGCTGGACTCACTAACATCCGTCGTTAGATACTCGGTCTTCTTCACGTTCAGTTTTAGTCCAGATCTTTCCAAGCGAACACACCAAGCTTGCACCTCTCGCTCGAGTTCACCTTTATCTTCGTTAGCGAGCATCACGTCATCGGCATAAAGCAACGTCCAAGGGACGGGCTTCTGAAGATCTCGTGTGATGGCATCCATGACGACAACAAAGAGGAGTGGGGAAAGCGCAGAACCCTGGTGTACCCCGACAGAGATGGGGAACTCCATCGAGGTTCCAGCTGCAGCTTGAACTCGACTCTTTGGACAAGAGTAGAGAATTCGCACCCACTCTATGAGCTCTTCAGGAACTCCATGATGTCGCAAGGCGTACCATATCACTTCATGCGGTACGCGGTCAAAGGCCTTCTTCAAGTCGAGTAAGGCGATATGCACTGCCTTCTGTTTCTCGCGATACTTCTCTATCAGAAGGCGAGTGGCGTGTATGGCATCAACGGTGCCACAGCCAGCCACGAAGCCGCACGAATTCGAGACATCGTCCAGCTTGCTGGAAAGCTGGACGATGTCTCGAATTCGTCCATCGACAATTCGCTCAAAGGTCTTCATGCTGTGCGAAAGCAAGCGAATCGGACGGTAATTGGAGCAGTCTGCAGGACTGCCCTTCTTCTTCCAAATCGGGATCGTCGTACTTTGGCGCCAACACTCAGGCACTTTCTTCTCCCACAACCTGATTAAAGAACTTCGCCAACCACTCAGCAGGGTACCAGTACTTGGACTTCCACAAATCAGCTGCCACGTCATCGGGCCCAGTCGCTTTGCCTGGCCTCATCTTCTTCAAAGCCGCTTCAATCTCCTCCACGGTGATCTTCTGAACGGGGCCGTGGGTTGGTGCCGTTGAAGGGATGGCTGGATGAGGGAACTCTACCGTAGAGATTTCCTCAAAATAATCACGCCATCGCTTCAATGCCTTCTTGCGGTCCGTAAGAAGATGGCCGTTCTCATCATTAATGCCGAAGAACTTCTCGATGTCCTCGGTCTGGCGATGGCGATTCTTTGCAAGTCGGTACAGATACCGCTCACCATCGCGAGACTCGAGCTTCTCGTTGACATCTTCATAATGAGTGGCTTTTGCAACAGCCACGGCCTTCTTTGCAGCTTTCTTCGCTTCCTGGTACTTCCGCCAGTTTTCGGCTGTCTTTTCGCCGAGAAACACGTGATAAAGCGACTTCTTCTCTCGCACTTTTGCTTTCACGTCATCTGTCCACAGCCAGGCCTGCTTGTCGACCTTCCGTCGCCCAGGCTTCGTAATGCCGAGTTCCGACTGTGCAGCTTGACGAATCGCGTCGGTCGCCTTCTTCCAAGTTTCGTCGACAGTCGTGACTGTCGGTAACCGCACGCGAGATATCACAGCTGCTTCCTTCTCTCTGATTCGCCACCACTTAATTCTTGCTGCACCGCATAGCTCAACCTGCTTCAGCCTCGGAGGGGCGATCTTCAAATTGCAGATCAGCGGTCGATGCTGTGGGGCGACCGTCTCATACGGCACGATCTTCGCGTCTGTGACAAGACTCCGGTCGCGATCTCTCACAAGGACAAAGTCTATCTGAGTCTTGGTGCTCCCACTGTAGTATGAGATAAGGTGCGAGTCGCGTTTTCGGAAGACGGTGTTCACTATGGTGAGGTTATGCGATTCCGCGTAATCAAGAATGCGCTCACCATCGGCGTTACGTGATCCGTATCCGAACCCACCATGACAGCTGTACCCGTCTTTCGTAGCAACTACGTGCCCATTAAGGACACCAGCGACTATGATGACATTTTTCGACGGTACCTCAGCTGTCTTCTCATCAAGCAGGCTCCAAAACTCTTCCTTGGCTTGATCCGAGCAGCCAGTCTGCGGAGCATACGCTGAGAAGAAGTGATAGAGTCGCTCCTTAGCGGCGACAACGATCTTCATCAATCGATCGTCAAAGCGCTCGACGCTTAGAATCGAGTCACGAAATCGTTCGGAGACGATTATTCCGACACCACTGGTGGTCCTGGGACTTCCACATAGAACAGCCTTAAAACCACGTCCTATGTCCCTTGACTTGCGGCAGGACCACCTCGTCTCCTGCACCGCACAGAAATCAACTCTTCTACGCTCCAGTGCTTCAACCAACTCGCACGAGCGACCCGTCAACGTACCCACATTCAGCGTTGCCACGCGGGTCCTGCTTACGTTACGGGACTTTCGGACTAGCTCAGTTGCCCCCCGATGCCGTCCTCGCATCAGGGACCCTCGCATACTTCTCACACTCGCTGGGCTCTGCGAGTGCGCGTCGGCTCCCGCGGACGCCGTAGCACTATCTCGAAACACTTGAGCTGTCATAAACCATGTGATGTTACATGGGTCTTCGTAGGCCGGCCTGTCGCAAGGGCCTGTCGCCTGCAATCGAGTGTCCGTGTTCGGCTTAACTCGCAGAGCGAGTAGTTTCCAGTGGCACCACGTGGAGGAACGGACATCGCCACCATTTTAGAGCTCTACTAGAACATTTTGCTGCATACAAATTTCACAAGCTGCTACGGGATAGGTTCACAAGTGACAGAGTTATTGCGCTCAGAACACGCTCGCGCGTGCCATTTAGCACAAGAACGGTCGATGTTCTCCTCGCTCTTACTCTCTCAGAATACAGCTTTCTCTACTCTCAATAAAGCAGTTCAATTCAGAATGAAAAGCTCTATCGAACGGTACCAGGCATGGCCCATTTCGAAAACATCGGTTTTCGATGACGCCTCGTCCGTCTGCCGCGGCCTCGAACAGACGCCCTCGGTGCGAAACTGCCAAAAAATCGATGTTTCCAGAATCGGTCAAAATTGGCACCTTTCGATAGCGCTTTTTATGCTGAACAGAATGGTGCCATTGTTCCTGTCGAACACTTAAACCTCGGCGAATAATGGCGCAGGAAGCTTCAACACTAAAACTCCGCCGCCCTAAAATGGAAGCTGGTGCTCAGGCAGTTTAATCAGCTAAGGAGTTGCGAACATGGAATCGTAAACAACCTTAAGCGTTCTGCTCGCCTGTGCATTTGTAGGCTGTTAGCTCTCTGCGTCTTCCCGCAGGGGTGGACTCAATTTGGAAAAAATCATGCCACGCAGGGCTAACCTGCATTTTCGCACCACTGTAATTTTGTCCAGTCATAAGCTACATTGCTGTGTTTCAGCGCACTACTAGTTCTCGTGCTCAGAACACGCCTGCGCGTGCAATTTGGCACAACAGCGGTCGATGTTATCCTCCCTCTTACTCGCCCATATTACAGTTTTCTCTACTCTCCATAAAGCAGTTCAATTCAGCATGAAAAGCTCTATCGAACGGTGTCAAGCATGGTCCAAAACAATGATATCGATTTTCGATGACGTCATCGACCTTCTGCCGCGCCTTTGATGCGAAATTGTCAAAAAACCCATATTCCCAGGATCGGTCGAAATTGACACCATTCGATAGGGCTTTTCATGCTGAACAGAACGGTACCACTGCTGGCGTTGAACAATCAAACCTGGACGAGTAAGAGCGCAAGAAACTCTAACAGCTACCTTCCGCCGCTTTAAACAGGCAGCTGAGGCTAAGAACGTTTAGGAAGCTGAGGAGTTCAGAGCACGTCATAGTGAAGCACCTGAAGCTCTCTGTTTGTCTGCGCGTTTCAAGACCGTTTGCTCGTCGGATCTTTCCGCAGTGGTCCACCGAAATCGGAAAAAATGCGTCGCACAAACCTCACCTGCCTTTTCGCACCTCTGTAACATTGCCTCTTTTCAAGCTACACCATTCTCCTTTGGTGTGCTACTACAACGTTTTACTGCCTATAAGACCCACGAGTTGCAGCCGAAACGATTTTAACTCGAAAGAGTTATTGCGCTCCGAACTCGCCCGCGCGTGCAATCTATATGCATTGTTCACGACGCACTCTAAAGGCTAGCTGGACAGCATTACAGCAATTCCTTAGTAGGGCTGCTGGAAATTTACGATAGAATTCTCCAACCGCTCACTCTACCAGTTGAGGATTGTGACACACACTCGATTGATACAGATCTCTACACGCATTGCAAACGGTGCACTCATAAGTCTCGCCGGGACAGATTGAAGCAATTCCCGAGTTGAGCCGCTGGAAATTTCTGAAAAGCTTTTCTAAACATTTCGAAATATTCTTGAAGGCTTTACATTTTCCAAAAAGTGAAGATAGAAACCCAGTGAGCGTACTTCCGCCCATTCGATTGATAGGTTCGATCCTACATGCATTTTGCACGGCGCACTCTCGGAACATTCCAGGCATGACTGACAACGCACGCCATGCTTGAGATACTTCGAAAACACTGCACGTCCTGGAAAATAAGGTGCTACAATCGCAAAAGCCTGCTGCAGTTATTATTTTAGGCCACCCACAGCGAAAATGCAGTGGCCTGGAAACGTTTTATACATGGTTTTATAGAGCTCGAGGAGACGAATTGAATAGTACCAGCAGTTTCTGAAACAACTCAAATTTAAAGGAGTTATGAGTATGCGACGGTTAGCGACGGATTTTTCTGTCGCAAACCGTCTTTTTGACCGCGCGACGCGGGCGGTATTGTACGTCTCGGTTGCTAGAACACGGATTAGATCATGTTTCATCACTTACAGGTGTCTGAACGTGATGAGCTCGTTACTAGCCAAAAGTGACAATCTTCCTAGTTTGTTGAAAAGTGCACTTAAAACGTTCGTTATGCAAAACGTCACCTTCGATCCGCATTAATTTTCTCGTTTTTTTTTTGCAAGCTTTGTTTCGTTTCGGATGCATTCATTGTACAATATATTTTTGCGTGTTGAACGCATGCTTTAAATAAATAAATAAATAAATAATTAAATAAATGACTTCAAACAGGTGCCATTTACAATGTCGATGGGGTGTCAGTACTTCCTATGTGCATTACAGTGCACTTGTCGAGGTACAGAGGAACTCCCCAATTTCAAGCCACTTATACATGTTTTCAATGTGAAGCTGGAGGGCGGAACGCGCTTCCACGCAACTTACTCGACCATAGACACAATACAGTTTTATTTCCTCGGCGTAAGCTTGTAGTTTAATACCACTCGCCATTCGAAGTTCGCGTGGAAGGTGAGAAGAGTAAATCAAAAATAACAAGGGAAACGATACGCCTTTCCAAGAAACCCCACTGTTACAGGAATTCCTCGCGGAGAAGCTTAGTCTGACCCTTACAGTCATACCTCTGCTAGACAAATACGAATCCAGTAAGTTTCAAAGGTTACCTCCTACCCCTAACTATTCCAGCTTAGCAATAACCATGTGGTGGCAGTCCTTGTCAAAAGCCTTAGACAAATCAATGTAGATTACGTCAAAGAGCTTACCAGTATTAACGGCTTCACTAAAGTCATAATGCGTGTCTGATAGATTGGTTAAGGTTGAGGCTCCTTGAGTAAATCCATGCCGTTCAGCGTTCTGGCCTGTTCAGGTTACCCAGCTTCATGATCGAATTCTGCTGTGATGCATGATGATTGTGGTGAGAGGAATACATGATCCATTTCCTTGTACTGTTAGACAGCCGAAAAAATAGACGGAAAATAGATTTGGCGACAAGGTAAGAAATTCTTTGGTTCTTGGAGTTGGAGTTGCCGTATCGTGAAGGAATTATATCATCATAGGTCGGAGACCTGGGGCCGGATTCATCAACGACTAAGGGGCGTAGAGAGTGGGTATAGGGGGTAGAGATACCCACGATGAAGCCTGCGTTCCTGACTCTTGCCTTATCTCTACCTGACTCTTATATTATCTCCTTATACTCAGCATACCCACGGGTTTAATTGTGGATGAATCCGGCCATTGAACATTAGGCCTAAATAACTGCAGACATCATGTTGGGAGAACAGAGTTCTATATGTCCTATCCTGACATCACTGCAGACACTTATTTGTTAGTTCAGCTAGCAGTTTTCTGCGAACCGTGTAACAGACCTGCTTAACACATAGAAACAGTCAAACCGTCTTTCCTTTATTCCGCGTTCAAGTTATGTAGCTTCATTCCCATCTTCCTTTTTGGATGTTTGAATTCCCATAGCTTATAAGATGGGCATGTTTAGAAAGTTTAGATCTTCACGATTGTCATTAACAAAAATAACCAAAACAATTGATAAAACTAGTCGTGGAGACGTCCGTTCCTTAACGTGGTGCCACTGGAAACTGCTTGCTGCGCGAGCTGAGCTAATCATGGACATTCGATTGCAGGGGCGACAGGCCCTTGTGAAAGACCGGCATACGAGGACCCGTGTCATATCACACGGTGTTCGATGTCTGCGATAGTTGGTTGCTCTATCGCATAAAGTCCTCCGCACACGTTTTCAGCTAGCAACGGACAGCGAAAACGATGAATCATGCCGCTCTGCGGCGGCCGCGGGCGCCGCTGGATTCACATCATTATCGCCAAGTATTCACATCATTATCGCCGCTGGCGGCGAGCTCTGCGTCCCTGTCCAATGTGCGGGGGCCTTAAGCCGTTCCGAGAATGTACCATAGGCCCCTTTTTGTTGTTCTCGATTGTGAAAGAGCCGGTGGGGGGGGGGGACACGCGGAAGCGTCGCCTAGTAGCGTCTGCTGTTATATCTTCGATTCCCTCAGGGTTTGGTGCGCCGGCTTTCAGTGTAGCGGCACCTGAGGAAGCCGGATATAAGTCTTTCCTTTCCTTAGTAATTAAAAAAAAATAAAAAAAAATAAAAAAAATAAATCTAAATTTAAAAATGGCAAAACACCTTCATTGTGAATACTTTATTATTCAATAGGAATAGAAGGAGGACGGTGGCGATGTCCGTTCCTGGTGCCACTGAAAACTGCTCCCTCCGAGAGCTAAGACGATCACGGACATTCGATTGCAGGCGACAGGCCCTTGTGACAGGCCGGCCTACGAAGACCCATGTCACATCACATGGTGTATGACTGTTCAGGTTCATCGCGATAGTGCTACGGCGTCCGCGGGAGCAGACGCGCACTCGCAATGCCCGGCTAGTATGAAAAGTATGCGAGGGTCCCTGATGCGAGGACGGCATCGGGGGGCAACTGAGTTATTCCGAAAGTCCAGTAACGTAAGCAGGACCCAGGTGGCTACGCTGAATGTGGGTACGTTGACGGGCCGCTCGTGCGAATTGGTTGAAGCACTGGAGCGTAGAATAGTTGATTTCTGTGCGGCGCAGGAGACGAGGTGGTCCTCGTCGCAAGTCAGGGGACATAGGACGAGGTTTCAAGGCCGTTCTATGTGGAAGTCCCAGGGCAACAAGTGATGTCGGAATAATCGTCGGCGAACAATTTCGTGACTCGATTGTAAGCGATGAGCGCTTTGACGATCGATTGATGAAGATCGTGGTCGCCGCGAAGGAGCGACTCTATCACTTGTTCTCTGCGTATGCTCCGCAGACTGGCTGCTGCGATCAAGGCAAGGAAGAGTTTTGGAGCCTGCTTGATGAGAAGACAGCTGAGGTACCGTCGAAAGATGTCATCATAGTCGCTGGTGACCTTAACGGGCACGTCGGCGCGACGAAAGACGGGTACAGGAGTCATGGTGGGTTCGGTTACGGGTCGCGTAACGCAGATGGTGAGCGTATCCTTGAATATGCGGAATCTCACAACCTCACCATAGTGAACACCGTATTTCGCAAACGCGATTCCCACCTCATCTCGTTCTATAGCGGGAACACCAGGACTCAGATAGACTTTGTCCTTGTGAAGGATCGAGACGGAAGTCTTGTCACAGACGCGAAGGTCGTGCCGCATGAGACGGTCGCCCCACAGCATCGATCGCAGATCTGTACTTTAAAGATCACCCCTCCGTGGCTGAAGCAGGACGAGCGATGCGGTGCACCAAGAACCAAGTGGTGGAAAATGAAAGAGAAGGAATCAGCTGTGATTTCTCGAGAGAAGAATACGCTCTATCACGTGTTTCTCGGCGAAAAGACAGCCGATAACTGGCGGAAGTACTAAGAAGCGAAGAAAGCCGCAAAAAAGGCCGTGGCTGTTGCAAAAGCCACTCATTATGGAGTTGTTAACGAGAAGCTCGAGTTGCGCGATAGTGAGCGGTATCTGTACCGAGCAAAGAATCGCCATCGCCAGACCGAGGACATCGAGAAGTTCTTCGACATCAATGATGAGAACGACCATCTTCTTATGAACCGCAAGAAGGCATTGAAGCGAAGGCGCGATTACTTTGAGGAAATCTCTACAGTAGAATTTCCTCATCCAGCCATCCCCTCAACGGCTCCAACCCACGGCTCCGTTTAGAAGATCACCGTGGATGAGATTGAAGCGGCTTTGAAGAAGATGGGGCCAGGCAAAGCGACTGGGCCCTACGACGTGGCAGCAGAACTGTGGAAGTCGACGTTTGGTACCCTGCTGAGTGGTTGGCGAAGTTCTTTAATCAGGCTGTGGCGGAGAAAAAAGTGGCTGAGTGTTGGCGCCAAAGTACGACGATTCCGATTTGGAAGAAGGGCAGTCCTGCAGACTGCTCCAACTGCCGTCCAATTCGTTTGCTTTCGCACAGCATGAAGATCTTTGAGCGAATTGTCGACGGACGAATTCGTGACATCGTCCAGCTTTCCAGCAGTCAGCGCGGCTTCGTGGCTGGCTGTGACACCATTGATGCCATACACGCCGTCCGCCTCCTGACAGAGAAGTATCGCAGAAACAGAAGCCGGTGCATATCGCCTTACTCGACTTGAAGAAGGCCTTTGACCGCGTACCGCATGAAGTGATATGGTACGCCTTGCGACATCATGGAGTTCCTGAAGAGCTCATAGAGTGGGTGCGAATTCTCTAATCTTGTCCAAAGAGTCGAGTTCAAGCTGCAGCTGGAACCTCAATGGAGTTTCCCATCTCTGTCGGGTAAACCAGGGTTCTGCGCTTTCCTCACTCCTTTTTGTTGTCGTCATGGATGCCATCACACGAGATGTTCAGAACCTCGACCCTTGGACGTTGCTTTATGCCGATGACGTGATGCTCGCTAACGAAGATAAAGGTGAACTCGAGCGAGAGGTGCAAGCTTGGTGTGTTCGCTTGGAAAGGTCTGGACTAAAACTGAACGTGAAGAAGACCGAGTATCTAACGACGGATGTTAGTGAGTCCAGCTCCATCAAGGTTAGCGGCATCGAGCTCCCACGCACTTCGGTCTTTAAGTACCTGGGATCAGCAGTCACGTCTGACGGCAAACTGATGATTGAAGTGAATTCACGCGTGAGTGCAGCTTGGTCCAAGTGGCGCTCGTTGACTGGGGTGCTCTGCGATAAGATGATACCGGAGCGCTTGAAGTCGAAGATATACAGAGCAGTCGTCCGACCAGTAGCGATGTACGGCGCTGAGTGTTGGCCTGCGACCAAGGAAGTTGAAACTCGCCTCAGCGTCATGGAGACGAAGATGCTGCGCTGGACGGCTGGAGTCACGCGCATGGATCTCATTCGAAACGATGTTATTCGGCAGAAGTTCGGTGTCGCGCCGATAGCCGAGAAGATGCGCGAAGCTCGCTTGCCATGGTACGGCCACCTTCTGCGTGGAAAGGAAGACAGCGTCTGCAAGATAGGGCTTAACTTCGAGGTAATAGGAAAGCGGCCTAGAGGGCGCCCGAAGCAGCGCTGGTTAGATACGTTACACGCGAACTTGAAGATTATTGGTGTTTACCCTGATCTAGCGCTGGATCGGGAAAGGTGGCGTCATAACACCAGAATAGCGGACTCCGCTACGATGCGGGACAAACGCTGAAGAAGAAGAAGAAGGAGTAGTAGGACATGAAGGGTAAAGGAAAGGGGGTGAGCCCAAGCCAGAGAAAACCCGAGAAGAGAAGTCGAAATGCCAAGTGGCCTGGGTGGTGGTGTAGTGTCCTTCTGTTCTGCTCCGTGAGCGGTGTTTTACTGGGTAGCCTCGCGCAGGTGGTCCGATAACAGATGGGGTTTATTGACAGAGGTCTAACCCACTTGTTCTTGGGCCGCTGTTGTATTCCTTACGATATCGCTATACATATCACGGCTATTGTGCCAGGCTGACAAGGCGCAGTGAAGATCGGAACAGATTCTATCCCTTTATCCCTTAATCCACCCTACTATACCTTACATTCTTTACACCCATTACACTGCGACGACGCGATTCCTGTCGCTGAGGGCCTGGCTCACCACGACCTTCCTTCTCTCATGAATGTTTGTCATGGATGTGTGACATAAATGCTTGCTGAAGAAAGTATTTGCGTGCCACTTCTTTCTCAAATGCATCATTTGCTCATTTTTAGAACTACGCCGGCATCGTTAAAGAGTACAAGCAACATGGTATATTTGCTGACAGTAAGAAGCCACTAAGCCTCCCAATTTTTCAACAGTTTCTGTGATTTAATTTGTTGGATCCATCTCCAGCCCATCTCTCCGTCACATACATCGTGAATTTCCAAAGAATCAGACTGTTAAAAATAAAAATTCGAAGTGCATGTCGTCAAGGTTTTACTTTCTTCATAACTAACAGTTTTAAATGTTTAGCGACAAGCCCATAGTCGGAATGTTTGTGCATCCCTACGGTTTAAACGATACCCCTGGTTATTTTACAAAAAGGTACGGCAGGACGTACTTAAGTTGCATTTGTACTTATCTGCTCGTGACTTTCGTGTTTCATTCAATTATCTCTCCTTTTTAAGTACCGGGGATCATCAAATGTAGGCAAATGGGTGAATCGAGTTCACGCGTAAGCGTAGCGTTGTTCGGCGGCGAACAACGGGGCACGAGGAGGAATCTGTGGCCTCAGGGAGGGGGGGGGGAGGTTGTACTAACAACACCTTCGTCGGAAGAAAAATGAATATTTGTCCAAATGAGAGGCGAAGTTTGGACCCGCTTTGGGGTAATAGAAACGAAAATGCTATGTCCGACGGCCGGTCTAGATATGTTTGGTCACCCTTTCATGACTTTTCATGTGTTGTGCTGGACTACACTCTATTTTGTATCTTTATTGACCAATCTTCCTTATCCGATATTAGAGACCAGGGGCCAGATGCGTCAACGGCTTACCGCCCTCTAACAGCGAAAATACTGCCAACAACCTGATATGGCATTCATTAGTATCTGGTTTGGCAGCAATTTCACCGGTAAAGGGCGGTAAACGGTTGATGAATTTGACCTAGAAGTGCACAAAAACTTGTGTTCGTTAAATATTTTAACGAAATTAACGGAACATTTTTTTTGAGTTTTCGCTAAATCATTAATTTTTGTTTAAAAAAATGCAACTAGCTGCGAGCTACTATTTAAAATAAAACGTTATAAAGGAAACGTTATATGTTCCAGCTTCATCTGTTTGTGGGAGTGGGTGATGTCAAAACAGTAAGATCAACAACTAAAGCTCAAGGAATGGATTGTAACACTACAATGTAAAACAAACAATTCACTATCAACAAAGTGTGTACAGCAAAACAAACAAGCTAATTATCATCGCTAACATCGCTGCCCGGAAAGCAGAAGATGCGGGTTCGAGTCCCGCCTGGCGCAAGAGTTTTGATCGTAACAAAACATCCTGTAACAGCATATAGCCTCTACATCAGCCGCTCCAGGCTTAAACAAATGTGTTCAAGCTAATTATCTTTAGGGTGTAAAAGAAGAACAGGAACGTAATAGGTATTCAAGAGAACAGTAACTACCATTAGTAGGCTCGTCCCTGCATCGTACCGGTAAGGCATCTTAAAATATGCGATAGACCAGACAGATCCCTCCTTTCTTAGTTCTTTGCGATACTGTTTTGCGTGATTGTTCTATGAGCGTGTACCATCTCCATGCGGGCAATAGCCCGCTAGTAGAGAAATGTTTAATAAAAATACGATAAAAAACCGTATCAGTGAAATCTTAGCACGTTGATGAACACATGATTTTCGGTGCGTGGTGCGTAGGACCAATCGATTTCTCTGCAACGCCAAGACCGTGACACGGCATTGCACCACATAGCCCCATACGGACGAAAGGGAGCGACGCAGTCGTCAACACGTTAACTTTCAGCAATAAAAGCTCTCCAAAGTTTTTTGTTATTATCGTTTTTCTCAGATCATTTTGAATACAATACCGATCATAATTAGTGCCACATCTGTCGTCGGCGACGCTCCAGAGCGTCGCACCGTCAAAACCCTTGGGAGCAGAAAATTTGGGAAACCGAGCACACCGCTGGATTCGGCTTGTCGAGTAGAGTTTAGATATCTAAACAACTTTCACCCTACTTCAAACTTGACCTAGATGCAGTGCTTTGTTCCATCGCGTCGTTGATTCCGGTTCCTCTTCGTTTACACTGTTTAAAGCAGTCTGGTTCCATCACAGACTTGCTCGAGCGAGCGCCAGCAGCGTCTTCATTCGTTCCTGTCGCGTGACAGTGTGCTCCCATGGATGCTTCTTGCTCGAGGGACACGAAGAGCGTCGTGTCGCTCGTTCAGAGCTTTCACGAGGAAGTACGACAACGCGTTGTAGAGCGTCTTGGTTTCCCTTGAGAACTCGCGAAATCCAGTCGGTAACGGCTCCCGTCCAGCGAGGGCCTGGGATGCGCATTATGTGGCCGGCCCGCTTAATTTTCGACGAAACCCATGGGACAGCGTCTCTGATGTTCGAACGTCGACGGAGCTCGGAACTCCAGAACCCTTTTCTCAATTGCGTGAGCGTGTGACTCCGAGCATCGTCCTCTCGACTCCACGCTGCGCGACGCTGATCGCGTGTTCATCCTGCTTTCATATAGCTCAAATCTCTGAGGCGTATGTAAGGAAAGGAAGAACGGTGGAGTCGAATAGATGGGCGCGGAGTCGGACGTTCTTCGTCTTCTTCACGGCTTCTTCGACGCTCCTGAAACCTCCCCAAGCCGTTCGTTTCCTCCTGCTCAGCTCTGACGCTAGGTCGTTGGCCATATTGACTTCGCGATCCAGATAGACGTAGCTGAAGCATTCGGAGATGTTCGTTCCGTTGAGCGAGAATAGGGCATCAGAAACTTGTCCGTTCCTCATGAACATCGTCTTCGTAAGATTCAGCTGCAGTCCAACGTTCCCACATATACGATCGAAGTCAGCCAGCATTCGTTCTGCCTGGCTAATGCTCGGTGTTATGAGCACAATGCGAAGAACGGCGAAGCGTAGGTGGTGCAGTTGCCGACCGTCGATCTTCACTTCCATGCCTTCCCATAGTTCGCGCATAACGTTTTCGAGGGTGGCGCTGAAGATCTTCGGGGATAGGGTATTTCCTTGCCGAACCCTTCTCTTCAAGTTGATGAGGACGTCATTGTAGAATGGTGAGATCATGATCGTGAATCCACTGTACAGCTCTCGAAGGACTCTGATGTACTGAGTAGGAACCCCCTGAGTGAGCAGGACGTCGATGACCGCTTCAGTTTCGACGGAGTCGAATGCCTTCTTAAGGTTGATGAACGTAAGGCACAGCGACAGCTTCTACTTTGGCGGTACTTCGATGAGCTTCGTAATGGCCACCACCATACAAACCATCACATCATTAGACCTTGATAGTAGTTGTGCTTTTGTACCAAGCAAAGCTCTAGATTCAATTCGGCAAATCTCTGACCTCATAGGACTTCATAACTTAGACAGCCTTTCTTTTCCTCTTCCTTTTCTGTTCCTCTTCGAACCGTGGGTACCGATGTGACGTTCTTCCAGGGACCTTCCTGCCCGATCTTGGCGTTGAAGTCACCGACAATCACCTTGAAGGAGGTGTGATCTTCCTTATAGAACCTCTCCAGCTCCACGTAAAAGGCTTCGACCTCCTCGTCGCTCTTTCGGGGTCATCTAGAGAGTTTCGATGACCGAAGGCAGCACAAGGACAGGACTCGTCTTAGAACACCGGACAACGCTAGGAAAATTTGCCGGCGAGCGTAGCACACCTGAGGTCATTGGCGCGACTTTCTGACCAAGACTCCCTCGTTAGCCGAGCTAGTGCTGTAGTCGTGCTGGAGACGACGGGAGCACAAAGGGCAAAAACAAGGAGGCGTTCCGGCCAAGATCTGTTGCGCAGCGCTTGTCCTGCAGTCGTGCTGGAGACGACGGCAGCACAAAAAGTAAAAACCGGCAAGCGTTCCGGCCAAGACCTAATATTGTCCAGCGCTTGTGCCATATAGCCGCATGCACACTTTGCAGCGGGCAGCGGGCAGTGGAATGTGGGCGGAGCTGGTCCCGCACACTGCGGCAGTTGAACTGCTCCGCGGCCGCACGCAGCGACAGTGAGGAATGCCCGGGTCATCCTTCGCTGCCACTGTCGCTGCGGCCGCTGCCGGCAGCACTGCGGCAGCGAAGTGTGCACACCCGGGGGCAGACAGACATAACTCCGACGCCGCGCGAACCCCCTCTCGTGTCGCGCGCGGTGCGCGACGAAATTGGACGAGTTTCGCGTTGGATGCTTCCGACAGGCACGGCTAGTAACGTTTCCGACAGGTACGGCTGGTAACGCTTCTGACAGGGACATGGGGCACGCCTTTGCCTCACTTCAACGTTTCTTGAAAATGGCATACGAATATGGTTTCAGTGGGGCGATCGGCGGCAGTTTAAGCAGGAATCTTGATAATGTGGATGGTTTCTAGGGTCAGTATTTGCCATGTACAACTTCTTCGGCCAATTTTTACCCGTGATTATGGTCATGCTACGGGAAAAGGTAACCATCGCATACGCTATTCTCAGACCAATTGTTTTACTGCAAACTGTTGCCTACCACATTCTGAGAGATCTTAAGTTCCTTGCTAGAAATGTTGCTGTCGGCGGTGGACTGGACGAGTTTTACCAATATTCATGTTTGCTTCTCTTCTCCATTTCGAGATGAGTTTCTTGCAGGTAATTGAGATCGTCATAGGATTCGCCCTAATTATGCTAGTATGCGTTGGATACAAGACTTAACTGTCTGCCATGCTTCTATTCGTTTGGTTCTTTGGCTTGAATCTGTGGCTAAATGCCGGGTGGAATGTTCCGGCTGACCGATTCTACCGCGATTTCATGAAGTACGACTTCATCCAAACAATATCTATTATTGGGGATTTGCTGCTAGTCACTGCGTACGGTCCCGGTGGAGTTTCTGTTCAAGACGACAAGAAGAGGTGGTAGAACACTAAAAATGGAGCAACATCGTTGCGTTTTGAAAGGCAGATGTCTTACAAGGAAATGTGATCGAGAAGGTTGGAGTTGGAACAGAATTGTTTATACAAGCATTTATTCATTTAACTGCGAGACAAACAATGGAAGGTGACGTTATTAAAACGTGTCGAATCCTAACCGTAATGTGAAACAAACCAGGAAGGGTATAGATCGATGGCGCTCATAGAACGGATCGTTGAGCCGTTTAGACCTCTATCTGACACTATACTCATGCTCTACAAACAACATGCAATTCTCACAGAAGAGGATCGTGTACATAGGAATACTTAGGCTCGTCACAACGATACATGCCACTCATATCTCGAACGCATCCTGCCAGACAACCCGTACTAACCTAGGCCTCGAAAACCGCTCGCTTGCCCTGTGGAACTTATTTGCCGTCTCGAAGCAGCCACAAGCTCTCCTGAACTACCCGACCTCAGCGCCAAACTCATAGTGAGATTTACCGCTCTTCCCCAGACATCCGTTTAGAACTCTACCCATGCTCTGCTCTTCACTGCTATCGTTCCAACATTGGCTATCAGCTATCATTTGGACAGACATAGAGACTCTCGTGTAGGAGAATGCTGCACTCGAAGCAGAAGATCGCACAGCACGACTTGCATGCGAAGCCTTCTCCAGACAGACAGCGGGTGGGTGCTCACACGCCATGCACTCTCTGAAAGAGACGTCTCATCGACCTGTGCGATAACTTGCCCAACAGCGGATGTCGTCGACATACCCCTCTGTGATTGGATGTAAACGCTGGAAGAGGGACCAGGTGGCGAAAAGCTCATGCCAGCTGAAGGACAGCGGTGCTGACATCAGCAAATCCTGAACAATGTTAATGAAATCGCCACTAGATTCTTGAGCACATTAAAGTGAAGATTACGAAAAAGAACTCGAGTCTGTTATTCTCCCCAGAATAGCATGAAAAAGATGTCATCTCATTCAACATTGGATGCAAAAAAGAATAAAGGACAGAGGACGGCGGTATTTGGGATGACCCACACATCCTACTTTTGCAAGGTATCGAGTGCACAATATGAAGGTGCACTTGGCCTATACAATCACATTACATCACCAGTTAGGATGGTATAAGTTAATTACATGAACACTGTTTCAAATATGTTCCTTGCAGCTTCTGTTTAAATATATCAGTATTTCTTGGCTATCCTATGTCAGATGGTTGCATACGTATGTAGTCCGTTAAACTAAAGGTCTCCAGCTAATGAAACAGCAATGGTGTGCAGGTGAGGCCAGGATGCAAAAGACACGAATTTGCCCCCCCCCCTTCAGGCCCATACAACCTAAATTCTGATAAGGTGTGTAACCACTCAATCATAGCCGCCGCTAAGGTCTAAAAACCAACGGAAACTAAATAAACATGGCGTTCCTTACCAGACGCAGAATGACCGCTTTTTTATACTAGCATGTGGAGGACATGCCATACGAATCGCGTTACATTTGGATGTTTTCGTTGACGAAGATGGTGCAATATGCTGCGACAGCAATAACTCAAAAAGATCCGCATCCAAAACCACGTGGTAGCTACCTTAAACACGTGAGAGATATATCTCCGATTCCTTCCGCAACTTATCGCCGATGAGCCAGATAACTAACCATTCGTGATTTTGGCCAACTGCTTGCCTACAAACTGCTCAGCACTCACTCCTATTAAAGAACAACGAATATAATTTACTCGCAATAACTGAAACGAGATTCTAGTCACTCCTTTTACCTATGTTTATTACACACTCGAGTAAACTCACCCCAAAAGTTGCAAAAATATTTCCAGGATCTACGGTCGATTGGCTGGACATGATCGCAATCACTTCCCGTGAAACGTGGCCAGAAAGGCTTCTGAATGAAAACATAAGTTTCTAAGGCGGCATAAGTTTAGCTGTTGCTTTAGTTCGATGAAGGTTAGTAAGTACGAAATGCAGAATGCGAAAAAAAACACATGAGAGAAGAAATTCTGTTCACGACACAAATTGTGCGGAAATCGTGTCACATTCAAGACCATTTCTGCTTTAGTGAATAAGATCAGCCGCAAAGTAATGTGTAAATTATTTCTACTCTTATGAACTTATACACAGAAGCTACAACTTACTTCAGATCCGTAAGAATAAGCTGCAGAGCATTCTGAAGCGAGTAGTCGCCACTACATATAGCTTCAATGAGGCCGAACTCTCCTTCAACACTCTGATGTAGCCTGAACGTATCAAGTTGCTGGACCGCAGAAATGCGTAAACCCTTGGAAACCCACCTGTTAGGCTAACAAAACGTTCTGCTTTCTTATCCTTGACTAGAATTAGCCCCCGCTCTCCCTCTTCGAAATCGGATTCTGTTGGAAGAACTTCTCCAAGAATGAGTTCAAAATCTGCAAGGAAGATGAATGCAGATGACGAGAAGCAACAGTGAGACACTATACGAAACGCACTTAGAACATAAAGCTTAAAGGTCAGCGATATTTATTTGTTTATTGTGAGTGTTGTAACCGAAACAAAGATGAAAATCCCAGAAAGCAAAGAGCAATAACCACGTACCAAAAAGTCGACAAGCACAGTAACCTACCATTTGCTCGTTCTTGAAATGGCATACACAAATGAGGTGGTATCGTCTATGCGGGCGACAGTTGCTAACCGCTTGGAAGATTGCTATCGATTCTGGCAACGACTGGGTCTATACACTGCAAAGAGAAAGTGAAAATGAATTAATAGAAACCAAACCAAGCAGCTAGGCCATGGAAAAAACATGAACCCACTTTGCGCCAGTGAACGATGAAGGGGAAGTTTATGTTATGCAATTATTACCCGATGAACAAGCCCTGAACAAAATGACAAAATAGACGCGTCTGGACAAACTAGACAGAGGGACATGAATGTCTCGTAAGTTTAAAGATGGGCATACCTCTTCAAATTGTCTTCTCCGAGACGAAACGGGACATCTTTTTGTAGTACATGATTATATGTACTGTTCTTGGACAGGGGCTAAGAAGGACGTCAGCGAACCGCTGCATTTCTTCGTCAATTCTTCTGCGGCGCTCCCTGTCACGCCTTCTTAGATCGCGCTCTGTGTCGGGTACCTAAACGAAATGGAATATCGCTTATCCGGTTTTGTTGTTATGCAAAATTGCGCACCCTTTCTAACATACACAACTGGGCCTGTGCTCGAGTATCCGCTGCTCGCACCCGCCCGATAAGGACGTCGAGGCCTACGGCCTTCAGGATACGCCGCAACTTGCTGTAAATCAAGCTTTAATGCGTTACATACACTTTTATATTACAAGGAATCGATTACCTGTGGTAAGCCTCCGCCGCATTTGTAGTGCGGAATTCCCTCATGCCCCATTTGCACCACAGATTCTCAAATGGACCAGTCAACCACCTCGTCTGAAGGTAGGTGAGGAACTCTTCACACTTAGCGTAGGCTTCGTGTGAAGTGGGCAGGGTGGGGCGGTGAATTCCGGGAACCCTCCTTCGAAGATGGACGGGAAGGAACGGCAGACCTTTGATGGTCCTCCACCAATTCACGACAGCTTTATCCTTATGACGGCCAACGAGGTAGCGCCGTAGACCCAGCTAAAATAATATTTTTCATGTCGTTTTGAAAACATCTAAAATCTTATTAAGGCAACCTTGTCTCGTTTCCTATTCCAGACCTGGGCGAGGTGGAAAGCGCATCCTTCTATGTCGATCCCAGGCATGGCTCTCCTGGCGGCGTTTATTGCGGCCTTTTCGAAGTCAATGACGAGACGGAGATTGCCATCGTAGTTGCTCCCTAATGCCGTCAGCTCCTTCCACAGCCGCCGGAAAATTAATTCATAGGTGCTCTCAGTTTTCCTTGTTGTGAGGGCGTGCACAATGGGTGCCTAAATGCTCACGCTAGGCTATATCTTCTCATATTAACTTAATGTAATCTAATCTTAATGCCCAACGTACTTCATGCCCTGTTCCTGTGACACCATGTATTGTATACAACTGGGCTTGATCTACTAGGTGCATGGGTAGTACGTTGTGCACGCCGTCCGCAATCAAAGGATGCAATCCGGCTCGGTGAACCTTCTGAATATTGCAAGTTAGCAGTGTACACCCAGCGCGACATCCCAAGTGAGCACCTCTATTGTGGTCCTCGAAAAATTCAGTAGCACATTAGGCGCCTTCAATTGTAGGAAAGGCGTGCCATCCTCGAGATTCGCGAATCTCTCGAGGACTGATTCCCATGTGACGTCCCGCTGTCTGTGAAAGTTTTTGTTCCTGAACAACCAGATGTAAACCATTTTTTGTCAGCTCATCTACCCAACGTATTCACGATTCACCTTGAAATGCTTCTTATTTTTGAATTGAGGCTCCTGCCATGGAATCGAGCCGTCATTTCTTCTCGTTCCTCGACTGTAGCTGCTTCCCCCTGAATAGAAAATGCTTTGCAATATGATTACCATGTATATACAGTTCATGCAGACCTGAACAGATTCCAGCATGTCCTCCAGAATTTCCGAGTTTGACAGCTTGGAATAGTTCTTATCTTCTCTGATCAGCACGCACCTCTAGAGCACCAATTTTAGAAAACCGTCTCCCAAACCACGAAATTGAGCAATACGAGCCCCTACCTTGTGCGTGCTTCTCGCAACTCTGTCCTCATGCACATTAATTGTCGTGCAAATGTGTCCTCCCGAAGGATTCGAGAGGAACTTGTTGCCGTCCACCTTAAACCACTCTTTGTGAGATTGCCTCACATAATTGCATCAATCCAATAAATAACCTTGATGGTGTTTCTGAGCCCCATCCGCCAACACTCTCTGCACAAGAAAGTCTCGTATTTGCCACATTTATTTGCATATATGTAAATGTAGCACTGGCGAAACCCCGGCAGATTATAACGAACCACATCGTGCTTGTTTTTAAGGCTTCCAACACGGATTCCCTGGAAGCGACTTGCTGAAGCGGATGACATAGCCTTCAATAACAAACTGATTTAAAGCATTCGGGGCAGAAAATCAGACGAAGAAGGAAGCAAGCACTTACTTTGTACCCCACTCATGGGTCGTTTCCATTTCTCTTAAAGCTATCACAGCCATCGCAGTCTCTATGAAGATTGATGCTGTTTAAAACATGGTCACCGTATTTTTCGAACCGGAGTGGATATCCATGTCGAAAACAATTTAATGCTTCTCCCATTCCCTGAGACTCAGTTACCGCCATTTTTACTTTTTGCTCCAGGTTTCATCTTTACACCTCATTTTTCAAATCTTAAGAAAAGTTTGAAAAATCCAAGGTCCATAAACATACTTCCCAACTGGACGAAGCGAGGCGGTTCACTTGTAACTCATGCAGCACTCCGGTGGCCTCCGGTGTTACTCTCACGCGGCAGAAATCTATGGAAATTTGTGATCCCCGTCTAAATAATGAGAAGACAATGCTGCAGCTGAACTACCTTTGCTGAAGCAATTCTTCGCGATTTCTCGCCGCTTGCCAATTCGCACGAAGCCTTGCAAACATCATCGAAACAGTGTGAAGGACATTTTGGCTATCTGCCTTCAACCGGTCAACCTTCATTCGAACCTAAAAATGCATTTGAATTGAACAATCTGTGAAATTAACATCTGGGGCCGGATTCATCAACGACTAACCCGCGGGTATAAGGGGTAGAGATACCCACAATGAAGCCTGCGTCTCTGACTCTTGCGTTATCTCTGCCTGACCCTTATCTTATCTCTACCCCTTATCACCCGCATAACCACGGGTTAATTGTTGATGAATCCGGCCTCTGAAGGAGCGGCTAACCCTGCATCTCTTTTACTTTCTGCCAACTTCAGGAACTGGAGCTAAGGCTGATATCATTCGACCTTTACATTGAAAGTGTAATCGTGATTATCCTTTTCATTTTATCAGTTTTTGAGTTAAATTACTAAGAGTCTTGTAGGAGAATGGGGGGGGGGGGGTGTTCGCCTACACTGATGGGAAAAGGTAGTTACTCAATACCATGAGTATAATAAGAAACATAACAACTCACATCAAAAACCCACGACGATCACACTCAAAAGTATGACAATGCGACAATCATTCGTATTCGGATTTCCGGCTTTGCTATATGAATAAAATAGCAGTAAGAATGAAGTACCTCAAAAGTGAATGAATTAAATAACGTTCAGCACTCCAACAACTACGTTGAAATGGGACTACTTCTATGCTGTTAAGACTAGCTGCTAAAGCTACAACAGCAGACTACTGCAGCGTCTATAACTAGCCCTATATAAGCTCTCTAACTAACTGCTAGAACTACTAAGTGCTACATAAGCGCCAATAATCACTATAGAAAGGCTATAACAAGCACAAGTAAGCAGTGCATAAGCAGTACATATATACACTTTGCTGTGGTACCAAGCGGACTTGTGCTTCTGCTAGCGCCGATGAGATAGACATCTGGATTAGTCCGCGCAGTACCACAACTGCTATAAGCAAAACATAGAAAACTCACTGATTGACTTCGCGCGGTAGCCTCCTGGTGAAGCAGTATTACCATCTCCGTGCAGTTTTGGTCGACGATCCTACAACAGTTATACAATACTATTTGCAAAGTAATTCTTCAAACGTTTTATTGATTACCGCAGCTGATCAGTGATAGTGCGGTACAACTGCCGCGCCGCTGTTTCATGAGTAGTGTTCTCCAGCTCCGCAGTCCTCATGCGCACATCCAGGAGCAGATCCACCGTTTCCTCGTAAAGTCGCTCCATCACTATCTGAAATATGCCTGCAATTACAGCATGCACGACAGCGTGTGGAGCGCATCGAGAGGCGTCAACGGCAGTGCAACTACAGAAGAACTAAGAACGACACATGATGTCTGTCTACCATTTAGACATTCAGATAGATTTATGGACAGATTTAGATATCATTTAGATAAACATCATGTATCGTCCCTAGTTCTAGCACAAGAAAACAGCAAAACATGCAAAAAAATAAGCAAAGAGCTTAAACAGTGGTAGATGAGGCGCAAATAGGGTCGGGGGGAAGGGGCTCACCGTTCCTCAGTAGTTGTCCGCCTTGGTAAGAAGACACGCATGTGTGAAATTACCTAAGGAATGACCTACCTCAATTCACTCTAGGGATAGAACACATCGATGCAGCAAAAAAATTCGGTTTCAAAAAGCGCAAACCGTTGTGTAGGGGGGGGAGGGAGTGATCCCCCCCACCCTATTTGCGCCATAGTTGACGGTGCAAGCGGCAGCTGGTGCCGATTTTTTTAACAATCCGAGCTTTTATCCCTTCACCTACAATTCAAAAGTCTTATCGGAGCTAAAAGTGAACAACATAACTTGTGATACAAACGTTCTCCTATGGTTAGGGAAGTGAAACGCTACTAGGTAGCAGCAGTCCGTAACCGTCCAACAAGCAACAGCGTGGAGCGACCGGTTAACAAGAATTCCTCGACAATCGTATTTTACATCACATGTAGGAAACACAGGGAACGGGAAGAAGTGCAGCAGCTGTGTGAGGATTCGCCAGTCACAGCACTCGGATAACTGTTAGAACCGAAAAGAGGTGCTTAATTCTACCCGCCTTATTAGGCTAGAGCAAGAATAAATTGTCAAGAAATAAGCTGTAGAAATCAAGGTGCGAAACAAATAGATCGTGTGCACAGTGGGTGCAGAGATCAACAACTACGTTCACAGATCAAGCAGCCTGACCAAGCAGAACCTCTTACCTCGTTGGGATGAGGTATGGGAGGTTACCGATGTTTGGTGGGTGGTGTCTTATTACATCAATGCGCCGTCGAATGCGATAGAGGCGAGGCGACAGAATGAACATAGGCTAATACCGGGAGTACAGACGGATATCAACTAGAATGGAACGAGGAATACCCGCACGAAACGACACAAGACAGCATCATCAACCGAGGGACACTCTGCGAGCTTAAATGCTGAGAACATTTCGTGCTCCGCGGCTAACCATGCGTCACCGAGCGCACGTCCGCGTTTCAGCGCCGAGACGTCGCACGCGGCTAGCGCGCGACGTCGCGTCGGAGTTAAGTCCTGGAGCCGTGCACACCAGGGATGGGCGGAAATTTTGAAAATTTTCCCAGAAAACAGAAAACAGAAAATCGCTTTTGTCAGAAAACAGAAATCAGAAAACAGAAAAGCCAAAAACGCCAGAAAACAGAAAAATCAGAAAACAGAAAACAGAAATTTTTTAAAAAGTCATATGTCCTAATTATTCTATCCAAAGATCTTTCCTTCCAGTGGCAAATGCTTTTCTATGACCAGAAATGTAGTCATGGAGCACCGTTTCAAATTGTAAGCGTTGATAAAAATAACTAGCACCCTTCAGATTCAATAAAATCAGTAAATTGTAAATCTTGATTCTTGAAATGTTAAGATCCTAGGAATCTCAACATTTGAAGTATGCAACATTAGTGATCAGCTCCGTTTCGCAATTAACGCCCTAACGATTACACCATTAGATGCAACACTTTCTGTGAATACAAATGCTTTAATTCTCCAAACGTTGTAACTAGAGAAAAGAGGTACAAAAAAATGGCTTATAAATGATGAATTTCACCCATCACGTTCATATTAAAATATATCGGTTTAAGGCTCACTGATACAGGCCAAGATGTAGATGGGATCCCAAAACAGACGACCCGCTAGATTAATGGTCTCACTAGTAAAAAACTGAGTCAACTACGGTGAAGGCTCTCATTAGAAACTGTTTACGTGTTTCATCTCCATTGCTTGAGTCAACAGAAATACTCTCGCACCATACTCTAAAGCTGTGCATGGATTCGTTGAGTATTACTAGCAGCGCCAGAATCTGTATTCCTAGTTTGTCTCGTTCTTTGAGAATATCTTTCCGTGTAAGACGCCTAGTTTTCGCGTAGTTGAAAGTTTTCAGGTAATCTCAGCAATGCTCTTCGCTGGCTTGATATTTCACAGAACAGCAGGAGATTGTGCCTAAAGGGGCTGTCACCACAACAGTTTTTGAGTGAAAGTGTTTTCTTGAATGCTGTACACAAAATATCAAGCATATGCCCATCTCCATCATCATCATCCAGAGGGGGAAGACATGAGAGTGAGACTCGACTGCAGACAACTGCACCATCTTCACTTCACTGACGACATCGTGCTCATAACACGGAGCATCAGTCAGGAGGAGCCAATGCTGGCCGATTTCGATCGTAGGTGGGAACATTGTACTGCAGCTGGACCTTGCGAAGGCGATCTTCATGAGGAAAGGACGAGTTTCAGATGCTCCATTCTAGCTAAATGGAACGAACATCTCCCACTGCTCCATATACGTGTATCTAGGTCAACAACCAACATGGCCAAGCTCCGGAGCTGGACAGGAGGAAGCGAGGGTTTGGGGAGCTTTCAAGACAGTCGAGGAAATTGTGAACAAGACGAAGAACGTCCGACTCCTTGGCCACCTATTCGACTCTACTGCTCTACCTGTGTTAAAATACACCTCAGAGATCTGGGCCACATCGAAACAGGATGAACACGCGATCACCGTCGCGTAGCGTGGAATCAGAGGACGATGTTCGGAGTGACACGATTTACGCAAGTGAGAGAAGGCTCCGGAGTCCCGAGCTTCGCCGACGTTCGATGATCCGAGACGCTGTCGCGTGGGCCAAGTTGTCGACAATTAGGTGGGCCGGCCACGTAATGCGCTTCGCAGACATCCTCTGGACGAAAGACACCGGCTCAATTCAGCGGAGTCTTAAAAGAATACCAGATTGCCCACCAACGCGTTGGTCGGACTTCCTTAAGAAAGCTCAGAACGAGCGATACTGTGTCCGTCAGGAGAGGAGGATGTATTGGAGCACTCTGGCAATTGACTAGGACGAATGGAGATGCTGCTGGAGCCCGCTCTAGCAGCTCGATGATCAACGGGACGACATATGATACATGTGACTACTACACTACTTTATCAATTCACCAGCGAAATCAAAGGTAACTACATATAACATTTCTGTCTCTCTCACCTGTATCTTTCTAACTTTTGGCAACCAAAAGCTGAGCATGGTTTAGAGTAAGAAAAGAAGCTTCGCTATCGTTGAGGATGATCGAACAAACATTTTCAATTCTTAAACTGGAGGTGGAGAATAATCCTTCGCACAGTAACTCTAGGACAAGTAGTTAGTAATCAAATAATTAAATGCCCCTCGAAACACTAGTTTTGTAGCTTTAATATAAAGTTTTAAGTAATCGTAGATGGTCCAAATTACAGTTAAAATCGAAGAGAATACGAATCTAAATTATTAAAGTCGAGAAATGCCCTATGAATGAACTCCATTTCAGCAGCGCCTAGGCAATCAATCAAGCAAACAAAGCAGCACAGTTCACGAGTGTAAAGCGCAACCTCTACACGATCATGCTTAAAAACATCATATTCTTGCAATCTACAACATGTTGAAGTATAATTTTGGAATGAAACTCATGATTCTATGATAATTCTACATCTTGATTATTTTCATTGGACTTCCGTGATATAATTTTGTTCGCCCCCCCCCCCCATTTTCTGTTTTCTGGCCAATTTTCCCAGAAAACAGAAAAAATTTGCCCAAAATGGTCAGAAAATCAGAAAACAGAAAACAGAAATTCCGCCCATCCCTGGTGCACACCCCCCTCACTGCGGGCTCTGCTGCCGCGGTGTGATTCCGCCCCTCCGCGCTATGCTTCACCGTGGCTGCCGCACTGCCGCAGCGGAGTGTGCACGCGGCTTATTGTGCAGCGCTTATCCTGCATTGTGCAGCGCTTGTCCTGCAGTCGACGACGGCAGCACACAGACTAAAAACAAGCAGACCTCTAGGCCAACTCCTGTTCTGACAATAATAAAAATTCCTTCCTCGATTCGGGAGAGGAACGACTGAAAACGCCCTCGACATAGACTCGCGGCGAATTTGGGAACAGTAGAAAATTTTAGCACCGAAAGACAATCATCACTAACAAACCAGGTTGTAGGCTTCGAGAGGAAAACTGCTGCAGAGTTATGTGAATTCGAAGGTTAACGCATATTCAGACTTGGGCTTCCAACGATGGGAACACGGTAAGCAGCAGAGCATGAAATGCAAACAAAAATTGCTGGAATAGGCGACGTGAGGAGTCTGGCCGCGTTCAGACGCGATCGCCGCGCGCCGGTTACGGAGACGCAGCGCAGCCCCGCCGAGACCTGGTGCATGGGGCAGAGACGCAGCGCGGCTTAGAGCGAGAGGGTGAGCTGCCCGGTGCAGGGTGCCAGACAGCGGCATTGTGTCGATGGCCGGCGCTGGTGCTGTGACGTAATGTACGGCGCTAGTCAACTCTGTATCTGATGACGTCACATGGGCGGAGTCTCCTGCGCATTCGGGGGCTTCACCTGCTGAAGCCGCGAAGCGCATCAGCAGGCTCATCTCGACACGTTGCGGACGAGCTCAGCTCGGTCGCAGGATTCTAGTCTTCCCCCAACATCCCGGCGTCGTCCGGCGCTTCCTCACAAGCGATTTTTCGCGGAAAGAGTGGGCGGATCGTCCATCGCTTGTCGCCCCAAGCTCTCTGAGATGGGAACTGGTAGCGCGGCGAAATGCTTCATCGCTTGATGAGCCGCGCTATCAGGGATTTCGGCTGTATTTTCCCTGTTGAATTGCTGTAAGTCATTGATGAATCCGGCCCAAAGCAGTTGTCCAACATGTATCTTTTCTTTCACTGTTAACTTTATCCAGGCTGCAGTGTCCTGATACAGTAACACAACAGTACCCGCAGCCTCACTCAACGCTCTTAGCTTAAGAATTCTTGTACAAATTCTGCGGATGTCATGAGGAAAAGGTGGAGTAGATTCCTTTCTGGAGCACTCGTTCCCGTTTTATCATATGATAGGATACCTCAATTTTAGGATTCT
Source organism: Heligmosomoides polygyrus polygyrus (assembly GCA_947396885.1). Classification (NCBI taxonomy): domain Eukaryota; kingdom Metazoa; phylum Nematoda; class Chromadorea; order Rhabditida; family Heligmosomidae; genus Heligmosomoides; species Heligmosomoides polygyrus. Next base: position 55,719,124 of record OX377204.1, on the reverse strand, counting down.
CCTTGTCCGAGGGCGCGTGTAGCGCAGTCGGAGGAGGCGCCACTGCCGCGTGCACCCGATACCAGGTTCCTGGTTCGGATTTCCCGCCCAGGCCAACCAATCCTTCCATCCATCCGGGGTCGGTGAATTGGTAGTAGACTTGTCTTGGAAGGATAAAGCGCTGACTTGTTCATCGGCTGGCCACCGCAAGTCATTGTATGGCCAAACACGCATTCATGTCGCCTCCACGACATCCAGTAGAAGTAGAATGCGCTGGCGCATCCCAGAAGGGATTGAGAACGCCATCCTTTACCCTTTATCCTTTTATTTATTTATTTATTTATTGAATACGTCATAAGACGCGCCATATAAAAAAGCCGAAGAACACTCTCAAGCAATCTAGGCAGATTTTCCATGCAAGCAAGCGTCGTCCACATATCAGCATTGTAAACACTGACAACAAAACTCCAAAAGACGAGGAAAAAAGGGGGTGAGTACGAGGTGCCTAGTGCGGAAGGATGGATATGTACGAGTTTAAGAAAAAAAAACCTAATTTTTGAAAGACCTGACGGTGGATTTAAGGCCACCGTTAAAAATTTGTAGATTGCTGGTTTAAATAGATTAGGCAAACCAGCATACACGGGCAGCGTACATGTCGGCGAGGGCCAACGAAGAGCATGTCCCCTAGATGGTCCTATAGAAGAGGCTTCTAATGGTATGTGAACGATTCCAATCGAACTATAGAATATATTGGAACATGACACCTGTGGCCCCATGGAGCGCCGTTTGTATTTTACCTAGCACGTGGGTTCAAAATAATTCATAAGCCAAGAGATTCATCAACACCAGGTAGACAGCTGCCATAGGAAGCGTAACGAAATATAAATAGGATAATACAACTCAATAAAAAAACTAATATATTAGATAACAAGCCTTCAGCACTAAACACCCCTGAGAATAAACTTAACATTCTGAGCATAGCAACACTAGATTACATTAATGAAAAAGGCCTGGAACGCTTGAATCCATGGAAAATTTGCGGATGTCCCAATGATTCAATTCAGTTCAACACAATTCAATTGTGCCTAGTACAAAGCACCTATATCACAACATCTAAAGACCAACAATGCAGATAAACTAGGTAAAACAGGGAAACATAAAATAAATAGAAACTAACTAGGGTTAGGAAGAAGAACAAACAAACAAACATAACAAACTAGAGTTAGGGTTACCTTGCTGCTAGATATATCACAACGGTATAACGGCATAACACAGCGACATTTCTGAGCACAATTTTCCCTAAGATCCCAAGCAGTAGAGGGAAACAGATTTATAAAGCCGCCAAAAGAGCAAGTGCGTACTGCTAATGGTTGTCCATGGAATTGCCATCTAATTAGCAAATAGAGCCACTGAAACAGCTTCGACATATCTGCAATAGCAATAATTGACTTTAACCTTAAGCATATGACTTTTCAATTAAAATCCTTAATCTCTAGAGCAGACAGCAGATCGATTCGCTTCAATCTGGCTTTAAAAGTCGAGCTGTCCGGCGATTCAATTACCGATGCAGGAAGCATCTGAAGCCATCTAGCTGATCTACAAAAAAGTTATTAAACATTTTTGTATTACTATTCCTTATCAGTTTAACGTTGTGTATTAGTAGCATAGCGTTGCGTCCCCTACATGGCCTAAAAATCCAGTAATTGCTGGGCCTCAATTTGGACTCTCCCTTGGCAATTTTGAGGGCAAACACTAGATCGTTAAACACTCGGCGAAATAGTAGACTGTCAAGCTTGAGGAACTTCAATCTCTTTTTGTAATCTGGCATGGTGTAGGGGTAACCTGGGTCAGGAAAACATCTATACATTAGGATCTTCGTAAACGTTTGCTGGACTTTTTCTATTCTACTTTGAAGCTTTCTTGTAGAAGGATTCCAGATCTGTGAACCATATTCCAAAATAGGTATAACGTATGCTTTGTATAGCCTGGTGAAAGTTTGTGGATTGCTACACTGAGTATTCCTGTACATGGTAAAGAATACAGCAAAAGCTTTCCGAACAATCATATTTATGCGCATTTCAAATTTTGGATCTGATTTGACTAGAATACCAAGGTCACGAACTTCTGTTATCTGCTTTAGTATCATGTCCTTGAACCTATACTCTTTGAAAGCTGCATTACCGATGTGCAAAACGCATGTTTTCGACAGGTTCACAGGGATATCCCAAGCTGTTGCCCACTCCATCATTTTTGAAATGGAAAGCGAAAGAGCCTCGTAGATCTCTGATTGATTGGATTCGTTATAGGTACCATATATTTTAATATCATCAGCATAAATCTGAATCTTGACGAGAGGATGGGTATCTAACTGGGCTGGCAGATCATGCGTGAAGGCTAGGAATAAAAGAAGGGAAAGTGCACCTCCCTGTGGAACACCGCTCGGGCAAGAATGTAAACCAGAAAAGATGTTCTCTACCTTAACACGCTGCCTGCTGCTGCACATGCTTCGTTCCGTCAAGTAGGATTGGAGCCAACCCTCAGCAGTGGTCCCCTTATACCCAAATTGTAAAGTTTTCGAATAAGTTTCTCATGGTTGACTTTGTCGAACGCTTTGGATAAGTCGAAATATATAACATCAACTGAACTGCCACTGCTGATAGCTAGGTTCCAATCGTACAAACAGAGAGTTGGGTTATGGTTGAGGCTCCTGCTGTGAAACCATGCTGCTGTGTAGGTATTGAGGAGTTTTTTATAAACCACTCCGAAAGCCTGTCTCTAACAAGTTTCTCCATTATTTTCATAGGGGTAGGTGTAATACTAATAGGACGAAATGATGATACCAAAACAGATTCATTCGTTTTAGGAGTAGCAGTAACAATCGAGGTCTTCCATATGGAAGGAATTTCGCTGAACAATAATGAAATATTAAAAATCATTGAGAGTGGTCTACATAAAGAGTATGTACATTTTTTGTAAATAATCTGCGGAATACCATCAGATGTTAGAAAGGTGGAAGGCTTCAAAGATTTTAAAACCTTTAGCACCTCATCAGGGCTGAAAATTATTTCGGAAACGTAGTTCGAGTTTAACTGGCCACTGCTATCACTTTAGTCGATATCGACATCCAGGGTTTCAGTAAAAGATGACCTACCATTTGAAGTAAACACAGAAGCGAAGTAAAATGCAAGCGCTTCTGCTTTTTGGACAGGTGTTAAGTACTTATTCCCGTTTTCGTCACGAAGTGTTGGTAAACTTGATTGGGGTCTAATCTTATTCCTTATCAAACTGAAAAGCTTACTTGTGTTTGAGTTCACTGCAGCTTTCTTCACCTTATATTCAAGGAATCTCTTTAAATAATGATCAAGTTTGGAGCACACCTTCTTGAACTCGATCCGTGACAGTGGATTTGTTGAAAATGATTTGAAAAGTCGATCTTTTTGGGCCAAGAGGTTCATAATGTGTTTTGGGTAATTCGGCTTTCTCGACTTTTTGAATTCTACTGGCACGTGTTTGTACAAGCCAATCCGGATAATATCGCAAAATCTCTTGTAAACGTCATCCACGGATCTGTAAGCTTGAAATACACTCCACCAGTCAACAGAATTAAAGTAGGCTGATAGCGATGGATAGTCGGCCTTAATAAAATTTGGTAAGGGGACTCGCACGATTTCATGTTGTGAAATTTGGATTTCAAAAGTTAGGTTGTTATGATCTGATAGTGCGAAAGGTGGATGGATTGAAACATTTTTGACAATTGGAGTGGAGCTCAGTATTATGTCCAAAACTGAGTGGTTGCGCATGGGTTCTGTGACTTGCTGGGTTAATCCAAGGCAATTGAAGAGCTCTATAAATTTGTTTGCTGCCGAATTTCTCGCTTTTGTCAAATGCCAGTCAATATCAAGATTGAAATCCCCAAGCATGACGATGTGGTTCTCTGAAACGCAGAGGCTTTCCAGAGAATCAATCAGGTTTTCATCTTCTCTGATACATGAGTTGGGTGGCCTATATACCAAAACAAATTTGAGTGGTAAGGAACAATCCTTTTCAAACACTTCGAGGCATAGCAGATCCGAGTTGAGATAGGATGAAGGAGCGACAGCAAATACATGGACTGTATCTTTTGCCAAGCAGCACACGCCACCGCCTTTGCGGCCCTTGCGATCAGTTCGAAACACCCTATACGGAAGGTTACCGACAAGTTCAGAATTGGAAATTTTGGTAGATAACCATGTTTCGGTTATGAATACCAACTCGGGTTTATAGACACTCAGAAACAGATGTAACTGATCTATCTTATTAACAAGGCTGCGAGCATTAAAAAGAAAACACTTTATGCCATGAGGTGGTGTGTGACGAGCTAGGCGTTTCCCGGACTACGAGCCCTTGGCAGGTCCTCCACATGCCTAATCTCACCACGGTAAACCACCCAGGCGCGCTGTTTTAATGCCTTATTGCGCTCCCTACATTCCTGCCTCATATCGAATTCTTGCTTCCTCTCAGCGGCCGCTAGACTTTTGCTAATGAATACATTCGCGAAACCGGAGGAACGCAGCTTAAATGCGTTAGCGAGCGTGGTGGTCCAATGAGACCGCGAGGGTAAGACCAACTTTACCGGCCGAGGATGGGTGTTGTTGGGCCTACCCATGCGGTAAACCTCAACTGGCCTACATTCAACACCAGGGTGATCAAGTATTTGGCTCACCTTACCTTCTAATTTCTGTTGTTTGGCAGAGGGAGGGATATCTGGGGCAGATTCTGGCAACCCGGATAACACCAGACTTCGACCACGTTTCTCTGCGTCCACTGCTTCAGCTAGCTCCTGGCGCAACTTTGTCATCAGGCCCTCAATGAGTCTGACTATGACTGGATCTTTGTTTCTTTCAATCATAGCATTCATAATCTGACTTACGGACATATTAGCAATCTCTTCCTGCGAAAGTATCTTAAGCTGAACAATAGTTGATTCACTTTTCCTAGTGTTTTGACGCCCTCGAGTCTGTGACATAGTGACAACGCTATCGATTGAGAACGACGACCCGATCGGCACGAAAAATGAATGACAAACTCCAGAGACTAGAAGACCGCTTGGAAGAACAGAAAGAGCAAAACCTATACGAAACAAAGCTCACGGGACTAAAACAACAGTAGGTTAGCAAACAACAAAAGGTTAAGTATCTCCTAAAACAATAAAAAGAGGACTTGGCCGATTTTGACGCAGAGAGCAAGGAAACGCAGCCGTCCACCAAGACCGCAGAGGCGAATGACGATCCTCCTTGTCCGAAGTGCGCCACAAGCTGGCAATCACAATTAGTGTGCATCTGGCTTAGGCCCCGTTTATACTTCATCGCGGCGCGACGCGATGGCCACACAATGAGGCCAAATTGATCGATCGCGTCGCACAATCAATATGGCCACTATATGTGGCGTCGCGTCGCGCCGCGACGAAGTATAAACGGAGCCTTAATGACTCACCATTCCCTTAGAAACTGTGAATATCTCTATCTACACCGTTTACTTTAAAGTTCCTTTCCTGAATGAAACGATTATCATTATGTCTGTGGTATCATAGGAACTATCTGCGTTTCATTGAGTATAGTTGTATTGCTACTTGGTACTTCTTCGGCAGTTGGTCTTTTTGCTCAAATGGGTAAAGTGAGTGTCATCATTCGGTTTTCGCTTCCTTTTGGCACAGATCATGAATTAAATTTTAGACCAAATGCAAGAAAACACGAAAATCAGGTATGTTTGGTTTTTTGCTCCGCGGGCGCACAAGAGACCAATGCGCATCAATCGAATGCCAATGTTGCCGCTGACGCAGCTCACGTGTGCATTCGCGTCGAACAAGTGTTCCCCTACACCATTTGCGCTCTCATACGCCTGCGTCTATTTCGATCTGATTCTAGAGGTTTTAGCAATTCCCAGAGGGCTCCATACGAGTTGAGTGGCTGCAGAGAATTTCAATGGTTCACCCAGGATGTGATAGACGGCATCCTAGGTAGACCTAAAATGCAAAAATCCACTCTCTATCGCAGTACGCGATTTATTCTCCGAAAAGCCCGTTCTTTACATGGCGAGAAACAGATCATGAGAGTCATGAAAGTCATGGGAGTCCGAAGTGCGTAATCTGCAGAAACATAACTAAAATTAATTGGTATTGGTCTACAGGTCGACAGCGTTTACGGTCCACGGCAATAACACTCCTCAAAATCCCATAGTCACTCTCTCTACCTCCCCCCCCCCTTTCCGCTCATACTTCCTTACCTAGGTGCTGACAAGAAAACCGAGTGAGAGTCAAGCATGCACATGCGACAATGAGTCCCGACTCAGGTGTCATCACGATTCCACGACGTCTATGACACTCCTGCACCCCTACACACATGGCACGAATCTGTGACCCGTCTTCAGAAACCCATTAAACGGTATTGGGGAAAATGCTGTTCTCCCTTATCCTCCCCACCCCCCCCCCTCCCTCTAGTGGACCCCTTTGCTGATCTTCTCTTCACTGGTCCCCTCCTGCTGATCCCCCTTACTCGGAATCCCTACACAAATTGGATGCCTGTGGCAGGTCTTCTGAATTCCGAAATACGTTGGACTACATACGTCTTCAGTATGTCTTCTGAATCCCAACGCACGTTGGACGACGTCTACCGCACGTCTTCCTATCCTGATGCACGTTGGACGACGTATTCAGCACGTCTTCTGAATCCTGATGCACACAGAACGACGTCTAGGGCACTCTTCTGAATCCTTACGCTCTTCAGTTGATCCCCATTCGCGCCCTGACACGTTGCCTGCTGAATATGTCGTATACTTTGGTGATCCACCGCCCTTCAGTCCTTCCTCTCCGTGAGTGACAACGTGACCCACGGATTAAGCGAATTATAGGTGATGAGATTCCCTACTGCCGTTGGAATTTTCACTCGCGCTTGCTACAATATCCTCAAACCTGCACCATCCCCGAAGCCATTGCCATCGGAGCTCGTTTCTGTCATTGAGCACGCAAACCTACAGGCATCTCTAGGAAGGATAAACCCTCCCCCCCCAGCTGCTTGTGCCAAAACAGTTCTCGTCGCTCAAAGGGAGTGCGCATCGATCGAATGTCCACGTGACGCCGGCGCGATCCACGACGCAACGACAACAACAGCACGCTACGGTAACTCGTAAACCTTTACATCAACCCGCAATTCGAACGGCAATAGGAGATTAGTTATGATAGCCATTAGCCCTCATCGGCGGCTGCCATGGAGTATCCCGAAAACCTGCAGATCATCCGTCATCGGAGCGCGTTTCTGCACAGGCTGACGCGTTGGGACGTGTCTGCTGCCGCACGGTCTCGCAGCACCCCTTAGCGAATGCTTTGGAGAGAGCAATTCATATACGTATGGGATTCGTATTCAGCAGGTATATGTCGAAATTGCATTGCAAAAGGGAGTGGAACAATGGCTGCTAAAATCAGATCGGAATAGATTTTGAGTTCCATCCAAGCTGTTCTTGTGGAAACTGCTTTCGTCGCTCAGAGGGAGTCCGCAGCTGGATTCTGCGCTCTTTGAGCGCAGAATCAGGCTAGGGAAGGGACTCCAGGGTGGGTGCGATCCAAGCTGCTCGTGTGGAAACGGCTTTTGTCGCTCAGTTAGAGTCCGCAGCAGCACCAGCAGAACCAGGCCAGAAAACACCGCTCAATGACGTCAAATCCCCTCAAATCTCGACCACTCAATTGAAATGCAAAAAGTGCCCAACGCTGCAGAACCGAACCCCCGACCTTCCTCCCATGGAGCAGCGCAACATCCACTGCCTCACGGCCCGCTTGCAGAGGCAGCCATCGCTGGCATGCAGGACGTCGCAGCGCGATCCACGACGCATCGACAGCAGTCGCCCGCTACAGTATCCCGCAAACCTGCAGATCAACCATCGGCTGCCGTGTTCGTCCACGTCAGCCACGCAACAACCACGGCAGCCGCCGATGAGGTCTAAGTAAGACCATTAGTTATAAATAAGACCCCCTATCAAAGGCGGGGTCTGCCACGCGGAGTCGCGCAACGACGCGCGAGGTGAGCGATTTTTGAGCATTTCGGCAACCGTTGGGCCAAAACAAGGTAATACACTCAATTTGTGCGTCTTGGCTGGCAAGAGTTCGATAGGGTGGGTGAGCCATTTAAGTCCAGAGGCAGTGTCTCCTCGCATCGACTGTGGGTTAGTGCTTTCTTTTTTATTTCATTTTGCATTTAATGCTATCCGGCTCTTATTTTTTACATCAAGCTGCGCGGTAGAAACTTGGCGTTGTAACGGTCGACAAGTGGATGAGGCTGTGAACGAACGAGGAATATTAAGGAAAAGGTTTGAGAGAATAAAGTGCTAAAGTGCTTTATCATGTGTTTCCTGGCGAAAAGACAGACCATAACTGATAAAGGTGCGAAGAAGCGAGAAATGCTGTAAGGAGCTCGTGTCCGTTGCAAACCCCACTCATTACAATGATGTCAACCGAAAGTCCCAGCTGTGCGATGGTAAGCGCTACCAGGCTGTCCAATAATTCTTGTCCGAAAATTTCACCATTTTTAATTTTTTTTCAACTTTATTGAAAAACAAGTCTAATCAACAATATAATCACCACAGTTGTCCACAACAGTGGCCCATCGATTGGGCAGGTCGCCGATGCCCTTCGCCCAGAACTCCGGGGGCTGCGACTCGAAGAAGTCCGCGATGTCGGATTTGAGGTTGTCGTAGTTGGTGAATTTTCTTCCGGCCAAATGGTGCTTCAGCGGGCGGAACAAGTGGTAGTCGGAGGGGGTGAGGTCCGGGGAATACGGCGGATGGGCAACCGTCTCCCAGCCGAGCGTCGCCAACTTCTGCTGGGTCTCCTTCGCCACGTGGGGGCGCGCGTTGTCGTGCAGCAGGTGGACCGAGGCCCGTCGGGGATGCTTTTCTCGGATGGCCGCGGCTACTTTCTAGAGCTGATCGGTGTAGATGGAAGCGGCGACCGTCCTGCCTTGCGGGAGCAACTCGAAGTACAGCATGCCCTTGGCGTCCCACCAGCAGCAGAGCATTATCTTCAGCGGATGCAGGTCGGCTTTCGGCGTCGTCGGCGGCTCTTCTCCGCGCGGGATCCAGACGGCACGGCGGGCGACGTTGTCGTAGAGGATCCAGCTCTCATCCCCAGTGACAAGGTCCTCGAGAAACTCCTTGTGATGCGGACGAAGGAGGAGGGACTGGCAGACGGCCACGCGGCTCTGCTCTTTGGCTTCCGTCAGACGGTGGGGATCCAACGGGCCAGAACTTTGTGGTAGCCGAGTAAGTTGAGTCGATTGTGGATGGTGGACTTGCTGCAGCCGAGCGTCGTCGCCAGTTCACGGGTGGTGGCTTCCGGCTTCTTCTTGATACAGCGACGGACTTCGTCATCATCCACCGTAGAAGGCCTCCCGCTGTGCTCCCCGTCCTCGAGGCTCGTGTCGCCGCTCTCGAAACGATTGAACCAGCACCTGACTGTGCGTTGGGACACTGCATCCTCCTTGCACGCTCTGCAGATGTTGGCGACCGCGGTGCCCGTGTCGTTGCCCAGCAGCCACTCGTAGTACACGAACGTACGAATTCGACCTTGGTCCATTTTAGCTTGTACTGGTAGCTAGACGCGGCGACTGCGCCTTATATACCCCTAGCGTGGAACTCTGGAGAACCTTCTAGAAGGTTCTTACACTTGCCTGATATTATAACACTTCTAAGGAAAATTATAGAATTTTGAAAATTTTCGGACAGGAATTATTGGACAGCCTGGTATTTGTACCGTCGTGCTAAGAGGCGACATTGCTAAGCCGAGGATATCCAAAAGCTCTTCGGCAGCAGTGATGAAAACGGTCATCTTCTTACACGCATAAAGAAGCATTGAAGCGATGGCGCGAGGAAGTCTCGACACAAGCGACTCCTCATCCTTCCGTTCCTTATGGGGCTCTCATCGACGGTCCCGTGGACAGGAACGCCCTCGATGAAACGGTAGGGCTTGCAGGAAGATAAGGCCAGACAAGGCGCTTGGTTCAGACGGCTGCCAGCTCTATCGTAGAAGTCAACGTTCTGGAGCTCTGCTGAGTGGTTAGTCAGGTTTTTCAACCAGGTTGTAGAGGAGAAGAAGGTGTCTGATGGTTAACAGAAAAGTAGGACGATTCCGATTTCGGAAAAGAAGGGCAGGCCTTCGACTGCTCAAACTGTCGTCCGATTTGCTTGCTTTCACACAGCATGGAGATCTTCGACCAGATTCTCGATAGACGAATTGGTAAAAACGTTAAACTGGCCGGCAACCAAAGAAAAACAACCCCGAGAAACAGAAGCCGGTGCGTATAGCCTTCCACAACTTAGATAAAGTCTTTAATCGCGATCCGAGTGAAGCGTACGGTACGGCGACATCACGGAGATCCTAAGAACACGTAGAGGGAAAGTGAATACTCTCCTCTTCTCTCCTCTTTGTTGCCGTCATGGCTGTGATTACGCGAGATCTCCAGAAATCAAAGCTTGCAAAAATTCGAGCGAAAGATGCACTCTTGGTCAGTTGCATGCATTGCTTCGTGCAGTTTGGAATAATATGAATGTCAAGAAGAGCGAGCATCTAACGAGGGAAGTGGACGAGTCCACCCTCATCAAGGGTAGCGGTACCGAGCTTCTACGCACTTCGGTTTTAAGTGCGTTGAAGCAGCATAAGCGTCCGTTGGCGATCTGAAGAGAACTTGACGTGTAAGTGCAGCTTGGCCCAAGTGGTTCCGTGGACTAGAAGGTTGAAGTCAAGGTCTACGGAGAAAATGCCCGAATCTCACGGCGCGCGTTGCGTGCGGAGAAAATGCCCGAAATAGGGAGAAAATGCCCGCAACCAGGGGAGAAAATGCCCGCGACCAGGGGAGAAAATGCCCGCAACCAAGGGAGAAAATGCCCGCGAATAGCAGTCTATTTCCGCAACGTTTCATTCGTACCAAAGCTCTAATAAGAAGTTGATCGCAAAATTTCATGTTCGAAAAACACTCTATACTTCGAGAAGGTGCCTTGAAAGATTTTTGGTGAGGTTCTACACCGTAGGTTCTGGTCATTTTAATAGGGTTTTTAGTAAAACCTTTGTTGCAACTAACCATTCAGATATTTAAATCCTTTATTCAGATATGTGATAATATCAGAAAAACAGCAGCAAAGCGAATAAAAATAGAAGTCCTATACTGAGAAAAACAAAAAAGAGCACAACAAGTATTTACGATGCCAACGGTGTATCAGATGAGAATCACTTGAAAAGCAATGAATGTTGAAAGATCTATGTTCAAATCCTGTTTTAGTAAAGAAGGAAATGATTGGTCAAAAATGAAGACTTCATCAGAAAGACTCAGTAAAACCTCAGTAAAATCTAAAAACCAATTTGTTAACAAATTCCTAGATAAGTTCTGTCTTTTTTTCATTTTCTACTTCTCATGACTTTGAAGTACATGTACCCTACTGTTCACTCCATGTGACGTTCATGTGGCTCAAAAACAAACTCAAAAGTTGAGGTGGTCTGCAGTTCACAGCTCAATGCTTCGAAATGTAATTCTATGTTGCCAGGTTCCGTTGATGTGCTTGTGTTCTAGTTTTACGTTCCAGAAATTGAGATTTGGGCGAAAACGCTTCTTTCGCTCCTTTCAGTGTTATTAAGTGTTCTTTTCACATAAAACACCGTTGGTACTAATTTAACCGTTGAGCATGCTATTGTAACGAGAATCTTTCCTCATATTCTCCAAAGCTTCTCTATCACGGTAAGGCCATCAAGTCTGCTAGGGAATCCAAATGATAGTGCCAGAGTTTCAGCTGCCATGCCCACGATTTCTCATGCCCTTTACTCGACGGCATGAGAAAAATACCATATCCCTGTCTACGTGATTACCATGTGTTTTGTTGTAGTGGTTGTTGGAGTGGACCCTATCGAAAACTGTTCAGTGGCCGCAGATATTTTCTCCCCTGGCTGTGGACATTTTCTTCCCTTGGCAGCGGGCATTTTCTCCACTGGTCGCGGGCATTTTCTCCTCTGGTCGCGGGCTTTTTCTCGCACCGAAACAGACGCGGCGCGGTTCGGGCATTTTCTCTCGTAATCTGAAGTCAACGACCCTATAGAACCGTCGTCCGGCTGGTAGCGATGTACAGTACTGAATGCTTGCTTGAGAGGTAGAAACAGGGAAAGAAAAATAAATTAATTAAATAAATACGCTGGAGTCACCGGATCCTGAGCCGGAGCAGCTGGCGGTCCTACAGGCTCGTAGGGCTCCTTGGATGGTTCGTACGGTAGATGCTCCTGAAGAATGGTATTGTGGCCATTATTTTCCAGTCCACTAACAAGGGAACTGTCTGAACGGTACGCCGGAACGGCGACAACGAGTACTATAGGGAGAATCCTAGTCCTCCAAATAGTAACAGAACATGTTTTGTTTTTGTCGAATCCTTGAGGCAAGCGAATACGAAGATGTAATGGTTAAGGGGCCGCAGAGCGAGTACTTCACGGCAGCCCAAGATCCCGGTGGCGTGGACTGCGTCGTGCAGTGGTAGAGAGCACGCCTCATGTTCGTGAGGTCTAAGGTTCTGTTCTCGTGCTACGTCGCGTTTTTGCTCTTTTACCATAGTATCGGATTTCCATAGAGATTTCCATATCTGTACTTTTTTTGGAGTTTGCTAAGATGTTTCTAGTACTTATTATTGCTAAGATGTTTCTAGTACTTATTATTTGTCGACATCTCGTAATTCCCAGCAATGTCCGAAATATGCCAAATGCGATTTTGTATGAAACTTTTACTCCAACAACTTGTTCTCATTGTCAATGTAAGAAATTTTGACACAGGAACAACATGAAACAGCGGCAGAATGCCGGAAAAATGCTTCAAATGCAATCTATTAGTGTCGGTGAGGTGAGTGCCACCAGTGTACTCACAGTGTAGGAGGGGACCACATGATCTTCAACTTGAACTACCACCTCGAACAATATTTTCGCCTCTGTTATGCTTACAAAGTCGCGCGGTCATAACAAAACATTGACTCTACAAAGTCTGCTCACCCTCGAGTGGTCATTCACCTACCGACACTGAAGTGCGGATCTCCACTGGATGCTGTCCCTTCGAGAGACGAGATGAAGCTGGCGGTAAGGATAGCAGTATCCTACAGGATTTCGAACTGCGGCAGCTGGGAATTGACGAAGTACAGAAGTTGGAGGTAGTGGAAGAAGAGGACCAAGACCAGAAGAGGATTGTGCCGGAGTCACGACACCACTAACCAGTGAAGGCACTATCACGTTTTCGGGAGGACAGACCGTTTCGGAGGAAAAGTTTGGCTATACTAGAATTGTTATACTATACAAATTTGAGAACTGGGGAAAGTGGACTGTATCGCGATTCCAGGCTTGGGCGACAGCGGAGTACCACTGGGCAGGAACTGTGGAGCCAAACACAAGTTCAGATATGGAAATCTCTATGGAAACTATGGTAAAAGTGCAAAAGCACGACGTAGCATGGGAACCGAACCCTAGACCTCAAAAACAAAACATGTTCTGTTACTATTTGGAGGACGGGGATCCTCCCTATAGTACTCGTTCTTGCCGTTCCGGCGTACCGTTCAGACAGTTCCCTTGTAAGCGATAGACAACAAACCTTCGAACGTTCTGGCACCGATGGCGGTGGTGGCGGTGGAGGAGCATCGTAGCTTTCCTTCTTCAACTCCTCAACTAGGTGTGCAATTTTTTTCAACTGAATTCCCCGCGACGGCATCGGCCGCAGACTTCCTTCGGGAAATGTAGTCGAGTAGGAAGCCGCTCCGGCCTGTAGTCTGAAATCGTCTTCTATCCACTGAAGTAACGCCAAAACAAGAGTCTTTTCAATAAAGAGTTCAAGCGGTTTGCTAGCAAAACATTACATAGATATGATCTTTCTTGAGACAAGTAGACAAGCGATACCGATTACTAGCTCGTTGTACATATTTCGTATTGCATGTTGTGTTTGTTTTGGCTTGTTGTATTGAGCTGTGTTTTTAATGTTTGCCTTCTGCAAATATAACAACTAAATAAAATAAATAAATAAAACAAATAAATAAATAATAAGGAAACGCGAAGTCGCTCCAGTGTTGTGGAAACAAGGATGCTGTGCTGGACAGCACGAGTCACGCCTTTGTACCACTTCCGATGCTATGCGGCAGAAGTTTAGTGTCGTGGAGATGCCTGACAACTGCGCGAAGCTTGGTCCTTAACTTGAACGTAATTGGAAAGCGGCTTAGAGGGCGCCCGAAGCAGCACTGGGATGATACGTTAGATAAGAAGGGAGCGACTCGGCACCAGGAAAGCGATGATACGGGAAAAACGCTGAAAAAGAACGATACCTAAAAGCTTACGGTGTATTCCGCACTTGCCTGCCTCCAGGAATGGCTGCCTACTGCGCAGCTAGTCGGAGTTGCTAGGACAACTAAAGTAAAGGAGGACTAGATGCATTCATTGGATGCGAACCTTGAGTTCTAGACTCGCGGACGTGGGTGAGCTCTATGCATGCAATAGCTCCTGAATGCAATATCTCCTGACGTTCTGAGATAAAGCCACTTTTGCGCTTGCTCAAAACCTTCGACGGATGCAATCCGAGCCTCGAAAGCGCTACCAATTCAAGTAGATGCTTAGGTAGTAGAAAACATAGGCCATGTTCGACTTGAGGAGGGTCAACCGTACTATTTCAAGCAACCTGCAACTGACACCTTAAACGAAGAGTGGAATAAGGCATTCTAACCAAGCCACACGACAATGAAGCTAACCGCTGCAGCGCATCGTCTTAACTCTTAAGCCAATAACCAGAAACATACTTTTTTGAGTTGTTCATCCCTGGAAACATTTGAACCTGGTCTCTTCTCTATTTGATTCTAAATATCTGTTCTCTTCTCTATTTTATTCTAAATATCTGTATCTCTCAGAAACTATTGAAAAACCGTCGAAATCTAAAGAAGCTGTCAATAAAAATGTAAGGCAAAAGGTATGAAACCTGGTTTATTCAAATAGAATGAAAGACACAAAATATTTTAAAAATCAAAGACTTTAGAAAAGCTTCATGCCAGGAGCCAACCATGACGAAGTTGTAGATGAAGCTATGGGGCAGCAAAAAAAGGTAAGACTTATGGCAGTGCATCAAATTTATGAGTCAGCGTAGTTAAGAAGGCTGATCTGTTGTCAAAATTACTTCATTTATGAGCATCGGTGGGGCTGCTTTCGCACCTAAGCATATTCCTTCAAGATTGATGCGGAAACACCAAGCACAACATCTGGAGCTGGAGATGCACGGCATGAATGGGCCAAAAATCTCATGGCCAGCAAGGTAAGCTCTCAAATGTTGTAGTGATACTTGACGCTCAAAATTGCTTCGTTCACCTAGATTATGTGGCAAGCTTAAACGAATTTCCAAGCAGCACAAAATTGCTACGAATCTCCAGGAGCACAAAATTGCAAATTTTTCCTTCTTCTTCGGCACCTCCATTTCACCAAAACAAAAGATCCATGTTGTCGACCAAGGTTTTCCTCAACATCCTCCTCCACTGGTCGTGTAGGAGTAGGTTTTATTCCACACCGATACCTTCTTCATTCTCCTCCTTGATGCTTTCGTATTGCGCATATTGCAAGACGGATGCGAAACTGCTGGCTATCCTCTTCTGCTGCCTTTCAGGAGTGTGTGAAACATTGAAAGAACCGCATTTTCTCAAAAGCCACGCAAAGACAGCCGCTGGTAAAAATGTGGAAATTAAGTTGGCAGTATTGTCTCTATCGAGCAGGGTTTCGAGAAAAATCGCCTAAAGGGTTGTCATTTAACGCACTCATCACCCAGATGTGGATAAGCATGGGTAGGCTCTTGGTAATCAATTTCGGCCCAATTTCGCCGGAGATTATATTTGAGGCGCCGATCTAATATATAGTTCATTTTTAAAATTGCGATCAGGTGTGTGAGTTACGGTAGGTATGGGTGAGTATACTGAAGGTGGGTGAGCAAGAGCTAGTGGTGTGGGTGAGTAGGGCTCCATCACCCATACCACTCGCTCTTGCTCACCCATCTTCGGGAGGTACATAAACGCTGCACAGGAGAGTCAAATCAAACCACCTTGTCTCAACACGCCGTTTTTCTATCTAGTGCCCCATCACTGTTTCCAACCTACTCGTGCTCGCCTTCTTGTGATCGGTGGAGTCCGCGCGCAGGTGGACGGCCAAGGATCCAAAATGGAAATGGTGCATAAACCGCCTGTAGGAAATGGAACACATGACCGAAATCAGCGTTCAAAGCTCCCATGATGCACATCTCATTCCAGGTGTCATGATTACCTGGTATTCTTCGATTGTCAACCTATCACACCACTTCGGAAGCTGTATGGCCGACAGCAGGATTTACCATTCTACGAGGAAAGGTTTGGTAAGGGATGCCATACCCCCGAAGCTCTTCAGCGCACCCTCGAAACGCCACGCGCAATTAACAATTGGAACACATGGGAGTGAAGCTCGACGGCAGACAACTGCACCACTTACGTACGCTTCGCTGATGTTATCGTGCTCATAACTGCGACTATTAGCCAGAGGGAGCAAGTGCTGGCCAACTTGAATTTTGTATGTGGGAACGCTGGAATTCAGTTGAATCTCAAGAAGACGACGTTTACAAGGAATGGCGAGTTTCTGAGTCATCGTCCACACTCAGCAGAAAGAACACCTCAGAATGCTCCAGCCATAGCGTGATGTATACTAAACATCTGTAGGACCGAAAACCAAACAACTCAAAGCTTTTAAACGAAGAAATGTCTGCTGGACATCATTTGATGGACTCCTCCGCTGCATGTTCTCAAACCCAGACTGTCACGTTTTAGATGAAGTTATGTACTCCGATGCTCCTGCTCTTGTTGAACCACTATGCGGTATCCCTGAATAAATACCATGGATTTCATTGATGCTTTCAAAAGGAATAAGGCATGAGATGAATGGCTCATAGATTATTCACTGAACACCATTATAGGTCTACTTGCCGTAAGCCTTATTATCTGACGCCCTTTGCATCTCCCAACATAAAGATTGACCTTAATTAATAGACCTTAATTGAGAATGCAATCTCAATTAAGGTCTATTAATGCGTGACTTGTCGTTATGACCCCCAGATTTCCAGCTACAAAGGTATCTATTATTAAGTCGCTGCATATGCAATGACCAATTTTGACTGAAAAGTTTGACAGATCATAAATTTGCTTGGAAGCAATTTTATTGACCGAAATAGGCACCGTTACAACCAATGTGACATTCCACCATTGTAAAAATAAGAACGGCGAGAATTAATAAAACATAGGAAGCCATTTTTGATATCATTTTGGTTGCTGAATTTTTTAACCTTCACAAGACGATCTATATACTCAAAAAATAATGCTCGGTAGGGAACAGATATCCAAATATGCAGGATGTGGCAGAGTTTTGTATCCCAATTCATCCAGTTTCTGAACAACAATTTTTTAAACACGCGGACGCGCATTGTCGTGCAGTAGGATTGGGCCTCTTCGACTAACCAAAGCATGCTGTTTTTCGAACAAACACCGGTACATCACTTCAATTTAGGCACAGTACTTATCTGCTGTGATAGTCCCTCCAGTGATTAAGAACTTGTGATGGATTATACCAGCTTATCCAACATACGGTCACCATTGTCTTCTTTGGATGGAGACTTGGTTTCGGCATCTACCTGGGACTCTCATTCTTGTGCAGCGTTGTGCGGAGCCACAACGATTCTTCTTCTTCTTCTTCTTCTTCAGCGTCTGTCCCGCTTCGTAGCGGGGTCCGCTATTCTGGTGTCATGACGCCACCTTTCCCGATCCAGCGCTAGATCAGGGTGGACGCCAGCCGCTTTCAAGTCCGTATGTAACGTATCAGCCCAGCGCTGCTTCGGGCGCCCTCTAGGCCGCTTTCCTACCACCTCGAACTTAAGGCCTATCTTGCGGACGCTATCTTCCTTTCCACGCAGAACGTGGCCGTACCATCGTAAGCGAGCTTCGCGCATCTTGTCAGTTATCGGCGCGACACCGAACTTCTGCCGAATAGCTTCGTTTCGGATGCGGTCCATGCGCGTGACTCCTGCCGTCCAGCGCAGCATCTTCGTCTCCATGACGCTGAGGCGTGTTTCAACTTCCTTGGTCGCAGGCCAACACTCAGCGCCGTACATCGCTACTGGCCGGATGACTGCCCTGTAGATCTTTGACTTAAAGCGCTCCGGTATCTTCCTATCGCAGAGCACCCCAGTCAACGAGCGCCACTTGGACCAAGCTGCACTCACGCGTGAATTCACTTCGACCATCAGTTTGCCGTCAGACGCGACTGCTGATCCCAGGTACTTAAAGACCGCAGTGCGTGGAAGCTCGATGCCGTTAACCTTGATGGAGCTGGACTCGGTAACGTCCGTCGTTAAATACTCGGTCTTCTTCACGTTCAATCTGAGTCCAAACCGCTCCAAGCGATCACACCAAGCTTGCACCTCTCGCTCGAGTTCACCTTTATCTTCGCTAGCGAGCATCACGTCATCGGCATAAAGCAACGTCCAAGGGACGGGCTTCTGAAGATCTCGTGTGATGGCATCCATGACGACAACAAAGAGGAGTGGGGAAAGCGCAGAACCCTGGTGTACCCCGACAGAGATGGGGAACTCCATCGAGGTTCCAGCTGCAGCTTGCACTCGACTCTTTGGACAAGAGTAGAGAATTCGCACCCACTCTATGAGCTCTTCGGGAACTCCATGATGTCGCAAGGCGTACCATATCACTTCACGCGGTACGCGGTCAAAGGCCTTCTCCAAGTCGAGGAAGGCGATATGCACTGCCTTCTGTTTCTCGCGATGCTTCTCTATCAGGAGGCGGGCGGCGTGTATGGCATCAATGGTGCCACAGCCAGCCACGAAGCCGCACTGATTGCTGGAAAGCTGGACGATGTCCCGAATTCGTCCATCGACAACTCGCTCAAAGATCTTCATGCTGTGCGAAAGCAAGCGAATCGGACGGTAATTGGAGCAGTCTGCAGGACTGCCCTTCTTCTTCCAAATCGGAATCGTCGTACTTTGGCGCCAACACTCAGGCACTTTTTTCTCCGCCACAACCTGATTAAAGAACTTCGCCAACCACTCAGCAGGGTACCAAAACTTCGACTTCCACAGTTCTGCTGCCACGTCGTCGGGCCCAGTCGCTTTGCCTGGCCTCATCTTCTTCAAAGCCGCTTCAATCTCCTCCACGGTGATCTTCTGAACGGGGCCGTGGGTTGGAGCCGTTGAGGGGATGGCTGGATGAGGAAATTCTACTGTAGAGATTTCCTCAAAGTAATCGCGCCATCGCTTCAATGCCTTCTTGCGGTCCATAAGAAGACGGCCGTTCTCATCATTGATGCCGAAGAACTTCTCGATGTCCTCGGTCTGGCGATGGCGATTCTTTGCGAGTCGGTACAGATACCGCTCACCATCGCGCGACTCGAGCTTCTCGTTGACATCTCCATAATGAGTGGCTTTTGCAACAGCCACGGCCTTCTTTGCAGCTTTCTTCGCTTCTTGGTACTTCCGCCAGTTATCGGCTGTCTTTTCGCCGAGAAACACGTGATATAGCGTCTTCTTCTCTCGAACTTTGGCTTTCACGTCATCTGTCCACAGCCAGGCCTGTTTGTCGACCTTCCGTCGCCCAGGCTTCGTGATGCCGAGCTCCGACCGTGCAGCGTGACGAATCGCGTCGGTGGCCTTCTCCCAAGTTTCGTCGACAGTTGTCACTGTCGGTAACCGCACGCGAGAAATCACAGCTGCTTCCTTCTCTTTCATTCGCCACCACTTGATTCTTGGTGCACCGCATCGCTCGACCTGCTTCAGCCTCGGAGGGGCGATCTTTAAAGTACAGATCAGCGGTCGATGCTGTGGGGCGACCGTCTCATACGGCACGACCTTCGCGTCTGTGACCAGACTTCGGTCTCGATTCTTCACAAGGACAAAGTCTATCTGAGTCCTGGTGTTCCCGCTATAGAACGAGATGAGGTGGGAATCGCGTTTGCGAAATACGGTGTTCACTATGGTGAGGTTGTGCGATTCCGCATATTCAAGGATACGCTCACCATCTGCGTTACGCGATCCGTAACCGAACCCACCATGACAGCCGTACCCGTCTTTCGTCGCGCCGACGTGCCCGTTGAGGTCACCAGCGACTATGATGACATCTTTTGACGGTACCTCTGCTGTCTTCTCATCAAGCAGGCTCCAAAACTCTTCCTTGGCTTGATCCGAGCAGCCAGTCTGCGGAGCATACGCAGAGAAGAAGTGATAGAGTCGCTCCTTCGCGGCGACAACGATCTTCATCAATCGATCGTCAAAGCGCTCGACGCTTACAATCGAGTCACGAAATCGTTCGGAGACGATTATTCCGACACCACTGGTGGTCCTGGGACTTCCACATAGAACGGCCTTGAAGCCACGTCCTATGTCCCTTGACTTGCGGCAGGACCACCTCGTCTCCTGCACCGCACAGAAATCAACTCTTCTACGCTCCAGTGCTTCAACCAGCTCGCACGAGCGGCCCGTCAACGTACCCACATTCAGCGTTGCCACGCGGGTCCTGCTTACGTTACGGGACTTTCGGACTAGCTCAGTTGCCCCCCGATGCCGCTCCTCGCATCAGGGACCCTCGCATACTTCTCACACTCGCCGGGCTCTGCGAGTGCGCGTCGGCTCCCGCGGACGCCGTAGCACTATCTCGAAACACTTGAGCTGTCATACACCATGTGATGTGACATGGGTCTTCGTAGGCCGGCCTGTCACAATGGCCTGTCGCCTGCAATCGAGTGTCCGTGTTCGGCTTAACTCGCAGAGCGAGTAGTTTCCAGTGGCACCACGTGGAGGAACGGACATCGCCACCTCGGAGCCACAACGATTGTCACGAAGAATCCGTTTTTCGTCGCATGTCACGATCCTGTCTAAAAAGGCTGTCTCAAATTACGCAGCATTAACGGAACATAGGTGTCGTGGGGTTTCGGCATCATCCTGGCGGTCAGTTCGTGCGGGATCCATTTATCCAACTCCTTTACTTTTCCGACCGCATTTACGTGGTGACTGATAGTGCTGTCATCACCGCCGAAATGCTGTACTAGCTTTCTCACAGTTTGATGCGGATCCGCCTCCACCATGGTTTTAAGTTGGTCGTCGTTAAGGAGTGATGGTCGCCTACCTCGGTCTCCATCTTCGAGACTTACATCCTCAGATCCAAACCTTTTTAACCAGTAGCAAATCGTGCGTTCCTTAGCGAAATCCTTCCAAATGCAGCGTAGAGGTTACGAGTCGCGGCCGCGGCTATGTGTCCGCTTTCCATTCGTATAAGTAGAGCACCCGAATACCACGTCGATTCATACTGCAAAAACGACGTCAAAAACTCGGCAAGAGGCGAATGTGTCACAAGAGCGTACCTATGAACAAGCTAAATTACTAAAGCTAAATTACTAAGAGACTCTGTGCTTCCAGAAACTATATACAATGCCTGAAGCGATATCATTCGCCCGAAAAAACGACCAAAAATTGAGGTAGCAAAATCGGCCATATCATATGCAACGATGCAACGACCTAATAGCGATGGAATGAGACCTACTTTCGAATAGATTACACCCTAAAAACGCAGCTTTTCGTTCTGAACTGGAAAACTGTCTAGGAATGGGTTTAGACACCGCTGGAAGATGGCCCATAATGTTCAAGCTTACGACGCATTCCACACCCTGCAAAAATAGGAGAAAAACACTGAGTGTGCTTTTTTTTCAACTTGTCCTTTTTAGAGTAACTCAAAGTGAGTGCCATCTGAAGGTAGTATATATTTATTCTGCACCTGAAAACACTGAATGATAATGTCTGCCGCACAAACATGAACAACTGCCCTAAAAGACAATACTTTTTCTGGTAGTATTGCTCGAACAATGGCTAAAGCCCGGCTCCTTTGGAAGGCTTGATCATGAGGAGATTAGAGTTTAAGGCGCTGAGGCGTCGAAAATCGAATCCAGGCGGTTCGTAGGGGAACATCGTGTACATTATGATGGACACCATAAATAACATTGCACCGAGCGAGAAGAAGAACCCAGGAACGAAGTCGAACAACATCCACGATCCAATCGCCGCTCCGATGATGGCGATGCTCTAAATGAATTTAGTATCGCTTTGTTTTGAGGCCATTGTGACCATCACACTGCATTTAAAAGATCTTCAAGTTAGGGATGGAGACGTTCCTGGAATGGTACTGTTACGGAGCACCGCACCGCGCAGGAGGGTAGGTGAGGTATGTCTGAACGGGGGGGGGGGGGGGAGGGGCAGCGAGTCATAGAAGAAGAATCCCCACCCCTCTATTAGCATGAAAATGTGTTTCGTCTTTGCCAAGTCGTTAAACCCAAGGACTGGAGGGTCCTTGCAGTTACTGCGAAATCGGTGCCTCACGAGCGCTGGAGGTCTCTTGGGTGCACGTGATGCCACTGCCGTCAAGCTGCTCGATGCGTAGTGGATAGAGGTGTTGCTTCATGGGACGGAGGTCGGGAGTTGGGTTCTCATGCGTTTTTACATTTCAACTGACTGGTTGACGCTTGAGGAGTCCTGACGTCTACTCAATTTTCAGGCGTTTTCTGCGTGTTCTTCAACTATATGCTGTAGAGAGAAACCTTCTTGCTACTCGTTTATTACTGACCGGTTTCTAACCAAAAGGCAATGAGTACGCTATTCAACACAATGATGTATGAACGTTCAACACCAGCGATACAAAGGCACAAAGTGCATTAAGAAGGAGGACTGGTCACAATACGTTCTACGTGTAAAAGCTACATGCTCTTCACAGTTTGCTTCCCTACATGAACAGATGGTTTCAGAAAAACCCTCCTGCTCTAATTTTTCAAGAAACCGGGATGCGACGTGGTTTAACTAGCCTTAAACCAGGCAAAATCAACCAACTCTTTAACGTGAGGATGGCACAAGATTCCTCAGCTACTCGCTTCGACACTTTCCTTCAGGATGTAGTCCTTTTCTTGCAGATCGGAGGGGTGGTCGGGCACAGTGACGTGGGAGTGAAATCGCTTCCTAAGCGACTTCATGTAACTGAAGGAGCACACGTCGGCTAGCTGAATCCGGTCGGTGGCACTCGAGAGTGTAGTCCAAAATATTCGAGGTCATCCCTCGGGATATAGTAGCCAGAATCCCCACGTGGTTCGATAAGCAGGCCCTTGAGTCCAGAGCAAAAGCAAGCTATCTTGAATCTGTGAAACGAATGCATGCTCAAAGAAGGAAAGCAGAACATGCTAAATACCTTTCTTACTGCCTTTTGATTGAAACCAGTCAGTAATAAAAAAACTCGCAAAATTATTTATCTCCACAGCACACAGCTGGAAAAAAATTAACAGAAATTGGCCTGAAAGTTGGGCAGATGGACCTACTAAATCTTAACCAGTCAGTTGAAATGCAAAACCATCCCAACGCAAGAAAACCGAACCTACGTCCTCCCTCGCATGAAGCAACACCTCAACCCACTGCGCATCGAGCCGCTTGGTGGCAGTGGCATCACGGGCGCACAAGAAACCCCCAGCGCTTGAGGCGCCGATTCCACACAAACTTCAAAGACCCTCCCCCCACTCCTTGAGTTTAACGACTTGGCAAAGAAGAAACACATTTTTATACTAACTGAGGGATGGCGATTGTTCCTATATGACTTGCTTCCCCCGTTCAGACATACGCTTCAGACCCTTCCCTTGTCCGTCACGGCACAGGCAACATCGAACACGACAGAGACGAGACGACCCGTTAAAGCGGTGGATGCCCCTCGCCCAGTTTTCCCATTATGTAGTAACGATTTGCTCAACGGATAGGGAGCCACTCCTGCAACCTTACACAGCCTCGCGGAAACGAATGCATAGGGCTTCATTTCTCGTAGATGCGAATTACTCATCCACGCTAAAATCGCTAACGATCCGCCATGGCTCCAGTTTTAAATTCCTCCTTCAGGATAGAGGGCCAATCAGAGGTGGTGCTGAAACAGAAACTAGCGGTCTATCTTGCGACTTGCTAGTTGGAATCTCGAATACACAGGTTTTATTGGTGTGAAGACAATGACAGCTACGTGACAAATCCAGGACTACAGCAATGAAACTCAAGTTTAGCTGGCACATTGCTGTCTCCTTGTCACTTCCGGCGCCTTTCTAGTTGTTGAGTGAGCTCGATTGTCGGGGCTCCGGCGTGTGTTGGAGGAGATTGGACATAGGAAATTCTCTCCCCAAAGGCGCATCCTCTTCCTTTAGCCATTTCACTAGAGACTAGGTCAACTGGTGTGGTCTGCTGACTCCTCGGCCGTGCCGGCGGAGCTTCTTCAGTCCCATCGGTGTGCTGAGCTGACGTCCGTGGTAACGACTGTCAACCAGCGGGGAGGCTAGGACTCTCTGGAGATACATATCTATAATTCGAGCCGTCGTTCATGAGGGAACAACTGAATGGAGGGAACAACTCATGAGGGAACAACTTGGAGTTTCTTTGGGCGCTCGCCTCGGCTCAACTGTTTACTTGAAGTATTATAGGCACACAAGGGTGTCCGATCGAAGTGACATTTCCCCGAACGCAAGCATTGTCTGCCAATGCATGACATGCGTCACATGTAAAGGGAACATGTGTGGGTATAGGGAAGGGATATGAGAAGCTGATTTCGAATTTTGTAGACAAAGCGGGCCACACTATCAGCAACGAATTATGGGTGTTTTCAGATTTTTATAATGAGTTATGGACCTATAGAGCTGGTTGAACTCGGACTTCAGGTAGCTAACCAACCTGGGCGTACGCCTTGAGAATGTTGTCGGCGTATTTGATGACAATCGAGATAAGAAGTCCACCGACGGAATTTATCAGTGTCAGGCAGACGACCATTATGTCCCATCCGCGGAAAAAGCCATCTAGAAAGCGCTTTTGAATATATGAGACCAAATGCTACGGAGAGACCAACTTTAGCCCTGGATCTCAGACCTCCCAGAATGTGCCTAGGAGAGAACTTGCAGCTCAATTTGGAAAAAGAACCATTGAAAGAAGTCACGGTTGTACCACGACTGCTGCAGTGCATCACCGAAGTATATATGGTCACATGTACTTGGCATTCTTTTCGTATTCTTACTTTTTGTCTCTCTCGCGATGAAATCTCAACCAGTGGTGACTACATAAAAGTGTTGTCGCTTTTTACTGATGGATATGTTAAGGAGTAGTCGGCCTTTCTGTTTGAAGAATGCTTTCATGTGATCGAACTCTTCAGACTGTTGAGGCTGTGGCTACATACTGTCCCATAGCAATGCAAGAGTACTGTAGGAGCAGAAGAAATACGCGGCACTCGTTCCTCCTAAAAGGCGAGAACGGAAAGAGAAAAGGAAGAGGGGGTCATCACCTTTTTGAATGTGCTCGCCATAGTAAACCCACATCGAAGCGACTGACATCGGAAGGCCGATCAAAGCGAGACGGATGTTCTGCATCCAAACTGACGTGTTGCTCTCTTTCAGCACTTTCTCGAGGTAGACACCTGAATGTCCGCTTATTTGCTCCATCGTTGCTGGCGTTCACCAACAGTGCTTGAGGAAGAAATACTGCAGCGACTTCCTCTCGCCTCACCGGCAAATAGAAGGCAGGCAGGACTTCAGGATACAATCTTTGGCGTTGCACTTTGCTGACCAGTTCAAGTGGCCAACCACGCATTATTTTTGAGCTTCGGAGCAACTCCGCCGCCCTGTTAGCTTAAACTTAACGGCTACAATCGCTATTTAAAGAAAGGCGAAAGTGCTAAATTCTGGCTTCTGAAAGCAGTCCTCACCTTTGCCCTCTAGCTCAATCTATCACACTGCGAATATTTTCATTTATTGTCAGTTTGGATAGAACACATAAAATTATATTAAAACAACTGATACAAGGTGCGATAAATATATCTTATCAATTTGGACACTTCTGAACTAAACTGGAAACTTGAGCCATTGTGCGGAACCACAACGATTGTCATGAAGGATCCGTTTTTCGTCGCACGTCACGATCCTGTCCAGAAAGGCTCCCTCAGGTTGCGCAGCCTTAACGTAACACAGATGTCGTGGTGCTTCAGCATCTTCCCGGCGGTCAGTTCGTGCGGGATCCATTTATCCAATTCCTTTACTTTTCCGACCGCATTTACGTGGTGACTGATAGTGTTGCCGTCAGCGCTGAAATGCTGTACCGGATCTCTCGCAGTTTGACGTGAATCCGCTTTCACCATGGCTTTGAATTGGTCGTCGCTAAGGAGTGATGGCGGCCGACATCGGCCTTCATCATGGAGACTTTCATCTTCAGATTGAGTCATTTCGAACCTGTGCGAGTTGTCCGTTCCTTAGCGAAATCCTCCCCAATTGCAGCGTTGACGTTACGAGCTGGAGTGGCGAACCCGACCTTAAGCACATCAAGGCCTCCTGCTGCTGGCCTTTTATGCAGTCCGCTTCCCGCCTCGCTTGCTCGCGATCTACTTTCTTGTTGGCGGGAGACCACTTCTTGAGTGGTCGTCGGCGTGTAAAGGCCCGGCACACTTCTGCGGCATCGCCGCTCGTCGCTATGGTTGAGAATAGGGCAGGGACGCCGCCGACGGGGAACTCTGCGTCCCTGCTCTGGTTAAGGAGAGGGCCGCGGCGTTGCAGCAGAAGTGTGCGAGGGCCTCAACTTCCCGAACACGGACTTAGCCATCAGGTCAAACGTATGGGTCGCGGCCACAACAAATTAGAGCACCAGAATATCACGTTGATTCGTACTATAAAAACGACGTAATAATCCCGGCGAGAGGCAGTTATGTCAAAATGCTATAAAGTGACAATAGCGCGGATATTCTGCGCTTTCAGAAACTATACACAATGCCTGAAACGGGAACATTCGTAGCTACGAAAGAAACCGACCAGAAATTGAGGTAGCGAAGTGGGCCATGTCATATGCAACGACCTAATACATGTGCACCGAATGTTCGTCATGATCCGCTGTACCATGACTAAACACTGAACTAGACCCGCATGGAATTTTTCAACGGAGGCCATCATTTACCATAGAAGTGGCTACAGTATAGTGCTGCTTGTAAACTGCTAAACTTCGTCAAAATCGACAGGAGGGCAAGCCTTTGGTTTCAAAAGCAGACCAGCATACACAGGTAACTTCGGTGAGGGTATTCATTCAAGAAATTCCACAGATTTGACAGGGGCATAGTGTATTTCTAACACTTGCAATTTTCGATGCGCTACTACTGTATTACAGGGTGACTTATGCCAAACATTCTCTGACAACAGATCCAATTTCAGGCTAAACGTCCTTTTGATAATCATGGTGATCACCACTGGTGTTTCCTGTATGTGTATATGGAACGGCTCTGTTCTAGTCTGTACCGAGAAAATGTAGAGCTATAGCTGCTTTCCAGCCGATGAACAAATATTTTTATTTTCCATCTTCCAATGATCTATTTGTATTTTTTAAAGCGAAAAGGAGCAACGTCGTTTTACAACCCTTTCCATGAAACTTCCAATTTACAGCTTTACCATGCCCGAACAAAGCAGTCTCCATACATTGGACCAACACTTTACACCTTTATTGCATTTCAGCCAATCCGCTCCATTGCAAAGGAGTTTGCACAGAATAAGAAAATCAAGCCAACTGACTACACCACGGAGGCATACGAAAAGAATGACGCCAAAAACAGGTAGAGCCATCTGGAAATCGAGAAGGCGGCATGAACTGAGCATGTTTTTAAAGGTACAATGATATCATATGCATTGATGCAACACGCGTAGTGTTGAAGGATAGACCGCCATCAGACGACTACATTAATGCTAGCTGGATGACTATGCCGGACGGACAAAAATATATTTGTACACAGGTTTGCAAACGCTTCGCAATTCCGTTGAGCAAAATACATGCATGGCGATGGACGCGTCGTGCAGCTAGACTGCAATAAGATTGCTAAAGGCTTCTACCTATACGTAAGAGACTGTGAGTGGTAGACTGTGAGGACTTAGAGCAAGAATTTCTGTGAAGTGGAAATTGTAGAGGGTTTATCACATAACTAGACGACAATTTCAAGTCGTGTCAAAGAGCCTCACCGCTGGGTAAGGCAGTATTACAGCCAATAGAGAATGTTCAGGTCGCAGATCGCAAAATCTTCAAGCACCTTAACACTTCCGCGTACGTTACTCCCACAACTACATGATCGGTTACGAAACTGTCGTCATAGAGAGGAATGTCCTTCGTGGAAATGGAGTGCTGGGATTTAACTCTAAAAAGGCATCACCTCACAGCTGTGGCTGAAGGAATCTCTCAAAATCTGGACTTGCATCACCATCTGAAACAAGAGAACGGCCTGCTCACGATGTCTGCACGTTTAAGGGACGTTATACGGCTATGCGGAGAAGATCCAAAACAAGACGACAGCCTCGTGTTGCCTTTCATAAGTTCCCAATTTTAAGCAAATTTTTTTGCTACCGAATTTTTTCTTACCGTTCATGTTTTCTCATATCCACGAAAACGGTTTCTAGTAGATGAGCACGGAGTGATGCTACAAGTCCATTACCGCACTATTAACTTGCAGTTTTGTCAACCTAGATAGAAGTTGCAAGCGCATGATCGACTTCCATACGGTGCTCTAAATTCTAGGGTCCCTTAATCGAATACGTTGTGGATTTCTGGCACATGATCACCTCGGAAAAAAGCAATGTAATTGTCATGCTATGCAACTTTAATGAAGGTGATGCATTTGTCACACTTTTCTACGGTTGTTTTACATTTTAGGCGAATTAACAGACGATTTTCTCCTTCATCCTCAGTACTGTTGGCTCGCTACTACAAATCACGTTTTAACTACTATTCGTTTCATCTATCTTAACCGCTTCCCTTTATTTTTCGGCTGTTTTGAATGCTTGCAAAAAACAGAAAAGTGTACTTTATTTCGTAAAATACGGACAGTTTATTTAGGCAAGCACGAAAAATGCTGCTTCTACTTACCAAAGGAAAAGAAGGACGCCGGATGCTTCGGAGATTTCAGAGTAACTGTAAAAGAGTTCAAGCCCGATCCTTTCGACTCCATAAAGCACACAGTTCTCGATGTTAAGTGGAGGTGAACATTTTCAAAGCACTGGTCCTCATGTGTTCTGACAACTCGCCGAAGCATATTTGAGAGGCGACAAAACCGCAGTAGTTCACCACCTGGCCTACTTCTGCTGGCCGGATCACACTGCGCCTCTGAACCCCGCTCCAACCATAGGAATGCTCAAGCTGTCACGCAGTCTGGCCAGCGGTTCTCCAATCACTGTGCACTGCTCCGCAGGGATCGGCAGGAGCGCGACGTTCATCGGTACGTCTACAGCAGGTCGCTCGTTAAGTGTCACATTGCACAACGCTCGGTTTTAGCTATTGACTACGCCTCGCAGAAAATCCGTGAGAAATCCAACGCCTCCATGGTTGATGTGATCAGGGATCTTCGGTGCCAACGATTCCAAGCCATTCAGTCCGCAATACAATACGTGTTTCTCCACATATGCCTACTTGAACTATTTGCCGAGGTGAGCTATTCGGGAAAAATTAAGGCAAAATGCTTAGGAAAACGTGCCGCTTACAAAACCCCCGTCAACGCTGCGTCCCTCTTACTATTAGCATTTTTAAGAGCTTTCTTCTTGCTTCACAGTTCGCTGTAAGTCTTTCTCACAAAGAAATTTGACATATTAGATTGGTCTGTAAGTTCTGGCGGTTTTGACTGCTCCACTTCAAACGAACTCTCTTATACTCACTATTCAGTCGAAATAAGCACCACTTGAATCACGAATCAGCACACTTTTCCAACGTGACACTATTTGATTAGTTTATTTTTTTATTTTATTTTTTTATTTTATTCAGAGCGTAAGCATGACACTCAACGCAAAACAAATGAGAAAAAGCAGCAAGTTCTACCAAAAAAAAGACACAAGACAACAATCAGACGTAGACAGAGGCACCTGTAATTCTGAAGGCAGCAATGAACAGAATTTAGTCAACAGCAGAATTTAGTCAGCACCAGTTTCTTGAAGACATGCATGGATAGGGACAGGAGATTTTCGTTTTCCGCAAACAGAGAGTTGAGCTCCCGAAGCCTTCTATATGTCAAAAATGAAGATCTGATCGTGGTTTTTGCAATAGGAACCTGCAGACGGAGCCTACTTCCTCTTCTTCTTACTACTTTACCACCGAAGAAATGTGAAGGGCTTATGTGGAGTTTGCCCGTGAGAATCTTGAACAGCATTTTGAGATCAGCAATCTTCCTTCTACACACCAAAGATTTTAGTCCAAGTATTTTATTTCTTTCTCTGCCGTTTGGGATTTGCGAATAATCTACGCCAAAGCATCTCATTATGAGTTTTCGGGTGAAATTATTTTGAACGCTCTCCAACATATCAATGTCTTTTTTCTTGACCGGGATGAAAACCGTTGTACCAAACTCTACTACGGGTCGTACGTATGTTTTGTAAGCAAGTAAAAGCGTTTCAGGATTTTTGCTTTTTAAAACCTTGAAGAGATTATATGTACGACAGTTGGCCATTTTGACCACGGCCTTATAATGCATGTCAAAATTGAGCTTCTTAGTTATTAAGAAACCTAAATCTCGGACATCATCAACCACCTTTAGATCAGCATTTCGTAAATTATAAACAGGTATCGTTGCCTTATTATTCGTTCCTAAAGGTAAGAAAGAAGATTTCTCTGGTGCAAGTGGGAGATCCCACTTGTTAGCCCAACTGCTTATGTAGTCAAGAGCTGCTTGAACGGAGTAGGTGTCCTGGTCTTCCTTTATTGTTTTGTATATTTTAACATCATCAGCGTACATTTTACACGTCACTCCCAACCTCGAGATTGATTCTGGAACCTCGTAAGTGTACAGCAGAAAAAGCAGGGGTGAGAACACTCCGCCTCGTGGAACGCCAGTGTAAGCGTTGAACACAGAGGAGAGTGCTCCATCAACCCGAACCTGGTATGTCCTTCCTGTAAGAAAATTGTGCGTCCACTCTGTTATCCTTGGATGAATTCCGACAGTGTTCATTTTAAGCAATAGTTTGTCTACCGGCACCTTATCGAACGCCTTTGAAAAGTCTAGATATACTACGTCTACTCTATTTTTATTTTCCATAGCTTCAGTCCAGTCATTAAAGGACGTCAGCATGGATGTTTCTACAGACCTTCCTTGCAAAAAGCCAAAATGATTAGAGATTATCTTGTGCTTTTCTAAGTGCGAAACGATATGTTTTTTGACGATTTTTTCGAAGGTCCTAGCAAACACAGAAGTAATACTTATAGGACGATAGTTCTTTGGATCACTTAGAGGAGACTTTTTTGGAATGGGCGTAACGAAAGCGTGCTTCCATCTCATCGGCACTTCAGACGTCATAATACTAAAATTAAAAATATGTTCTAGAGGGTAAAGTATGTGGCTTAAAATCTGTTTAACAAAGCTTAAAGGAACAAAGTCAGGAGAGATAGAGGACGATTTTGACCATTTTGAGAGAATATCATAGATTTGTTCCCTGTGGAACCACGGAGAAACGTCCATTTGGGGAATACAACGAACCGGTAAGGAATCCGATTTCTCTTCATCTCCATCCTGAGTGTGAGATGTTAGAGAGTTCGGATTCGTACGTTTTCCAAAGTGCGTAAGAAACTGGGAAGCGAGTAGATTGGCTTTGCCGATAGATGATGAATATGGGAAACCACTGTCATCAAAAATGGTAGGTATGCCTGTCTTACTTCCACTGCGGGTATTAATAAATCTATAAAATTTGTTTGTATCACGAGATCCGAGGATTTTGTTCTCCAGATACACGTTGTATCTGAGCATAGCTTTGTCCACTTTTTTGCTGTATACAGCATATTTACTCCAGTCCGTTGCATCATTAGTTGTAGAGGCTATATTCCATAGGTAGGTCCGGTGACATACCATTCTTTTGAGGTAATTTGGAAGCCTGAGTTCCCTTTTTTCGACTTTACGGAGTGGAACGAATGTTTCAATGACATGATGCAAAATGCTCAGAAAAGTCTCGTACTTATCATTCACGGTTTGTAGATTGTACAAGCTTCCTATCCAGTCAACGTTGGCGAGGTAATCTCGAACGTCGTTGTAATTTACTTCACTAAAATCCCTTCTCCACTCAAACGTTGGCCGGTCTACATCCAAGGATATCAGGAAGGTCACTGTATTATGGTCGCTACTCCCCAAGGGTGGACCAACACACACTTCCTCAACAAAGTCTTTCTTGTTACACAGGACCAGGTCCAGCGTTGCATCACCTCTAGTTGGAGATGATACTAACTGTTCAAATCCGTGAGATTCGAACAAATCAAGAAAGACAGCTGATATTCGGCATAAATTCGTGGAGCATAAATCCGAAAGATTAAAATCACCTAGAACAATGCTTGGAAAGCAACAGGAGCCAAAGTCACTGATGGCTTTTGCAAGCTGCAGCGAACCAGCCACATCACAGCTTGGTGCTCGATACACTCCGATAATGCGAAATAAATTGGAATGAAGCCCAACATCACAAACTAGCAGTTCGTACCGATCTCTAGCTGATTCATGGAAAATTAAATTATATGACAAGTAATTCTTCACAAGAAGAAGTAGGCCTCCGCCTTTTTTATGTTTTCGATCACATCGTAACCCTGTATACTGAGAACAGGCTATCCCTAAGAGAGGATTTATTTCGTTTTGCGAGGTTAACCATGTTTCCGTCAAAAGAACTACGTCGTAGTTATACTGACAAAGGCTAAGACTAAAGAAATTGCAATTCTTCGCCAATGACCTTATATTTGAGAGAAGGCACAAAATCTTAGGACGTGGACTCCTGCGACAGCTCGTTAGTTTCCCGAAGGACTGCCGAGCTGAGAGGAGCCGATCCCACTGCTGACATTTGGCTGAGAAGGCGGTGACTGCTGCAGGTGAGGAGACAGCAAACCGTCTCCCCCACTGCCAACAGATGCTAGCCTTCGATTGCTGAAACGTTCACGCCGCCTCCGCTCCCTCTCCTCCCAAGTGAGTGAAGGGCGAAGATAAATGCCCCTTTGGAACGGGAAGAAGCGCAGCCGGGGTGCCCGTCTAACAGCATCAGCCTGGAATCGGCTGGCAGGGAGCACAACTTTTACCAGCCTTGGCCTGTTCTGTTGCGGTCGCCCCATGCGATAAACAGCTGTAGGCTTACATTCAACACCTAAGAAATCAAGAATCCTATAAACACAGTCAAAGTCATGACAATTTCTAGCTAACGAGCTAGCCGCTGACGACTCAACCAGGTTGGATAAAACTATAGATCGCCTGAGTTCGCTATCCTCAGGCTCAGCATCCTCTCTAACAGATTCTTCCGACAGCTGCGTCTTCAGTTTTTCTTTTAAAAACGTGTTCTCCTCCCTCAGACTTTTGACCTCCTCCAGCAGCTCCGCGTTCCTCTTGGTCAGCTCTTTGACTTCGGCTCGGGTCTCCATCAGAAGCTCGATAACCATCTTCACGTAGTTCGGAACTTTTCCGCTTTCCAACAGTGCTCGCAGGCGATCACTCTCTTGTTCGGGCTCAGTTGATCTTCCCTTCTTGTTCACTGCAAGAGACGAGGCACCAGCAAGAGACGGCATGTTATCGATCGTACTGGCGGAAACCGAACGAACGCGTACCAAAAGAACAGCAAATTCACCTCTAGAAGTGGCAAATTAAAACCGCGTATAGTATTTGTCTCCTTGCCACTAGAGACTGCTCTTCTGAGATGCCGATGGAGCCAAGTGCTCTTGGAAGAAGACGAACGCAGAAATACGGCGGAACCTCAGATTAGCAACGCCGCACCGTGTGGGAGCGAGGAGAGGAATGAAAGGAGAGGAATGAGTTTGAAAAAACATTGTGCTCTAGATGTGACAATTTCTAGAAGGGCAGTTGTGCGTGGTTCTGATTTGCGAAAGTTATATCAGCAAGGAAGTCCTCAATGTGCTAGAAAAGGTAGTAGTCAGTTGACGCAAGATCAGGCGAGTATGGCGGGAGAGGAAGGACTTCAACTCTTAGTTGTTTTAATTTTCTCATGCCGAATTGCGAAACATGAGGACGGGCGTTGTCGTGCAGAGGAATGGGACTCTTCTGCTAACCAGTGCTGGCTGCAGCTCGGGGGCAGTCGTTCGGTACACCGTGCTGCCGCCGCCCACTTCCCGCCCTGCCGGCGCCGCCCTATTTGGACAAGTTTGCTGCGCTCGAAACCGTCCTTAGTTGGCGTGACATCGTCCAAAAACCTAACAACTGATAGGGGACGATTGGGAAGCGCATCTCGGGAACTCTGAAGTCATTTTCAAGTCGGTTCGGTTATGGAGGCAGTTGAGGAAAGGAGAACGTCGCTCTTCTCTTTAGATTCTTTCAATTTTCCATAACATTCTTTAGAGTTTCGCCTCAACTGGACACTGTGGGTGATTCCGGTCAGTTCTACATTGGCGAGACCTGAAGAAAGCCTTGACGCTGCAGCTGAGAACTCTTTTCCTCCAAATATTGTGAACATGATTCTGACTCTTGTCTCAAGAACGAAATCAGTTCAGGATAGAGATGCAGAGCCAAGGGAAGTGATTAGAAATGCGATGCCTTCATGTGAAGGCAGGGACACGGACATCTCTTCCTCGGCGCGCCCCTCGCCCCGCCCCTTGCCGAGGGCGGTGTATCTAACGACTCTCCGCCGCTGCAGCTCATGCAATTTTCGGTGCATCTCGTCGATTTCTTCGCATTCGAGCTCTCCTGTGATGGTTCGGCCTGGTTCCAGATAGTTGTAGTGAATCACGTCATTCGCCGAGCACCACACTGTTACCATCGCCTTTTTCCGGTGGGGTTTCGGCCTTGGGAAGTCCCTAGGGGTTCGTCGACATCAACCCACTGTCCTGATCGTCTTTTGGTACAGTGCAGAACCCATGTTTCATCACATGTGACGACTCGATCCAAAAATGGGGCTTTCGATTTCGGAGAAGCAAGGGAGAACAGATTTCGAAACGCGAAAATTTCTGTCGATCACTCAAATCGTGGGAAACCCGCTTTTCGAGCTCTTTTACTTTTCCGCGGCGTTTTAAACAATCTGTAACAGCAGTTTTACTGACTCCCATACCTTTCGCAACCTCACGGACTGCTTGCGATGCATTAGCTTCCACGAAGGCCTTCAATTATAGGTCTGAGGGGTGCATCTTCAAGGTTGAAATCTCTAGGGCTAGGATTCATGAACGACTTACCGGCCGGTAAGTGTAATATCTACCGCCACTCCCCACCTAACCGCGATTCATAATAGCGCGGTGGGGAAATCAGCAGCAAGTTTCGAGGTAAATGCTCGCGAGTTGGACGTCTGCGGCACGTCTTCTGAATCCAATTCAATGAATCCAATCTTCTGAATGACAGTCAATACAAAGTTATTTTGTATTGACTGTCATTGTTAAAGTGCTCCCTTTAATGTCATAACCACCTTTATTTGAGTAACGTCTTATGTAGTTTTTGTCTAGCTAATGCATGAAATGGAAAAGGGGAATACTGCTTGCTTACATCTGTGTGATGTATATGTTGGTTATATTTATATGTTGATTTATACATACCTGTAGACAATGCAACAACTTTACAATTGTGAAGAACGCGCGTATCTCCACCGTGTTTTTCCATGTAAACAGCATTTACACTATAAAAATTGAAAATAAAAATCGCAGCGAGCTTTTTGAGTGCTTGGTGCAATCTGGTCTTTTAATACACTATATGATTTCTGTTTTGCTCCGCTTTAAAACAGAATTTAATGTGTTATTTTTCCCCCAAAAAGTAAAGATTTTATAAAATTATCACACTCCTTCAGGCAGCTAAAGTAAAAAAAATCAAGAAAAAGTTATTCTAAATTTTCCTTGAACAAAAAAATTCCTAACCATCTTATTTATTCTGCAGTTAAACTTGTATGAAGGTTGTTTCAATTCAGAAGAGTTCTCTTCGATTTCAAAAGTCTTAGGCGAGCTTAGAAGAGTGTCCAATTTGACGTGAAGATGATATAATAAGATAAGATATTACCATATATAATCGGCTAATGTCACGTGTCCGTCACGGGGAGGGAGGACTGAAGCGAAGAGATGCTTACGACAGTCGGCGCACGCCAGCCGGGCTTACCTTGAGCTTAACATGGGCGATTGCTGGCGAACTATACCATAGGCTTTGGATCGTCCAAGTTTACCGTATACCTAGCGGGCAGCGGTCACGGTATGAATGGGAACCAAGTACGGTGCGGAGGGATTCAGAAGACCATGCCCTAGAGGTCGTTCAACATGATTCAGGTTTCAGAACACGTGCTGAAGACGTCGTCCAACGTGCACAGGGATCCAGAAGACGCGCCGCAGACGTCCAACTTGCGTAGGAATTCCGAGTAAGGGGGCCAGTAGGAGGGGGACCAGTAAAGAGGGGATCGGCAAAGGAAGACCACTAGAGGCGGTATAGGGGAGCCAGTGTTCTCCCTTAATATCGTTCAGTGTGCGTAAGGATTCAGAAGACGTGCGGAAGGCGTCGTCCAACGTGCGTAGGAATTTAAAAGACGTGCCGAAGACGTCGTCCAATGAGCGCAGAGATTCAGAAGACGTGCCACAAACGTCCAACCTACGTAAGGAAAGAGGTAGGGAGAGTGACTATGGGGTTTGGAGGAGTATTATTGCCGTCAGACCGTAAACGGTTCAACCTACCGACCAATACCAATTGATTTCGGTTATGCTTCTGCAGATTAAACACTTCGAATTGGGACTCTCATGACCTGCTTCTCGCCGTGTAGGGAACGGGCACTTCGGAGAGTAAATCGCGTACATGCGATAGAATGTAGACTTCATAGGAGCAGTGAAGGCCTTACCATATCCTGCTTCACTAATCTATACAATCTATATATTAAAACAGGTTCTTTACTTACTAGAAGCAAGAAAGCCTAAAGGAGAAGATAGGAAGATTGGGATTGTTCTATTCTCGGGGTTTGGGGGCGAAGCCCGGTCTAGCTGCCGCCAAACGTCTGGTTATATAT
>OX377204.1:55368964-55681900 GCA_947396885.1 Heligmosomoides polygyrus polygyrus | reverse complement strand
CGCCCCGTCCCTTCGGGCAGTCTGGCTGGCTTCCCGGAGTACCCCGCCCGCACGACAGAGCCTGACTAGCTACCCGTGTTGTATTCCAGTCAAACACAGCAGCACTAAAGGGCCTCATTCCCCTGACCCCGAAAGAGCCCCCATTTCTGCAGCGATGGGAAGGACGAGTACGGAGAGGCTGCTAAAATCTCAGGGCCTAACCAGGCTGCGCAAACTGAGAAGGACTAGGATGACGATCTGTACTTACAACGCCCGCACGCTTGCGTCGGAAGCATCCGTCGAGGACCTGATGATGCAAGCCAGGAAGATCAAGTACGACGTCATCGGACTGACCGAGACGAGAAGACACCACCCCCTACACGCCGCCTACGCCTCCGGAGAAGAACTGTTCCTCGGAACATGCGACAGCAGGGGAGTAGGCGGCGTTGGTGTCCTCGTCAACACGCACTTGGCCATGAACATCGATTCGTACGAGTCTCTGACTAGCCGAATCGGACGTCTGCGACTGAAGCGATGTGGCTCCGTGCCAGCCTTGACTGTGTTCGTCGCGTATGCCCCAACATCCGACTACGACGACGAAGACGTCGAGGCCTTCTACGTGGAGCTGGAGAAGTTCTATAAGGAAGATCACACCTTCTACAAGGTGATCGTCGGCGACTTCAACGCCAAGATCGGGCCACGAAGGTCGCCGGAAGAACTTCACATCGGAACCCACGGTTTGGAGTGGAACGAGCAAGGTGAAAGGCTGTCTGAGTTTATCATGTCGACCAAGACCATCCATGGAAACTCGCAGTTCCAGAAGCCTCCCTCCCTACGATGGACCTGGGAATCCCCCGGTGGCCAGTTCCACAACGAGATCGACCACATCATCTTCAATCGCAAGTATTGCCTGACCGATGTCTCCGTTGTCCCCAAGTTTTACACGGGATCGGACCACCGCCTCCTTCGCGCGAGGTTCCGCTTTTCGCGTCAAGGAGAGAAGGCCGCGAAGTTCAAGAAGAGGAATCCCAGAACGACCATCAACTGGGACCTTTACACCTCTCTTGTCGGCCTTTGGGAAGATGCCGTCATGGACAACGTCGACGAGGAATACGATCGCTTCGTGCACCATCTCCATGATAGTGCTAAGGGAGCCGAGAGCTTGAAGACCACCAAGAGACGCCTGTCTCCGGAAAATCTCGAGCTGATACGCCAGCGTGGAGCAGCACGAGCGTCAGGCAACTACCAACTGACGTCCGAGATTGCAAAGCTATGCAGAGCGGCGATAAAGGAAGATCTCAAGGAGAGAAGGGCGGAAGTGTTGGCTGAAGCAGCAGAGGCAGGGCTGAGCATTCGCAATGCCCGCCGGAACTTCGCCAACTTCAAGACCAAGATGACCGCTCTCCGACGTCCTGACGGAACCATCACCTCTTCCAGAAGGACCATGGAGAAAGTCATCCACGACTTCTACTCCGATCTCTTCGATAGCCACGTCCACCTGCCCCCATGCCATCTTCCGCAGGATGGATACGTCGTTCCCTCTGTTCTCCCTTCCGAGATCCGACACGCCATCTCGTCGGTGAAGAAACGTACAGCACCCGGTTCTGACAGGATCAGAGCTGAACACCTGAAGAACCTCCCGCCAGCGCTCATCAACACCCTGGCGCGGCTCTTCACACGCTACCTGTCCGAATGCAAGGTTCCATCTCAGTGGAAGACCAGCAAGACCGTTTTGCTGTACAAGAAGGGAGACGTGCACGACATTGGCAACTATCGCCCGATCTGCCTGTTGTCCGTAGTCTACAAGCTGTTCACTCGAGTCATCCTGAATAGGATTAGTAGAACGCTGGACGAAGGACAGCCATGCGAACAAGCAGGATTTCGGAGAGGATTCAGCACGATCGTCCACATACACACCATTACGAAGCTCATCGAAGTGTCGCGAGAGTACAAGCTGCCGCTGTGCCTTACGTTCATTGACCTGAAGAAGGCATTCGACTCCGTCGAGACTGAAGCGGTCATGGAAGCCCTGCTCACCCAGGGCGTTCCTACTCAGTACATCAGAGTTCTTCGAGAGTTGTACAGTGGATTCACGACCAAGATCTCACCATTCTACAACGACGTCGTCATTGACGTGAAGAGAGGGGTTCGACAAGGGGATACCATATCCCCGAAGCTCTTCAGCGCCACCCTCGAAAACGTCATGCGCGAACTAGAATGGGAAGATATGGGAGTGAAGGTCGACGGCCGGCAACTGCACCATCTTCGCTTCGCTGACGACATCGTGCTCATAACCCCGAGCATCAGTCAGGCGGAACGAATGCTGGCCGACTTCGATCGTGTATGTGGAAGCGTTGGACTGCAGCTGAATCTTACGAAGACGATGTTCATGAAGAACGGATGGGTTTCTGATGCCCCATTCTCGCTCAACGGAACGAACATCTCCGAATGCTCCAGCTATGTGTATCTGGGTCGCGAAGTCAACATGACCAACGACCTAGCACCAGAGCTGAGCAGAAGGAAACGAGCGGCTTGGGGAGCTTTCAAGAGCGTCGAAGAAGTCGTGAAGAAAACGAAGAATGTCCGACTCCGTGCCCACCTATTCGACTCCACTGTTCTTCCTGCCCTAACATACGCCTCAGAGACCTGGGCTATACGAAAGCAGGATGAACACGCGATCAGCGTCGCGCAGCGTGGAATCGAGAGGACGATGCTCGGAGTGACACGACTCACGCAAGTGAGAGAAGGTCTCCGGAGTTCCGAGCTTCGCCGACGTTCGAAGATCAGAGACGCTGTCGCATGGGCCAAGTCGTCGAAAATTAGGTGGGCCGGCCACGTAATGCGATTCGCAGACACCCGCTGGACGAGAGCCGTCACAGATTGGATTCCGCGGGATGTCAAAAGAACACCAGGACGCCCACCAACGCGTTGGTCGGACTTCTTCGTGAAAGCCCTGAACGACCGATATGACGCTCTTCGTGTCCCTCGAGCGAGGAGGATCCATTGGACCACTCTGGCACGCGACAGGGACGAATGGAGACGCTGCTGGCGCCCGCTCGAGCAAGTCGATGATCAACGGGACGACAGGTGATACAGGTGATATATATATATATATATATATATATATATATATATATATTGGATTGATCGAAAAGTCTTGCAACACTAGCACAACAATATACAACACAATACAATCCTACTATATATAAAGGAGTTAGAGGTTGTCCGTCCGTCTGCCCGTCCGTCTGCTCATCCGTCTGGCCATTCCTAGAAGTCGAGTAGCAGGCGTCCGTGTTCAGACGAGGTGCCACCCACGCCGTGTCGAGACCAGAAGAAATATCACCGATGTCGCGCAAAGGGCGTTCGAGTTCAAATGACATGCCTCCGACGTTGCTCAACAGGCGTTCGGATCTGGAAGATGTGTCACCGACGTCGTGCAACAGGCGCTCGGATTCAAAAGGCATGTCACCAATGTCGCGCATTGGGTGTTTGCGTACTGGGTGTTTGGGTTCAGAAGAGGTGTCAACTATGTCGCGTCATGGATGTCTAGGGTCTGAAGACATGTCATCGATGTCATGCAAGGGGTGTCAAGAGGTACAACGGATTTCATGCAAGGGGTGTCTCTGTTTAGAAGAGGTGTCACCGATGTCATGCAAGTGGTGCCTTTAGAAAAGGTGTCAACTATGTCGCGTAAGGGGTGTCCGGATTCCGAACACGTGTAGTGGGAGACCGCTAAAGAGGAGACCAGTAAGCGGGAGTCCAGTGACAGGTGAGAGGACCAACGAAGGGAGGAGGTAGGGGTGTGGTAAATAAAGGATAAAGGACGGCGTTACTCAATCCATTCTGGGATGCGCCAGCGCATTCTACTTCTACGGGATGTCGTGGAGGCGACATGAATGCGTATTTGGCCATACAATGACTTGCGGTGGCCAGCCGATGAACAAGTCAGCGCTTTATCCTTTCCAGACAAGTCTGGTACCAATTATATATATATATATATATATATATATATATATATACCGACCTCGGAGGGATGGAAGGCTTGGTTGGCCTGGGCGGGATATCCGAACCAAGAACCTGGTATCGGGTGCACGCGGCAGTCGCGCCTCCTCCGACTGCGCTACACGCGCCCTAGGGGGTGTGGTTCCAGTAAGAATAGAACCTTTAATGAGAGCCAGTGAAGGGGACCAATAAAGAGTACCACTAACGATAAGATGGGGGTTCGGGGAGGTAGTAAGGGGGGGGGGGAGCGAACGGGAACCAGTAAAGTGGGAAAGTTCTGTGAAGAAGGAACCGGTAAAGGGGGAACCATTAAAGGAGGACCAGTGAAGGGGACCAGTGAAGGTAGGACCAGTAATGGCGGCCTGTGAAGGTAGGACCAGTAACTAGTAATAGGAAGAGGAGCAGTGAAAGGAACCTATAAGGGCGGACCAGTACTTCTTCTCACTATCGTCCAACGTGTACGTGACAGGAACGTTGTACAACGTTGACTAGATCAAGAGATGTGCCACAGATCAAACATTGCGAAGCATGCGTTGGATTTTCAAATGGCTTTTGAAAGGCAGCGAGCGTGCGCCTGCACATGCCTCTCATTCTCACTACTGACTGATGCTCACTACATTTTTCTGCCTGTCTCTGCCTGCACATGAGTAAGCGGGTATTGTGTTTTGTCGGGAGGGGGGGGGGAGGAGTATGGATGACTTCGGGAACCGGAGGATTATTATTGCCGTCGGATATTTAGCGGTATAGAGCTCCCACAAGATTATCACAATCTGTTCCTCATCACGTAGAGAATGTGTACTTCGGAGAGTAAATCGGCGCAAGTGGATAGAGTATGGATAAGCTTCATAGGAGCAGTTTTCAAGATTGTGCCCTACTGTCCCGCTTTCTTCTAGAAGTAGTTTTCCACTGTAACGCGAGTAAAAAGGCCTAGACGGGGTGTCCTATTTTCGGGATTCGGGAGCAAAGCCCCAACCAGACGTTTGGCGGCCCTTAGGCCGCTGAACGTCTGGTACAATTATAATACAATATACAAAAACTCAGTTCACGATATATTCCCCATCCAATTCTAATATCCTGCCCCATCTTTCGGGCAGCCTTTCAACTCCTTACCGCCAGAATTCCGAGGGCTGTGAGGAAAAAAATTCAGAAGCCTCCATTTCCAGATGTCGTCATCACCAACTCTCTACCTCGACGATGCTGCTTCAGATCTCTGAACCGGTGGTCGTCA
The DNA here is from genome assembly GCA_947396885.1 of Heligmosomoides polygyrus polygyrus. Taxonomy (NCBI): domain Eukaryota; kingdom Metazoa; phylum Nematoda; class Chromadorea; order Rhabditida; family Heligmosomidae; genus Heligmosomoides; species Heligmosomoides polygyrus. Next base: position 55,676,691 of record OX377204.1, on the reverse strand, counting down.
GCAGGAGTGAGGTCTGGAGAATACGGTGGATGGGGCAGAACTTCTCAGCCTAACTCGTTGATTTTCTCGCGACTCATTTTTGCGTCATGAGGACGCGCGTTGTCGTGCAGCAGGTGGACATGTTCCTATTCTGGACGTATTTGGCGCATGGCGTCGGCCAGGCTCTGGAGCTGGGTAGCGTAGACAGATGCTGTGACTGTGTTCTCACTATCCAGCAACTCCCAGTAAAGCATGCCTTCTGAGTTCCATCAGCAACACAGAAGAACCTTCTTTTTGTGGTGTCCACGTTTGGTTGTCTTAGAGCCAGTTCTCCGCTTGGGAGCCGTGTGGTTAACATAAAGAACACAGCATTTATCACCAGTAACAATGTCCTTCAGGAAGTCTTTCCTGTGCGGGCGAAGAAGCAGTGGCTCAGCAACACTGATTCGGCATGCATTGTCAGAGTCCCGCATCTCATGTGGTGCCCAAGACGAAAAAAGGTTGCGGTACCCAAGGACTGCCTGACGACGGCGCTTTGCCTACATCCAGGTGTCGCCGCCAATTTGCTAGTGGTTGAATTTGGCATGACCTTGAAGGCTTCGCGTATGCTGTCTTCTTCCACAACAGAGGGGCGTCCTGAACGAGGTCGATTTTCGAGAAAGATATCTCCATCCTTGAAGCGCTGATACCAACGGGCCACTGTGGAATAGTGAATGACTTCCTCCTTGAATGCAGCGCTGATGTTGGAGGCTGCAGTCCTTGCGGAATGGCCTCGCAGAAATTCGTAGTAGACGATAGGTCGTAGCATACTGCTGCTTATCGTTGACATTGTTGCTGTATTCCTACTCGACGAGGCCTTATACAGTATGCTTGAGGAAGCATCGAGAATGTACTGTGACGTCACCACACAAGATCAACATTGTAAGAGCTTTAACAAATTTAACATGCAGTAGCGTAAAGTGTTGCAAGACTTTTCAATCAGCCCAATATATAAAGTATATATACAAAATTAAAAATATATAAATTTTAAATATATATAAATTAATTTAAAAATAAAATAAATTAAATATAAATCTTAAAATAAAAAATAATAGAAATAATAATAGGGCTAATAAATAGATAAATAATTATATAAATAAAAATGAAAAAGCCTTTTTATCCAATTCTGTTTTCAACCTCTCCAGAACTTGTAGAGCGTTATTATAATTGTTGAACTACATATTTCAAACGCAGTTGTGTCTATGTGTTTATTTTTGTTTTTAAACCGTACCATACAGGTTAAAGTAAAGTTATAATGTCAGTACAATACCGGCCTTAACTTTTGGTGTTTGGGCGGAAAAAGCGAAAAAACTGCCTTTTCCGCCGCTTTTCTGTAGCACTCTCCAAATTGAGCGCATTGTAAATTGAAACACATATTCGTGATTAGCACCGAGCCCTCTTCCCGATGAGCTGCAAAGCGGCTTGCGAGCGCCAAAATAACAGTTCAGTGACCTAATTTTTGTCTGGCGCGGCTGACCCTTCCCTCGCGGGACATAATTACACCCACAGCTCCTAAGTAGTTGATGAAGAAAGAAATTCGGAAATTAAAACCTCTTTTCTACTTAATTTGTAGTAACACATAGTTCTCTGGATTACCTAGCATTTCTCGATCACAATGATGTGATTTTTAAAAGTCCGATAATTCAAGTGCAATTATTTTCAGAAAATGTCTCCACTTTCGAGGGCTATAATTTCGTCACGTCAAGCTTATGTGTTCTCATACTCGTTTATCCCGTTGAGGGCAACAGTGGAAATCATGCTGCAAAAGTGGAATCTTCGCTAGTAATAATACTCTGGCAAAGTTGTCCACATGACACTTCTTTGCATTTAAACGCACACTTTTTGCATGATTGAAGTGAATACAAAATCGTTTCTTTGAAAAAAGAAACAGATGTTTGGAGGCCTATGAAAACACCTTATAGTCCTCATTGGGTGAAATTTCGACTAGGCTGGAAGACATTTTGGCCGCGTAGTTAGGAAGCAAACTACCCCAAACGCTGAGTGTCATTTAATTTTTTTTCAAAAACGAAAAAATAGTTCATGAGAGCATTCTCCAATAAATTCTGATTTGAAGGGTGGTTTGATTTCCAATTTTGGTTCGCTGGAACCGGTTTATTATGAGTGAAATGTCCAGTAGCCCTGGTCGGGACCCAGATTAGTTCCGGAGCCAGTCCACTCTCCTGCCTCTGTGACCCCTCTGAGGACACCGTACATCGCCTAATTAGAGTTTTCACACTTCCGGTGCCGCGACGCCATATTGATCCTTCCAAACGAGGGTGGAGTAGAATACGCGGCGTACATCAAATAAGGTTTGGATAACTACGACCTCCCCTTTTATTTAACATGCTTGTATTTTCTACTTCGTGTTCTCGCCGTCTTATTAGAAACATGTCTTTCATGTTTATTTATTTATTTATTTATTTATTTATTTATTTTTAGTGCGTGCGTTTCACTAGAATGTTGCTTCTGCAGCACGTAAAGCAGTCTTGAGCAGCACCGGACGCATGTCGTGCGTTTCCATTGCGTAGTTTGCATGGTGGTAGAACGTATGGCGCGTCGCAGTATCATAAGCACAATGGGGTACGGAAAGGCAGAATGTGTGGCGCAACCTAGCGACATTTAATACAGCCCATTATCGTGTCTGAGCGTTTAAACTAACAGTTTTGTCCTGCGGGTTTGTTTTCGACACTGACCATGAGAGCAATTAAAGATGACAAAGGATTGAGATGACATATGGCTTTATTGAATCCCCTTTCTGGAATGCGCCACGGATTCTACTTCTACGAAATACCAGCACATATTGTGGTCGCCTCCTTCTGATGTTTCTAAATCAGCTTGATTGTAAACAGCAATTGCATAGCATTCTAGAATTCAATGCATGGAACGAGTGCATGGCGCAATCTCTCCCTGTAGCACGCCGCCATGTTCATTGATCTCCAGCATACCATGATAAGCTTAAATACCTTCCTCGAGGTTAAATGCTACAATTATCATGTTTATTCAAACAGAGCAGCTATTCATTAAGACACTCCTCAATGATAAAGTTTCAGTAAAAATTTTCTTTATTAAGATAGAAGTATTTGATATTCTTTTGATTTGAACATTTGATATTATTTCAGCTGTAAATTGTCAGCAGACTTGCTCAGCGAAAGAAGAGCTGGCTTTGTTTGTTCATAGCATCTTTGTCCGAAAATTTCCGTGGATGTAGATTGCTGGACGCGCTCGCATTTGTTAGGTCGTCAACACAATACCTCAAACAGCATTCCACTATTTTCCTTTCAGAGCAGGTTTGGGATAGGGACATTGGACGGAACTATTGGCGGACGTGCCAGTTTGACCAACGTTTTACCCCTAAATGCAGTTTAGGGAATCAGTTCTACTAAATTTCTTTTTGAAGCGATCCGATCGTAATGGAAGAAGTCTACCCTTCTGTAACTAGGAATGCTCGGCCTTGAGTAGAATCCACCAGTGAAATCTTAAGAAAATAGAAATTTTCTGACATATGAGTGGTATGGGATGGGCCATACCCTCATCTGAAATTTTGCATTTTACGCTCGATTGATTGTGTTTGGCTTGAATACATGTCAAACCTTTTTTACAAAAAAGCTGTTTCGATTCATATGTGCTTGTTTTAAAGTTTAAAACTTCAAAAAAGCCGATGGCTTGCGAAAAATTAGGGTATCCTAAAAATGCGTGCACTATTTGAGAGGTTCCAACATTGCTGCTATTGAAGCTTTTGAAGATGACTAGAGACTCTTATGAAAGTACAGGGTAATGAGATTTCTCTGACGTACACATGGTCAAGATTGCGCCATGCCCCCTTTTGAAACCTTGCATTTCAAGCTCGACTGACTGTGCATGGGCTGAATGCTTGTTACTTATTGTTACTATTTAGCCACATTAACCTGTGCCGTGCTTCATTTAATGTCTAGAACTTGACGATCACGTGAAAGACGCGAGACATGCAAGTCTACTGATTGCACAATTTAAATGTGAGCAGAAGCCCAATTTTCCAAGTCGGATTCTGTGTACTGATGAAGCAACATTCAGCATTTGGGTCTACTAACAATTCGACCTGGCTCCTACGCCGAACGCTGTACAGCGTACTCGAGTACGATAAGAAGAATAAGAAATGATAAGAAATAATGGGCTGATCACCTTCTTCTAAAACTTTTATTTCCATTTCTATGTTCTATTTTTTTATTTATAAGCATACCTGCATTGTTTAAGTAAATAAAATAAAAGAATCAAACTGTCTCCTTGGTTGGTGTCTCGTAGAAGTAGAATGCGTGGCGCATTCCAAAAAGGGGATTCAATAAAGCCATATGTCATCCTCAATCCTTTGTCATCTTTAATTGCTCTCAGTGTCGAAAACAAACCCGCAGGACAAAACTGTTAGTTTAATCACTCAGACACGAAAATGGGCTCTATTCAATGCCATTAGGATGCGCCATACATTCTGAATTCCCGCACTCCATTACGCTTATGATACTGCGACGCGCCATGCGTTCTACCACCATGCCAACTACGCAATGGAAACGCACCACATAAGCAACATTCTAGTGAAACGCCATGAAAATAAATAAATAAATAAATAAATAAGAGAAAATGAAAGACAGTTTCTAGTAAGATGGCGAGAACACGAAGTGGAAAATACAAGCATGTTAAATGAAAGGGGGAGGTCGTAGTTATCCAAACCTTATTTGGTGTACGCCGCATATTCTACTCCACCCGTTTGGAAGGATCAATATGGCGTCGCTGCACCGGAAGTGTGAAGACTCTAGTTAGGCGATGTACGGTGTCCTCGGATGGCGCGAGGGGTTACAGAGGCAGGACAGTGGACTGGCTCCGGAACTAGTCTGGGTCCCGATCAGGGCTACTGAACATTTCACTCGTAATAAACCGGTTCCAGCGAACAAAAATTGGAAATGAAACCACCCTTCAAATCAGAATTTATTGGAGAATGCTCCCATGAACTATTTTTCCGTTTCTGAAAAAAAAATTAAAAGAGACTCAGTTAGCGTATAGGGTAGTTTGCTTCCTAACTATGTGGCCAAAATGTCTTCCAGCCTAGTCGAAATTTCACCCATTGAGGACTTTAAAATGTTTTCATAGGCCTCCAAATATCTGTGTATCTTTCTTTAAAGAAATGATTTTGTATTCACTTCAATCGTGCAAAAAGTGTCGTTTAACTGCAAAGAAGTGTCGTGTGGCCAACTTTGCCAGAGTATTATTACTAGCGATTTCAACCCTCGAAGATTCCACTTTTGCAGCATGATTTCCACTGTTGCCCTCAACGGGACAAACGAGTATGAGAACACATAAGCTTGACGTAACGAAATTATAGTCCTCCAAAGTGGAGACATTTTCTGAAAATAATAACACTTGAATTATCGGATCCTTTTAAAAAGCACATCATCGTGATCGAGAAATGCTAGGTAATCCAGAGAACTATGTGCTACTACAAATAAAGTAGAAAAGAGGTTTTAATTTTCGAATTTCTTTCTTCATCAACTACTTAGGAGCTGTGGGTGTAATTATCTCCCGCTAGGGAAGAGGTCAGCCGCGCCAGACAGAAATTAGGTCACTGAACTGTTATTTTGGCGCTCGCAAGCCGCTTTGCAGCTCATCGGGAAGGGGACTCGGTGCTGATCACGAATATGTGTTTCAATTTACAATGCGCTCAATTGGAGAGCGCTACAGAAAAGCGGCGGAGAAGGCTTTTTTTCGCTTTTCCGCCCAACGACCAAAAGTTAAAGCCGGTATTGTATGGTGCACTGCGGTGTTCAAGATACACTTTACACAAAAAAAGAAGAGAGAACAAGCTAGGCAATGCTGAATCCCTACCACCGGATCCGAACACCGACCCCTTTCCTGCAAGCGCGGCCCCATATCAACTCAGCCACCAAGTCGTTTCCGGGTTTCTGGTGAGCGGCGGACCTCAATGTTCCACTTCCGTTACTGTATCGCTAACAAGGAAATCGTGAGATCGTTGTAATTCCGCTATTTGTCCAATACCATGCCTCTTACAGGTTAGATTCTAACCATGACAAGGCAGTTCCAGACGTCGGTTTTGCTTATTCGGCCTGCACTGAAGAGATACAGTTTTTCGCAATTTCTAACCTACCCAGATGTCCGCAGGAAATTTGAAACCCACTACGATGGTTCTCAGACAATCCCCTACAACCTTCAGTAGGTCGCGTTTTAAATTACCACGGTGATTCGCTGACCTCCCTTGTTTGGTCAAGCGCTACATCTCGCGCGAACTAAACAGGTGAAAACTCGTCCTGCACGTGGGAGATGCCATGTCACCTCGTATTTGTGTCTAGGTACTTATGGGCTCCCCCCCCCCTCTTCTGCGCATTGCGCTAATATTTCTTGGTGGTACAAACATTGATGGGCGCGTGTAGCGCAGTTGGAGGTGCCGGCTATTGCGTGCGCCCAGTAGCTGGTTCCTAGTTCGGATTTTCCGCCCAGGCCAACCAAGCTTTTCCTCCTTTCAGGACGTGAACTGGTGCCAGACTTGCCTGGGAAGGATGAAGCGCTGGCTTGTTCATCGGCTGGCCACAGCAATTCATTATGTGGCCAAATACACATTCAAATCGCCTCCACGACATCCCCTAGAAGCAGAATGCGATCCCAAAAGAGATTGAGTAACGCCGTCATTAATCCTTCGACGAGCGACGCGACGGCATGTGTAGTAGCCAAGTTGATCGATCGCGCCGCTCAATCAATATGACCACAATAGGTGGCGTCGCGTCGCTCGGCGTCGAAGTATAAACGGCCCTTCAGAAACATGCGTGACATACGCCTCATCAAACCCCGCGCGGACAAAATGTGCCCTTCAACGTGGTATGCTGCTGCAGCCAAGGAAGCGCAGCCTCTTCTTGATTGACACAGCAGCATCTGCGCGCGTTTCTGAGCGTCCTGATTCCGAATACGTGTCCCTGAACTCTGAGCATGGGGGACCACTAAGAGGGTGGTGGAGAAGAGAAGTAAGGGGACCTCCAGGGTGTACCACGAGAGCTATCAGGAAGGAAAGGAACAACCTGGAGGAGGGACCAGGACGGGGAAACCGGCAAGAAGAGACCAGTAAGGGGGTCAATAGTGGAAACAAGGAAGTGGGAACCTGGCGTCTGGATTCGGAGGGCGTGTCAACAATATCCGGAAACACAAGCTGTTGGGCATGAGAACGGTTGCGAAGGAGCCACCTGAGGGCAGAAGTACTGCACAGCAGAAACCAATGGCATTACTCGAGGGTCTAGAGAGAATGTCTATGATGAACGCGCAGAAGTGGTGAATGGCTTGATGCCAATAAAGTACGCAGCAGATCCTAGATGTTAGCGAATTTTAGGTTTTAGAAAATTACTTTCCGTAGGTCAGTGATGTTGCAAAGTCGCGCGAAGCGCGCAAACGCGAGACACGCTGTTGGGCGTGTGGGAGCACTTGTTGATGAATAGATGCTCAGGGTCAACAGAGACAAAACGCGTTTTCTTCTCAACTCTAGAATCTCGTGTGAGCAGTCAGTCCGTTAAAAGGGTCATAAGCGCTGCAAACCGACGAAAGCTGAGAATTCCACACCTAGGGCGGAGTTTCCTAGGGTGATGGGGAAGATTTCGAGTTAACACGGAAAATCCAATAAGGTACAAGACAATCGTTGACCACTGAAGCCCTTCTGCACCACACAACAGCCGTGCATCGATCGCTGGCACTGGTGCGTAGCCAAGTGCCATGTCGTTGGGTCCGTGGGTCCGTGCGAAACAAACGGGGCAGAACTGTGACGTCATGTGTTCAGCGCTAGTCCACCGATCTCTGATGGCGTCACAGGGCGGATTCTCTCGTGGAAGCCGTGAAACGCTTCCGTTTAGCCGACTTGACACGTTGGGCACGAACACAGCTCTTGCGCAGGATTCTAGTTTTCCCCTGTCTCGCGTTATCCGTTATTTTTTGAAAAAGAAGGGGTTGAATCGTGTAGCGCTTGCTGCCCCAAACTCTCAGAGCCTTAGACCATAATAACTAGAAAATAAAAATCATCTTCTCTGTACCTGGTAATAACGCCCAGAATGAAGATAGGCGAAAACGTGAAACGTGAAAGAAAGAAGAGAAAAATCCTACAAAAATTGGTCTGCACAAGCTGAAAGTTTACATGAAAAGGTGAATCCTCATCAGAAATACCTGGTTATCTCATGATACCTCGAAACGGCAATTACTTTTGAAACAACCTTATATTACGTCTTTACATTAACCACATGTGTAGGTTCAACACGTCAAGAAATCAAACATATTATAGATTTCATATTTTCATTTTAGGAAGGCGCTCTTCCTCGAGACTCCGCTTTTAACGACTACTTGGACAGCTACGTTTCTATGATTAAGCGGTATAACAAAAGAGTTGAGCAGAAAGAAAGAGAACGAGAAAGGACAGAAGCTTAGCACGAATATTTGTAGATGAAGTTGCTCACAGCACTATAGTCTAACTGAAATTAGTGTTACAAAAGTCATGTCTATTTCACACGTGATAATAATCTATGTCTTCCATAACACACATATCTTATAAAGATTCCGATGTTGTGTTGCACATTTGTGTTCTGCACTGGGCCACCACTCAGAATAAAAGCGGCTGCACCTTACCATTAGAAGTCAGGCAAAAAATTTCATCGCGGAAAACATTGATGTTGATGCACTTGCGGAGTTCCTTCCCTCTAAAGTCACATTCGTTAAAAGCGCAAAGCAAGTACTTGTAGGGGGTCGTACCCATGTTCAACTTTATTATCTGGAAGGGATTTTATGACTTATGGTTAGAAGAGGGAACATACTGTCGCTCACGTTGATGCCTGAAGGAGGGAAGATTCTATAGAAACCGACACTGCGTCTGTACACAAGCACAGCTTGCTTTGGCTTGTCTTTTCACGACTCGAGATGTCCAGTGGAACAACGTATTAAGCACGTATCGTGACTACCGACGTACACAGGATCGTTTCAAGCACGTCTCGTGAAGCCCAACGGACGTTGAGCAACGTATTAAGCACGTCTCGTGAGCTCGACACACGCAGTACGACGTTCTAGGCTCGTCTCTTGAACCACAACGCACATTGGACAACGTTTTAAGCACGTCTCGTGAGCTCGACACACGCACGACGACGATTTGAACTCGTCTCCTGAACCACATGACTCCTGAAGTCTGCACATTCCAGTAAACGTTATTCTTGCTAATGAAATTTCTTGCGTTTTGGTGCTAGGCGAAATACTCAGGAGTAATCACGTGTGATCAATAACGTTTCTTGTTTCAAAAAAGTTCTACGTTTCACCATTGTCTCCGTCTATTGGTTGCCAAGATCTACCAGATGCCTGCCAAACTCTTGACGCATCTTTCAACATACGATTGACAGGATTAAGTAAACAATGAGAAGCTCGCCATGACTACTACTAGATGGCAGAGATTGCGAACAGAGTCCAACTGGCACCAAAGCAGGATGGCGCGTGAGGGTGAGGTGGATTCGATGAACGAGGCACGAGACGCCCTCCAGTTCGTCTGTAGATCGATCCGTAGAAGAGCACGCATGTCTTTTACGGTTGACTTAGGAGGAAGGCGTTGGATCCGTAACCTACACTTGAGTTTGCATATGATTGTTCTCGTGGCACAAGGCTACAGATTGAGCGCCAAATCGCCACTATATAACCCCTTAATTCTGTAGATGAGTGCATCCGGACAGCTCTACGATAGAGCATCACTAAAACTGGACCACCACTTCTTAGGTTCAAGTTTCGGATCTTTTATGAAGAACATCCCAGTAAAGCGTAGTACTTAAGATTTCTCACGTCTAGTAGTATCAAGATAAGCCTACGCTCAAACAAATCTTAAAGAAACCAAGAAATGAAATACCAGGATTTTCGGATGCGTCTATAATTCTACGGGGCACGAAGTACATTATGGAAAGTTGAGTGAGCTGTTTCGACTATATTGCGGAAGAGGTGACGATTAAACCGCAACAGGAACACCGTTCTAAACGTTGCGTTTATTGAACAATCGATATCTGACACATGAACAGGGAGGATATGAAATCGTATGATCCACTAGAAAGCACTTTTGGAACCACCAATATGGCATACAATTCGTGAGCATCTTTCGGGAGTTGGTCTCCAGTGGGCGTAATGTGTAGAAGAACTTGGTGCATCGTTCAAATTCGGTTACATATGTGCAGCGCCGAACACCTATGCTTATTGCAGACAACCAATCAATAAATAAAACGAAGAACAATACTCGGCTGGAATCAGACAAAGACACGTTTGACCTACAAAACACGGTTCTCGTGTATGAGTGCCCGTACACCTGGACTATTTTCCTGTGTTCGTCACATAGTGTATGGACTCGAACCACCGATTAGGCTGGAAACGGTTCCAGAAAGCTGGGCCTGAAAGCGCTGAATATTGCTTGCAGCCTTTGTGGAAGAAAAACCGAGAAGTTAAGTAGGATACGGTCGTGAGTTCATCCCTACCTCTCTCTCCTGCTTTTTGAAAGGCGAGTTCTGGTCCTGCAACTGGAGGAACCGTCACTGGCAATGGTTTGAATGTGTGCCTCTCTTCTGATGATTTTCGAGATTGAGCGGAAACGGCTGTTGTCCGTCGGTTCGCCTTTTGCATCGGAGGCTTTCTGTGAGTGGTAATAGTCAAGATCGAAATATTTTCTCCTTTAAACGCTTTAAAAGAACATAGCGCAGTACATATGAACCTTTAGTAAATTCTACTCCTCCTTGATCTAAGCCAAAAATAAAGTGAATCTACAAGTTCTGTGGCATTTGCTGTCTCTCTAATTTCTCATCCGCAGAGTAGTATCAGCTTCTGAAGGGTAATACAAGCCGTAGAAGAATAGGCAATTTTGAGAAACTCACGTAGAGGTTGTTTCTTCCTTGGGACTTGTCACCTCATCAATGGGCTTCACAACGGCAGCAATCCTCTCTTCCTCCACCTCGCGCTCTGTCTGCAATGTGACGGTTAAGCTGGAACTCTCCTCTCTTTACCGAACACCTTCTGTTATTGTTTCATGTACAATCACTGCCTCAAATCTTACAGGACCAACTTCCATGCATATCGTTAGATACATCGGCATAAAGCAATTGCTTTCTTTAGCGGATTTCGCGCGCAGTGGAGAAGTGGCCTGTTAAAAATCATCCCATCTCGCCCGAAAGTCAAAGTGCTTGCCGACCTTCTCAATAATTTGACAACGAGGAAAATTAGTTTTCACTATTTATGTATGATGTTTAGATAGATAGTCCACTTATGTTCCGTTGTGCTGTATACCACAATGTGTTCTGTTCTCATCACTGCATTTCATCGTGAAGTGCCTTTTAGAGGTTGACTTTGACAAACTCAGTGAACCGATTACTAAATATGTAACTGATGCTCTGCTATTAACTTTCTCGACGTTAGATTTTGTTAAGCTTTGACGTACTCCTATTATATATTACAATACCGCTCGCGTCGCGCCGTCAAAAAGGAAGGACTAATTCGCCGCAAACCATCGCATGTTCATAACTGCTGCAGTTTTTGGTTCACTGACAAAGGTTTGCGCCATTCGATCCGTATCTTCGAAATCTACACAAACATGTATACAGCTTTCCCAGAACACCGCATTCTCGCTGGGGTTGGTCCAAAAAGGACTGGCGCAGGCTTTTGCGATTAGAGCAGCTTATTTCTCAGGACATGCATGCTTTCGGAGTATCTCAAGCATGACGTGCGCTTCCGGTACTCTGTCATGCCATGAATGCTTCTAAAGTGCGCCGTGAACAATGCATATAGAATCGCACCATAAATCGAGTGGGCGAAAGCCTTGGACAGGATATCGTTTGATAGCCCTTGAGGCGCTGAGGCGCACGGTGTCTTTCGGTCACAGCGGTAAAAATCTGAGCGGGTACCCGTAGGAAATCTTCAGACACTGGCGTTGGGAGCTCCGGAACACCGGCTCGCACTACGCACGGCGTCGTAGAGCGGAGCACGTCTACTTGCAAATGAAACGATTTCCGGTTGCCAGCTTTCCGAAGTATTCAATAGTGATTGACAGAATTTCGGCAAAATTTCGCTGAATACCGGAAACGTTTCATGTCGCTAAGCTGTAACTTCTCAAAATTCCAGGCTCTTCGTACGAACGCAAGCTGTCTACCATACCAGTGACATTTCTCCAAAATGGACGACTTTCTGTCGGGAAGACATTAAACTTTTGGAGCAAGAGCTTGCACAAACCAATTTTGGTGCTCAAGTGAAGCACAAATGGATGGGCAAACTCAATTGTAGGACGTTGCGGACGTTTGTTTGCAGACAGGCAGGTTCGTAGCTACTTGAGTCGACGGCTTCTGCCGTCTGAAACGTGAATAAAGTTATAGAACTACTCGATTGATTTAGTCGTTACTAAATGCATTGTTCGCGGCGCACTCCAAAGGCTCGCCGGGACAGAGTAGAGCAAATCCTAAGCGGGGCGGCAGAATTTCTGGTAAAGTTTTTCAACACAGTTCTAAAAGCTTTTCATTTTCATGTAAGGGAAGATAGAAGCGCACTGGACCTGCTTTCCCCACTTCTTTGATGGGCTCGATTCTACATGCATATTTACAGCGCACTTCATAAGCATTCTGCCATGACGGAGTACTGGCAACGCACGCCATGCTTGAGATACTGCGAAAACATGTACACCGTGGAAAATAAGCTGCTCCAATCGTAAAAGCCTGCTCCAGTCATTTGTTGGGCACTATAGTTGTGTTCGAATGAATATATTCGAATAATTATTCGAATAATTTATTCGAATAATCATTCGAACTATTCGATCATTCGATATTTCTTGATTTTCGAATATTCGTTCGAATTCGATTATCGATGATTTTCAAATATCGAATATTCATTCGAATTCGAACATCGAAGGAAGCCATATTCGAATATTATTCGAATCGAATAATCAATCTTTATTCGATCGAATAATATTATTCGAATATCGAACAAACCTACAGTACCGTCGGTAAACATTCGCCAAAACGCGGCCGGCGGCGGATTATTCCGCCGCCAGCCGCGTTTTGGCGAACGTTTACCGACGGTACTGTACAGACGGAAGGATGCAGTTGCGCCTCTTGACAAAAGACCGGTAACATCAAGAGGTCGGTGCACTTGAATGACTACCTGAAAATCGCGCGATTCAAATACTTTCCCGCAGGAAGAGAAAGTATGGGACCACTCGACCGCGAGGGCGCGAATCAATTCTGCGGGCGCTCCTGCTCCCTTATTTAGTTGCATTATTGCTTGTTTGTTTCTGCTTCCCTTCATTGTGACATCGTTAAGACGCAGCCCGCTCCGATTGGTATTGTACCCAAGACTCTCCCAATCCCAAGGGCTCTGTGGTTGCAGTGGGCGCAAATAGGTCACCCCTTACTCAGTCGCGATACAAGTGCCTTTGTAAAAAGGCACGCGAAAGTTCCTGTTTCGAAAAGCAAATAGGGCTGTAGTTCATGGTGAGCTCCCTCCCCCCACCCCTCCGGAACCTGTTTGCGCCCTGCAGTGTGTAGTTCATCCTGTTTTTTGCCTCGGAATGTCATTGTTTGCCATTCGCAAGCACAAACCGTCTAACTACCAATGGCGTACCACGGTTTAGGCCACCAGTCTTCTGTTGAACCACTGTCCCTCGCTCTTATTCAACTTTGTTTTGCTCACCTTTGTGTTTGTTTGTTTCGTTAGTGGTGGAACAAATCGAGTCCTGGTATATTGGTCCTGGTAGCGCTCAGAGATCTCCTAGTAGACCTTAGATCTTTGTAAATTCTTAAGAATCATCACGGCACCACCGCTCTGTTACTCCAAACTTCAGATTCGTTTTCAGCGACCTCTAGCCTGAAGCTTCGGGCCGCTTGAACGACATCCACAAAAAATCGATAATTTGATCTATATCGATTGATGGCGATCCGTACTCCAAAAACGAACTTTAGATTCGTGTTCAGCGACCTCGACTGCCGCCAGGGCTGAAGCTTCGGGCCGCTGTCGATCGCCATCCATCGTTGAGTAACGCCAACGCGCAAGTGTGAGAGGTCGTTTAGTGTGCGCGCGACGCGCGACACGATGCATGTGTACTGGCCAAATTGATCGAGCGACGCGATTGATCAATTCGGCCACTACACATGGCATCGCGTCGCGCATCGCGCGCACACTAAACGACCCCTGAAGGATGACGGAAGTTACTAAAGTTAAGTCACACACACTACTCTTTTATATATATATACCATTTTCAGGTCGAATTGGACACTTTTCACGTCAAATCGGACACTCTTCTAGGCCCGCCTAAGACTTTTTAAATCAAAAAGAACTCTTCCGTATTGCAACAACATTTATACAGGTTGAAATACAAACTCAATACAATGGTTAGAAAAAACTTTTGCTCAAGGAAAATTTAGAATAGCTTTTTTGAATTTTTTTTTTACTTTAGCTGCCCGAATGAGTGTAGTAATTTTATAAAATTTTTACTTTCTGAGAAAAAATAACAATTTGTATTTTGTTTTAAAGCGCAGCAAAGCAGCAACCATACTTATACTTGATACTTTGATGGTCCTTTTGTCGGCTGGAGGTCTTCTCAGCGGGGACCACAACTCTTCAGGAGCGAGGTCGTTATCCATGTTCAGCTCTTTTCCCAGATAGATGTATGAGTCGACCTGTTGTAGAATGACTCCATTTAACCTTACGAGTCCCGTTTCACACCACTGGTTGACCATAAATTGTGTTTTGGACATATTCATGACCAATCCAATCCTCATACCTGCCACATTGAGCTCGTTCAGCATTTCCTCGACTTGTGTCGTGCTGGTAGAGATCAGAACAATATCGTCGGCGAAGCGAAGGTTGCTGATCCGTTTACCGTCGACAAGGTAGCCTTTATCGTCCCAGTTCAAGTCTTTCATGGCATTCTGGAGTGCCGCTGTGAATAGCTTGGGAGAAATCGTGTCTCCCTGCCGTACTCCTTTCCCGATAGGAATTTTAAGCTTTCGATCGAACAGCTGGATGGTAGTCGATGTGTTCGAGAAGTATTCGTCGAGAAGTCGGATGTAGGGCGATGGTATACCAGCGTGCACAAGTGCGTTCAAAACGGCGTTGATTTCCACAGAGTCGAACGCTTTCCGGTAATCCACGAAGACAAGGACAAGCGGGAGGTGGTATTCGCGGCTGCAGCAACCATAAAGTGTACTAAAAGACCGGATTGCGCCATGCACTCGAAAAACTCGTTGAGATTTTTATTTGATGGTGTAAATGCTGTTTACATAGAATTACGAGGTATGCGCGTTCTTAACAATTGTACTTGTTGCATTGTCTGCAATTTTTTTGTTCGGGGAAAATTTTAGTATGTTTTCTTTAAACCTTCACTTACCCAATAAGTGTTTATTTGAAATTTTATAACATTCTAGTTCTTCGTGGAAATATAATGCATGATAGCATGTCTTAAAGAACAGAAAGCCGCAAATTTTTAGTGCCAAGAGATGAGATTACGCCATGCACTAGCCCGAGACGATTGATTGATAGTGTAAACGCTGCTTATATGAAACAACAAAGTGAGCATATGCGCGTTCTTCACAATTGTAATCGTTGCATTGTCTACAGGTATGTATAAATCAAAATATAAACATAATCAACATATACATAATATAAATCTACGCAAGCAGTATTCTCCTTTTCCATTTCATGTCTCAACTAGGCAAAAAAAAACTACATAAGACGTTACTCAAATAAAGGTGGTTATGACATTAAAGAGAGTACTTCAACAATGACAGTCAATACAAGATAACATTTTAGTTTACATCCAAAAACCCTTATCTATTAGCCAACAAACTACTATTGTAAGTAAAAATAAGTGCAATTACACAACAAAGATCACGAACTACGAATGCAATACATTACATCAAACACTAAAAGGTTGTCCAGCTGCTGCAGTGCCCAAGAATATGCTTGCATAGATTTATATGATTATAGATTTATATAGATTTATATTTATATTCTGTATATTATGATTATATTTATAATTATAGTTGATTTATACACACATGTAGAGATTGCAACAAGTACAATTGCTAAGAACACTCATACCTCGTAGTTCCATGTAAACAGCATTTACACTATCAACCAATTAAACGAGATTTTCGAGTGTATGGCGCAATCCGGTCTTTTAGTGCACTTTATAGTTGCTGCTTTGCTGCGCTTTAGAACAAAATACGAATTGTTATTTTTTCTCCAAAAGTAAAAATTTTTATAAAATTACTACACTCATTTGGGCAGCTAAAGTCTCGTAACGCTGATGGTGAGCGCATTCTTGAGTATGCGGATTCGCATAATCTCACCATTGTGAATACGGTCTTCCGAAAACGCGACTCCCACCTTATCTCATACTATAGTGGGAGCCCCAAGTCTCAGATAGACTTTGTCCTTGTCAAGGATCGCGACCGAAGCATTGTCACAGACGCGAAGATCGTGCCGTACGAGACGGTCGCCCCACAGCATCGATCGCTGATCTGCACTTTGAAGATCGCCCCTCCGAGGTTGAAGCAGGTTGAGCGATGCGATGCAGCAAAAATCAAGTGGTGGCGAATGAGAGAGAAGGAAGCAGCTGTGATTTCTCGCGTACGGTTGCCGACAGTCACGACTGTCGACGAAACTTGGAAGAGAGCAACCGACGCGATACGCCAAGCTGTAAGGTTGGAACTCGGCATAACGAAGCCTGATCGACGCTAGGTCGACAAGCAGACATGGCTGTGGACGGACGATGTGAAAGCGAAGGTTCGAGAGAAAAAGTCGCTGTATCATGTGTTTCTCGGCGACAGAACAGCCGACAACTGGCAGGAGTATCAGACGGCGAAGAAGGCTGCAAAGAAAGCCGTGGCTGTTGCGGAAGCACTCATTATGGTGATGTCTACTGAAAGCTCGAGTCGCGCGATGGTGATCGGTATTTGTACCGACTTGCTAAGATCCGCCATCGCCATACCGAGGATATTGAAAAGTTCTTTGGCATCAATGATGAGAGCGGCCATCTTCTGACAGACCGCAAAAAGGCACTAAAGCGATGGCGTAATTACTTTGAAGAAATTTCCACTATGGAATTTCCTCACCCGGCCATCCCTTCTGTGGGTTCTGTTCACGGTCCCGTTCAAAAATCACTGTGTAGGGAACAGAAGCGGCCCGGAAGAAGACGAAGCCCGGTAAGGCGACAGGACCGGATGATCTGGCAGCCGATGTTTGGAAGTCGAAGCTCTGGTATCCTGCTGAGTGGTTGGCTGAATTCCTCAACCAGGTAGTAAAGGAGAAGAAAGTACCGGAGTGTTGGCACAACAGTACGACGATTCCGATTTGGAAGAAGAAGGGTAGTCCTGCAGACTGCTTCAATTACCGTCCGATTCGCTTGCTTTCGCACAGCATGAAGATCTTCGAGCGAATCCTCGATAGACGAATTCGTGAAATCGTCAGGGTCTCCGACAACCAGTGCGGTTTTGTGTCTGGTTGTGGGACCATTGATGCTATACACGCCGCCCGCCTCTTCGTGGAGAAGCGCGAGAAACAGAAGCCGGTGCATATAGCCTTCCTCGACTTGGAGAAGGCCTTCGACCGCGTACCGCGTGAGCTTATATGGTACGCCTTGCGACAACACAACGTACCTTAGGAACTCATAGAGTAAGTGCGGATGCTCTATTCTTGCCCAAAGAGTAGAGTGCAAGCTGCTGCTGGAACCTCAAGGGAGTTTCCCATCTCTGTTGGGGTGCACCAGGGTTCTGCGCTTTCTCCACTCCTCTTTGCTGTCGTCATGGATGCCATTACGAGATCTTCACCAGCCTATTCCACGGACGCTGCTTTATGCTGATGACGTGATGCTCGCTTGCGAAGACAAAGACGATCTCGTGCGGCAGATGCAAGCTTGGTGTGACCGTCTGGCGAGGTTCGGACTCAAATTGAACGTCAAGAAGACCGATTACTTAACGACTGACATAAACGAGTCCGGCTCCATTAAGATTGACGGCACTGAGCTTGCACGCAATTCGGTGTTTAAATACCTGGGATCAGCAATAGCGTCTGACGGCGGTCTGATGGTTGGAGTGAACTCACGCGTGAGCGCAGCTTGGACCAAGTGGCGTTCGCTGACTGGCGTGCTCTGCGATAGAACGATACCAGAGCACCTGAAGTCGAAGATATACAGAGCAGTCGTCTGACCAGTAGCGATGTACGGCGCTGAGTGTTGGCCTGCCACTAAGGAGGTTGAAACGCGCCTCATGAAGAGTAGATGCTGCGCTGGATGGCTGGAGTCACCCGCATGGACAGCATCAGAAATGATGCTATTCGGCAGAAGTTCGGTGTCGCGCTTACGCTTACGATGGTACGGCCACGTTCTGTGTGGAAAGGATGACAGCGTCCGCAAGATAGGCCCCACCAGAAGAGCGGACCCCGCGACGAAACGGGACAAACGCTGAAGAAGAAGAGAAGAAGAATTTGGGCAGCTAAGTAAAAAAAATTTAAAAAAGTTATTCTAAATTTCTTAGGCGAGCTTAAAAGAGTGACAATTTAACGTGAGAAGTGTCCAATTTGACGTGAAAAGTGTGCAATTTGATTTGAAAAGTGTCCAATTTGATTTGAAAAGTGTCCAATTTGATTTGAAAAGTGTCCAATTCGACCTGAAAATTTGGTATATACAGACCCCTCCCGTAATAACGCCTTAGGGTAAGACGCAACTCTCGATATAACGTAGGTTTTCTCTGGGACCGGCCAGCTTACCTTCACGCCAATACAAATCAACTCCGCTTAAGACACGTCTGCAACGCTACTCCCGTTATTGCGCGGTTTTGAGAGGAACTCTGCGTCGAAAATGACTCCCACTATAACACGACCTGGCTCAGTCCCTGTCCCACACAGAAAATGAAGACGAGCAAGATGCTGACAGCGTTGTTGAGGAAAGGATGATCACATGTTGTGGTTTCAATCTAGTTGATCTGGAGTGTCATTGTTTGATCAGTTACTACCAAACTAACCAATCAGGCTGCACCGTACGCCCTATATAAGGCTGCCGTTCTCGCACTAGTTGTTCAGTATTATTCTACCTAATAAACCTATATTCCCGCCGTCGGATCTTCTCCAAGCGTCTTTCTGCTGCTACGTTCGTAGTCGCGACCATCACCTGGGCGACAATTAATTAGATGCATGTTGACGGTTTTCATGCGTGCGTGGCCCACAAAAGTGTTCATACTCAGCAATATGCCGAGCACAGGATAAGGGTAGTCGTTAAAAGCTGCCGTAAAGGGTTCCTCAGATGTGGATTAAAGCACAGATTCCTCAAAACAATACCCTAGAGATTTGAGCACGAGCAGCTGCTATAGAAGCTATGCTCAGGGACATGATGGTTTGACGCAATCAGAACTCTTGCATCATGCAGGACTTGTACCTGCACCCTTTCAATTTCTGGCAGGATTACAGCAACAACGGTGTCTGATCAGATGCCACATCTCGATATCGTGAGAGAGCGCTGAGGAGCCACCGCAACGAGGATATGGCGGATGCAACGCGCGGTTTAACAGCGCTGATAGTGGGCTAACATGCTGCATGAAAGGTAGAGGGTATATGTCCAGGCGCGCGAGAGTTTTGATAGCGGTAAAGATATTGTAACATCAGGTTACACAGTTTAGTTGTTGATCACTTCTAGCTTTCCTCTTGTGCTCGTTATTTCTCGCACATCTGTCATACTTATGCATATAGCAGGGAGCATCTCTGATCTGAGGACAGGACTTCATTAGTAATCTAAAGACGTTCTTTGCCCTCACACTCTCCTCATGGTCACATATTTCATTACTATAGCTATATTTAGCCATTGCATGCTATTCTAAATAAACTTGCGCGTAAAAGAGTCTAAAAAAGATCAGCAAGAGATGGTTAGGACGCGACTCTCGTTATAACGCGCATTTTCTCCGATTCCTTCAAACGCGTTGTAGGAGACTGTAGTAGGATTCGATCATTCGAACAAAATGTTCGGCTATTCGATCATTCGAAAATTTTCGACGTCGAATAAATTCGATCGTTCATTCGTCCGAAGATTTTCGACGTCGAATAAATTCGATCGTTCGTTCGTTCGAAAATTTCCGACATCGATGTTTCATTCGTTCGGAAATTTTCGACATCGAATAAATTCGTTCGATCATTCGATCGGAAATTTTTGACGTCGAATTTTTTCGTTCGTTCGATAAAATTTCGAAAAAGCACAACTATATTGGGCACCCCTAGCGAAAGTGCGGTGTTCCAAGAAGGTGTACACATGCTTGTGTAGATCTCGAAGAGACAAATCGAAAGGTGCAAACTTTTACCAGTGAATCTAAAACTGAAGAAGTGATGAGCACGCGGCGACTAGCAAGGGATTAGTCCTTCGCAAACTGTTTTTGACCGCGCCACGCGAGCGCTATTGTATACGGCTACCCGGCAGGCTAATTTGAATAACTCTTCAGTCTGTGTTTTACGTACCTCTATTTCCATAGATTCTTCTGCGTTGTCAGGAATTTCAGGAGGGCGAATCGTAGTGGACAGTAGCCTCTTCCAGAATGGCACATACTTTTGCGAAACCTTCGAATTCTGGCCCACCGTGAATCTAGGTGGTGCAATGTGGTATGGGCAAAAGAGATTAGTGCGTCATGAACGATACCTATCCCAGATGTTGCTTTTCGAGGAAGTCACAGCAACAGGTGGTGCGATCGTTGTCAAAGTGGAACGTGTGCTCTTTCTCTTGTCGGAAGACTAAATGATCGTGAGGCTTCGCATAGCAAGCCGCTGCATTTAAACCCATGGCAAACCAAAACGAGAAGAAGAAGCAAAAGCAGGTACCAAAAGAGACACTACAAGCAAGGTCCATACGGGGCTCTTACCCTTCTCCTGGCTGTAGTGCTGATCGTCACCTTTTCCTCGTCGTAGTCGTTCTCCTCTGGAGCTGCAGTGGTGGTCGTTGTTCTCGATTTTGATGGTTTTGCTGCGCGTGTCAACAAACGAAGCCGATTCATCTATAGATTACACATAACCGAGCAGCATGCAGGAAACAAAACGGAAGAATAGAGTACAGCTTGGGATAGCAGGAAGCAGTTACTACAAAAGTACGAAGCCTTTTTAAGAAGACAGAATAGAAAGTCAAAAGCTCGACTACTCAACCCTTTATGTGCTCTTCATCAATGACATTGAAAACGTAGACTTCCCTCTAGATAATTGAGTGTGGCAGTGAAGCAAGGGGAACACTACGTCGTCATAGAATTAAAACCCTGCTCCCAGATTGAGAATTACATAGTGACCTTCAGAATTCCAATTCGAGCAACGAATTGTGGAAAGTGGTCTTCTAGTTACCCAATGATGTCCCATAAAAGCAAGAAGTCTTGGCCTGTTAAGCTTCACACAGATATTTGCTACAAGACATTCAGATGGAGCAATGGTCAGAGTCCTTGCGCAAATACCGGCATACAGTCAGCCTCTGATCCATTAGCTTTACAACTGAAAGCTCGTCTCATCTCACTCATCTTAAGGAGCATTTGAGTGGCCTTAGAAAAGGTAACGTCCTGATTACTTGGGGCAGGAGGCACAGGGTCTGCTACCACGCAGTCGTGATGCTGCAGGTGTCCACGTCCATTTAGCCCGAGAAAGTGCAGAACGCTTCGAGTGTCCTGGCGCGTAGTACACTCGAGGCGTTTTGGACTACAGTTAGGAATCCTGGGGTGAACCGGAAGGAAGAGCGTCTAACGGTAACCCAAGAACTGGCGCCCGTTTTAGTTAGATCTCTGCGAGTTTCGATCTACTTGAGCTGACCTGCTTGGGTCTTTAAGCCGGGTGGACCCAGTCTGGTGCTCATTCGCCCACGTTACTTCCATGTGTGAACGGTGGTCCTCAACGGCAACCACCTCTCCTCTGCATCTCCCATCACATCCTGTCTCTGTTTTCTCTAAGGAGATTGCTCTGTGGAACGAAATGGTGTTTGGACAAGTGGCGTCGTGAATGTTTCCACTTTTACGGGCTCCAAGTGAAGGCAAAACCGTCGAAACGTCAATCGAAGCAAAGCCGTATTGAAAGCCCATCTTTGCATTTAGAATTCGCGTGTGCGTCTGTCTTCATTAATCATATAACACCTTATACAATAGAGACGATTTTTCACCCTAATTCCTCTGAAATTCCCCAGTAAAACATTCAGTTCTATCAAAGATTTTCAACTACGCAAAATTCGGTTGTAATAAAGACATCAAGCTTTTGCTCGAACAGGAAAAGGCTACCAGCTCCATGGTGCGTCTACTACATTATTTTCAACAACTGTGATATGTACTCATTTTCATTCTTTTTCAAAATATTTCACCATCGTTCCCTCGTTCTCTCGAGATACATACGGAGCATTCAAGAAGGAACAAAGAAAAGGCGCCATACGATCGAAAGAGGAAGATGAAGCACTTGAACACAGAACCACTCCATGCAAACAATGTGGTGCGGACAGAGGATTGATTTGTAAAGCAAAATACGAACCCGTGTGGTCGTTTCCACGTGCTCCTCCTCGCTGATGATCGTTGAGTTCAGAATGCCGGTTTGAGTGTTGCAGATCGCAGTTGCGTAGCACCGAGATATCATCTAAAGAGATATAGAGCTGGACATTTGTAGGAGTTTCATTGCTCTTCCAAGAAAGCTCTGATGATGAGGCTCTTGTTCAGTTAGCGTTATTCCAGCATTCTTACCAGTGTAAATCAGTGAAATAAGTAAATAAACTAGTCATAAAATAATTCTACACAGGTTTGCGCTGAGCGTACCGTTGGAGAGAAGGGATGAGACGAGCCGAAATGATTGAAATTAATCAGAATGTGCAACAGTACCTGATGGACGTAAGCCTTCGCCTTATAGCCATCTTTTCGGTACTTGGCAATAAACGTTTCAAACGTTCCCGATTGGCGACAGTAGGTGGCATCTGAGGCGTCCTGACATTTGAACGAAAGCTGTTCTCCTGAAAGAGGGAATTTCTATGGGAGACGAACAACCGCTGGCTTCCATTCTGCCGTCATCAAAAGGATATGCCCTGGGGGGGGGGGAATAAGTCGCGAAGCCGAAGGGCTGTTGGGGACAGACCGTCGCAAATCCCTGCGATGACAGCCACGCGGCCGCCTAATCTGTTTTTGGGGCCTTATCATCGAAGGTGTTTTGCGACGGACGTGGGTCGTGAGGCGCACGAGTGCACTGTCAAACAGAGTTGAAGATAGCAGCAGGGAGTTACGCGAAATCGATCTCCACTCAAGTAGAAAGGGCGCCGAACAAAGATGCAAAGGATTTCGGTGAGGCAGCCGTTCAAACCGCACAGCAGCGGATACTCTGAGACACATCTTCGTCGCCACTTAGATTCATCGCATTCTGGTGAGCCAGCTCGAAGGGATACCGCGTTCAGTCAAAGCGAACAAATCGTATAGGCAGGAAAAAAGGGAGTAGCACAAAAGCTGTCTTTTCTACAGAGCTGAAAAGAATCAGCGAACGACTTGCTGCCGCAGAATGTTGGTTCGACTGACGGCCGAAGCAAGCGCCTTTCATAGCTCATCTGAGTAAACAGGGAAAGGTAATGGAACTGCTTCCTCATACGTCAGTGGAAATCACTATGTATGTAATCAACCAAATCTATAAAGCCTATACGATTTGTTCGCTTTGACTGATTGTCACATGGCTGTCACAAATATTTATCGCGGCTGACGTTTCGGAGTTGCTTTCTTCGGAGCCTGGAGAAGAGGAAGTCATTTGAGAAACTACCCTCCGAAGTGCCATTTCATTTTACGGGAAACCAAGCAGAAGGCGAAAAGACCAAGAGAACGAGATCATAGAGAATCAAGAAAGGGCTAACCTTCATAGGTCACAAATGAGCCCACCGACCCCTGGCTGGACGGAAGATTCAGCAAGGGAAGGTGCAAGCGAATAAATCGTCAAAACATAACATAAACAGTACTGATTTTTAAAAAACGCTAAGGTAAAACGTCAAAATAGTAAGATTCATGTGGAGTGGACCATATACGATTAACTTAGATGGCTCCCCAAATGATGATGAAAAGGTTGAAATTGTTCCACACCCTCTTGAACTACAACACAACACCATGCATATTATTTACTTCTGACACAAGGATGGAGGAATGCGTGCTTCTCCTATACAACGATTTACGATGGCTGGCCAATGGAGAATCACATTCCCAGACAAGTCAAGCACTAAACTACCGTTCCGAAAGGGAGCACGAAGGACTAGATTGGCCTGGACCTAAAGCGAGCAGTCGCTCGATGTGATATCTAAAGGAGAGCAGCCGCCTTTTCCCACTCTACTACGCATGCCCGGAAAACTGATAAACAATCGCGCATCTTCGCGCCCTCGCTAACACATTTGCCGCACTTTGGCAAGTTACCTATCAAATCGATTGGAGAGCGTGGTAATTTTAAAAGAGTCCAAAACTGAAATGGAAACCCTGGCCAATAGTGCACGTCAAAGGTATGGAAGAAATCGAAATTTTGAGGTTTCGAACTAACAATAAATTGACCTGAGTCTCAAACGTCAGGCACACATTTCTAATCACAAAGAACTCCTAATTAAAATAGTAAAGTTTGAGCTACAAAGTATTTTCAAAAGTCGTCCAATCAGTAATGTCGTTCTTCAACCTTGACTTCAATTGAACAAATTTTCAACAAAACTTCATCTCAGCCAACATTGTAATTACCATCATTATCAACAGCCTTTCTCCTTCTAACGAGCAAATCTTCAATACATGAGCAATAAAACTGTTGTGGTTTTGGAGCAAAATATTTTGACCTACCATTTTGAATATCCTAAAAAAACTTCCAAATTTCTTGCCACTAAGAAGACTTTGTAGAGACCGGAATAAGTGGTAGACCGATGGTGCGAAATCGGGAGAATACGGTGGATGAGGCAGAACATCCCATTCTAATTCGTTGATTTTTTCCAGCGTCCGTTTTGTACAGGCGGTCTTGCATTGTCGTGATGGAGAACTACGCCCTTTCTGTCGGTGATCGCCGGATACTTTTCCAGTAAAGCTTGGTTCACTCGATCCAATTGCTTACGGTAGAGATCTGCGTCAACAGACTGTCCAGATTTGAGCACTACAAAGTGTGGACAATTCCACGGATATTCCACCAAACACAGAGGAGTGCCTTTCTGAGATGAATATTCGGCTTCGCAGTAATTCTTGGTTGCTTATTTCCTGGAAGTCACTGCTTTTTGCGCTTCGGATTATCGTACAAGACCCGTTTTTCGTCTCCTGTGATCAGTCGATCAAAAAACGGGTCTGTACGGTGTCGCTGAAGCAGTGCGTTGCGAAGCGTCGATCGGTTGGCACGGTCCTCGGCGGGTAAGTCGTGCGGTGCCCAAATACCTGTTCGCGATACCTTGCCAATTTGGCGCAGATGAAGATGTATGATTAATTTAGGTTCGTTAAGAGTACTCGAAAGTTCCTCCACTGTTTGACAAGAATTCGAATCCAGTTCTCCCACCAGCATGTCGTTGTCAAATATTACGGGTCTTCCTGATCGAGGGGGGTCAGACAGTTCAAAAATACCGGATTTGAACTTGGAAAACCATCGCTGGCATTTGCAAACGTCCAGTGCATCTGGATACATATCACAGATATTTTTGGTAGCAACCGTTGCGTTACCACCCTTCCGAAATTCAAACAGCATGCAATGCCGAACATGGTCCTCTGGGATTTGCCAAGCCATTTCACCTGAACTTGAGCAAACAATTCAACCAATGGTAGATTCTAAAAGAACAATTCTCATTTACCTAAGAATTACATTAGTGCACCTTCGAATTGCACAAATCTATCAACAAATAATGAGCTAAAACCGTAGTGCACAAAAACATATACTTATTGGATGACCTAATAAATAGCTTCCCCTCTCATCGTAACACCCTATGTATAACCACAAAATTGCCACACTGCTTTCCGTGCGTTAATGTTTAGAGCTGCACTATTGACCAGTAAACCCTAGAAAGAGACAAAGACTTAAATCTTTTCAAAAACGAACGTTCGCTGCTGGCTCCCCGTGTGGAGATTTTCCACGCTTCACATTATGAAGGCGGTTGTTCGCCTCACCACCCGTAATTCTAAAGCGAGACTTTGCCAAAGGAATATCTCTACGAGTACCTCGTTCATAGCAATAGTTGAAGCACATCACACCGAAGCCGAGCTGCTGACAAGCGCCGTGTCTTGCCTTGAATATCGATGCGCAGGTCTTTTTGTACTAAAATCGGAGCACTCAGAAACCATCTTCGTCACTCCTCGGAAGGTCACAAAGTTACCTGAAAGTTGCTTCCGACAGGATCCTTCGCGCCAGGTCGTGGAAGGATCCACGTTTTATCGAGAGCGCGGATTAGCTGATTCAATTTGTCGACGTCGATCGACTCGCTCCGCCCAGGACTCTTTAAGAAGCTTTGAAACATCTGGCTAACACAAGGTTTTCGTGGCTTAACCTTACATTCTGGGAAAGCTTGCTAGAAGAACGTCCAGCGGGCGCTGTCATCTGTCTAGACTTAGTCTGCTCGATAGCACGATTCACTTGTGCTTGCCGCGTTTCTGAAAACTCGAGGCATGATTGTCAACAACCCTAAGTATATAAGTCAGTACAGGAGATCTGAAGTCTCGATTTGTATCCTGAATTCGCAAAGCACTTCTTACTACAGATGTACTCGCACATTGCTTCTACTGTAAAACCTTAAAAGTCGCGCTCCTAACGCTCCCAACAACCTTGCAGTTATACATACTTGTGTAAGCAACAGGCAGTGCTTTGGTCCCAACTTTGTATAGAATGTTTATAAAAATACTGGCTATAAGAATATCCAGGCTGCCAAGGATTGAGAGCAGCCTTCAGAAAACAGAAAGATGCTTAAAAGTAGAAGTTGAATATTTGAGCTGGGAATGAAGCATCAATGATTGGAAGGAAAAGAAAATAGAGATTTCCTGCTTTCTATAGGAAGACATCGTCAACAATAACCAGTTTTGGTCAAGGAACTTTATGACATACGACAGCAGGATGCGAAATTTACTGAAACACCGACATTGCGTTATACAACTACTGATGATTAATGACACTTATTATTACGCTGTTCATTGACCGGACTCGCTTAGGAGCTTAATATATCTTTCTATGAAAATACTATAGAACCATTCCCGACTGTGGGCCAGGAAGGCACGTGCACTTGTCTTCCTCTGACATTCAAAGTTTGACAGTAGGTGAGTACCAGTGGACGCGAGAGATCGCTTTCGGGGCATGTCGGGAAGACGCACCGTGGGGGTGCGGGAACGCGCCGCTGCTCCTACCGTAATCATGGCAGCCAATCATGTGTCCTGAGTGCACGGCTGAGTCGATGCCTGATTGGCTGCCGCGGTTACGGTATTAGCAACTACCACACCACCCCCCCCCCCCTTCCCCGCAGCTGCATCCCGCACTCCGCGGTGCGTCTTCGCAACAGGTACTCTGTTTTCAAAGGCGTATTCCGATATTCCAGAAATCTAAAAAGAGAAATTGTGACGCGAAATCGTATGCTTCCCTTAGTCCTCTGAATGTGTGCCAGCGATCTATTCCTGGAGGCTGCCGATGTCTGTCACCTCTTAGATCACTGGGTGCTCCTTTGTGCATAACTCAAGCTAGTGAAATAGTAAATCATGAAATGAACGTGGCCTGTAGCCAATCCTACCTCTACGCCTTATTCAACCATCTGGGCAAATTCTGGGTACATGATTTGCTTATAAGAGCTAGTGCATAGCTCTGTTGCCTGGGTTTCCGAGGAATAGCCAAGCTGCGAATTAAGTGATTGTGTACGATAATATTCCCCACACTGCAATGGGAGTAGCAAAGATATCTGCGCGAAATTTGCTACTAAATAGTGGGGCAATGAGAGTAGCATTCGATCTTATATCTGAGTTGAAAAGAAGCAGGATTTAGTGACTTTATTCATTTGACAGTGGTCGCGTTTTAGAGGCATTGCATTACATATCTCTCCAGATGGGACCTTCGCCATCAGGTTTCACTTATTGTTAGACCAGGCATTCTCACCGGACCGTCCAGTAAGGTCATTGGCTTGTGCTGCTCTGTACTTTTGTTCCTCAGGATGCTCCTCCGCGTCGGTTCACATGAGTCAATACCGTTGTTACGTGACGAAGAAGACCTGTCTTCTGAGCCTATGCGCTTGTTGCAAGATGTAGGGGACACGATCACTGAATCCAGAAGCTCAGAAACGCGCATTTGCCGCTGTGTCAAGCAGGAAGAGGCTGCGCAGATGGTATATCTCCGGTAAATTACTAGGATGGCATGAGTCATATTTGTATGACAGATATATGACAGTTAAGGTTAAACAGAGCTATTCTATGCATTTTGCTTGCCGTAGTGGGGTACCTCAGGGAGGTGTACTATCGCCCCTGTTGTTTTTGTTATACACCGCTGAACTAGCTCTCCTTCTCAAGACAACTACTGATGTTCATGTGAAGATGTTTGCGGACGATATAAAAATCTATGGTATATATGGTGAATATAATGCTTTGGATGTTAAGTCAGCTCTCCAAAGATCGATTCTCAAGTTAGCGGAATGGGCTTCCCAATGGGACATTCCTGTCAATCCGTCGAAGTGCAAAGTTCTGCACCTTGGTAAACCTGATGGCTGTAACTGTGTGATTGATGGTATTCGGATTCCTAGATATGAATCTATGAAGGACCTCGGGGTGTCCTTCGATTCGAAGCTCAATTTCTCAGCTCACATTGAACAGGCAGTTAGTAAAGCATTTGCTTCCCTGTTTATAATTTTTCGAAATATTAAGAGCACCGATACGGCAATACCTATACGCCTGTACAAAGCGTATGTACTGCCACATCTCGAGTACTGCTCCCAATTATGGAGCCCCATGACAAATAGAGACATTAACCGGATAGAAAGAGTTCAAAAAGTGTTTACCCATATGCTGTGGCACAGAGGGCTCGGGAGTTCTGGATATATTTCTATGCCTAGCTACGAAACTCCCCTTCAAAAGTTTGAATTGCTTTCATTGAAGTGCAGACGAATAATCTCTGATTTGGTTTTCTGCTTTCGTGTTTTGCGAGGTGAGCTTAGGTTGTCAGCTAGTAAGTATTAGAGATTTAGGCCAGCTAGCACAAGATTAGGTAGGTTTGATGTTCAGCTCAATAACATTAGAAGACTGAGGCACGCGGGTATCCGTAATGCCGTATTTCATCGATGTGCTCGATGCTTCGGCGTTCTTCCCGTAAACCTCTTTGAGGCTAAAACCATTTCAGCTTTTAGAACGAAATTACTATCCCTTAATTTGGATGAGTTGCTTCGAACTGATATCTGGTCAAGATATTAGTAAGAAGCAACTTCAATGTTAACTGTGTTATTATGGTTATTTCAGCACACACCTGGTTCCTCGATGACAAGCGCTGCAGATTGAGCTTGTTTGTGCACTCTGGTTGATCGAGCAGCATTCGCTTCAAACCTGTGTTCTCGGCCACATGTTCACTAGTCAGATTGTGGGATCTCATGCTGAATCTTATGCTCTCTGGCTATTAAGTGGACTAGGGCTTCATATTACTCATCGCAAAAGAGTTTGTGTCGCTTGTATTGGTAGGTTTTCTGTTCAGGAGGTATTCCTTACTCTCCCAATTCATCCTCTCAATCGGGGTGGTGTCCGTTTCTGACCACTGGTTAATGAGCTACATTCTGTACAATTTAAATTTAAAATTTTACTGTCCTACAATTTGTTTTATCGATTATTTCTTTTCTTTTGCTGTAGTTTTTCTTCCTATTACAATCACCAGTTCCACTTTTCGTAGTTCTAATTACCTTCAACCAGCATTGTTGTCGACCGGCCGGATTTTCATGCACTGATTGCACGCCTCCCGGGCCATCACCGAGGTGCGTACTAGTATAATGAGGTTCCTGAAAGATGGAACCCGCCTGCCTGGTGATGCGTGCCCAGGGAGTTACGGATTGGACCGCTTAAAACCAGGTTGTTCGGTCGTGTTATATTTGCTGGGTCTCGCTTTAATCATCAAATATCTTGCATTTTGGTTAGTGGATATATCAAACTTTTTGTCGTATTTCCTAGCCCTCTCTAAGAAATGGTTATTCTTTGTTATTTCTTCTTTAAAACATTCTTGATCATTCGATCTTTGAAACTTACCCACCTCTAGTGTATTGTTACTTTTTTTGGGAGAGTGGGGTGTCTGCTGAAAAAGAAAACCTGCCCCTTGGCCAGTCGATTGTGATTAATTCTTATTTTCTGTCAGTTACTAGTTGATTTAATTTATTGTTCGATTTTGTTTTATTTTTCATTTTCTATTTTCTATTGCAGTTGTCTTCAATTCTGGTTTCTGACTGTTCCTGTTTTGGTTTGGTAGTTTATAGTTTTGGTTTGGTTTGGCGCGTCATTAGCGACGTAGTAAATAAATAAATAAATAAATATTCCTTGTCCCTGTAGTAATTCTTCTCACGGCTCCCTTCTTGCTGGTTCCCCGTCCTAGCTCCACCTCCCCCTCGTGGTTCCCCATACTACTCTACCCCATTAACTTGTTCTCCTACGCTCATGGCACGACGAGATGACCGCACGCCCACTGCGCGACATCTATTAGGTTGATCGAAAAGTCTTGCAACACTCTACGCTACTGCTTGTTGAATTTGTTAAAGCTCTTACAGTATTGATCTTGTGTGGTCACGTCGCAGCAAATTCTCGAAGCTTCCTTAAGTATACTATACCAGTGGTCCGATACGCCTAACGGCGTCTCTCGCACTTGTGCGCTTCGCGCGACCTTGCAATATCACTAACCTACGAACGGCCTTTGGTATACTGACGCGTGGGCAGGCGACGGTCGTGCTGTGAGTGCCAAATCAATTTTTGTAAAACTTAAAATCCTGCTGCGTATTTTTGCATGATTTCGTTCTTCACTTCCGTAATTTGTCACAGGCGTTCCCAAGTTGGGCAATGTGTTCGGCACGTCTACTAGGTCGCCAGGCACGTTGCACAACTACAACCCCCCCCAACCCCTTCACGTTCCAGCAACACACTCCTCCAGACTCCTCCAGCGCCGTATCTTCAGGTGCGTTTGGCGACGTGTTCGGTAGTTACTGACGATGAGTGGTCAGGCACATTGCACAACTACAACCCCTCATCCCCACACTTCCTCCCAACACACTCCTCCAGCAATTCTGTGCAAACAAACACACTCACTCACACACAGACAAACGACCGTTCTCGCTTGTATGTATTGTTCGATATTCTGAGCTTTAAAAGATTCGGAAGAGCCTCGCGTTCTGCGCATTGTGTCTCACATATTTTATAGCAGGATAATAATGGGGGACAGAGAGCGATGTAAAACCCAGCTTTTCCCCGTGTTTTAATCGTTGAAAAGCGAGATGAGAGGACTGATCGGCCGCGATGTCAGAAAGGCGAGGGAAGACTTCATGCGCGCGTTGTTATACTTCCAAACTCTTTAATCTGATAGACGTTGGCTTCATACCCTTTGCATATAGGCTTGAATAGTTCAAACAAGCTCGTATTCGTAACCGTAATGAAGACAGAAAAAACCCATTCTCTTCCACAAATCCAGCTTAAAAATCGTCATCCGCTACGTTATTAAATCGGAAGGATGCGCACTTACAGCTAGCAGCTATATTGCAAATTCTAGACTGATGGTAAGATTTAAGGATGGTTCGTTTTGGTTCATTGCTAATTGAACTTCGTGTCTAATCCCTTCTGGAAATGTCTAATCCTCTATAGAAATTTATATTGGGATATTTTTGCCTACTCTTAAAACTGAAGGAGTGGAACCGATGAAATCCAAAACAAATTTTAGCCGTGGTAGAGTACTCCACAAAACCTTTGCTCTCTATAATTAAACCCTATTATATCCTTTGCTTCCTTGTTCGCTACAAGGGAATGTTCGGCCGTGCCTAACAGCGAGTTCTGCAATATTTAAAAGTTAACAACTGGCTTTCATTGATTGTTAATTGGGCCGTTCTCTGTTTCACAAAGAAAAAAGGACCTGAGACACTACCACTAGCGAAAAATTCTTTTGGTGCGAAGATCTATCTCATAAATTTCTACCAAACCACCGGTAGCAGAAATCAAACTCTGAAAACGCTATGGTGTCGTCTGGGTTGCCTGTGTTGCACAAAACGATAATCCCTGATTGTCATTGCGATATTTTCTTTAGTTATCTGGGCTCGGAGGCTTCACGTGGTGCACTTTCTCTGAAAAGCGTAGAGGTTGGCGAATTCGACGAGCAAACCAACGCCTCACAGAATTCAACGAGACAAACTGCGGAACTACGAGTGGGCACACATTTTGCTCTCTAAAGGCCCTGCCTGATGAGCAGCTAAAGTGTAATCGTTATGGAAGGGGATTCGAGTAAGAAGTTGGAAAAATGCGGCGGCCGGATTAGAAAATTTGATCCCTACATGCGATCCTAGAGCTCGAATAACGGACGCATTTCCCTTCCAGCCAGCTCTTTTCGTCTTCGAGTCTTAGTCGGCGACTGAGATTCCTCGTCGTTCAGGACTGGTTTTCTCACCCTGTTGACCGCGGGAATACATTCGTCTGCGACCGATCCACTGCTATCGCTGGTGAGTAAATCGGATTTCCACCGGTCGCAGCGCGCGAAAAACGGGGCCTCAATGGCCATTGTTTGGGCAGAGGCTTTTTAGGAGACTGAGACCGTCGAACTGTCGCCCACACTGCTATGACGGACGGCTGCGATGCCTACAAGAAGACCGAAAGGGAGAGCTCCCCTTATGAGCGCTCAGCACTGAAGTGCAGCGGTAGCAGTTACAACAACCCCAAACTACGCAGGTCTCGACGACCCTCAACCTCGCTCCTGTCTGATCTCGGTACCGATCGCAGTTAACATCTGTTGAGGGCAGCAAGTAGGAGAGGCGAAAATCCTTGCTTCCAAAAGGATCATGCAGGATTCAGAAATTCAGAGGAAACTTCTCATTGTTAGTTGCTTGTCAATTCCCAAACTAGGACTTCCTTCATCTTTCACATAGATCAGTTTGACCTAAATCAATTTGAGTTAATAGACAATTTTTTCTTTTTAAAAAAGTCGCCTTAAGGTGTTATAGAATTTGAAAGAACTCTTACAATGTTAAGTGCGATCAAACAGCGCCGGTGATGTAAGGCGAACATCGATGCCCGGAAAGCAGAAGATGCGGGTTCGAGTCCCGCCTGGCGCAAGAGTTTTGATCGCAACAAAACATCCTGTAATAACATGTAGCCTCTCTACCAGCCGTTCCAGGCTCAAACAAATGTGTTAAAACTCTTACAATGTTTTGGATTCCTAAACCTGTGGAATTCTCTGAATGCCTAACTGGGGCATTTAGCTCACCCTTACTCATTTATTTGCTGGGCAACAAAGGCTATAGAAGCATTCAATTAGGGCCCACAAGAGGATGCATCTAAATACGAAGAGGTGTGAAAATATTCTGATGTCAACTATGAAGTGCCATCTTCTCAAGAAGCAGTCCTTAATGGAATAGAAATTCGGAGGCGATGGTTTGTTGGCGGCAGGTAGAGCTAAACAAACGGCAAACGCGGCAATTTGCGTCGAACACGGAAACGTGACGCCACACTCGAAAAGTTCTGAGGTTTCTGTTTGCGGGAGACACATGAAACAAGAGAATGATGCGTGTTTGCCCAACCGACAAGCCCATCACGCACCGGCGCCGACACACTCATTCTGCACCGCCATTCGGTCGGTTGACCAGCTGACCTCTGCCGCATGTGCTCGAGACCTCTTCGGACAGCCCCACTGAAGTGCTTCCTGCGAAGACGAGTTCTCGTCTACAGAAAAGGCCGATTCTCCATTAACATGAGGGGATAAGGTCAGCTGGCTTTTACTCTCTCGCTTTACACCCATTCTTACAACTCTTGAGACGTACATTTGGGACCTGAGGCAACCGCTTGGTCGCTGCGACTATGGCATGACTATCCGTGGCCACCGCAGTCGGCTGTCGTCACGCCATCGGAGGAGGAAGGGCTCCCATGTCAAATGCGGCTACAAAATGGGCCACCTCTTTCAATGAGATACAGCAGGGCGGCACAACAGAAGCAAAGGAATGCAGACTACCACGGTAGTCTTCTGCAACAACTAGTCTTCTGTTCGTAAAGCGTAGAACAACAAGGTAGAAGCGCTCAATACTTGATCAAAGCTTGGAACCTTGGCTTGTGTAAAAAAAACTAATCGACACAGCAAAGCAGCATAATGTGCTCTTTTCAATTTATCCTATGTCAACAACCGTCAAAGAACAGTACATAGAACATAGCAAAACAGTAGCAAATTTTGCGTCACAGCTCCGTCGGAGCTCAGCGGGAGAACGGAAATACTTACTGAAAAAACGAAAGCCTTCAGTTATTTACTGAAAAAAGGGGATTGAAAATGAGACGATGAGCAAGAATGGTGTCGGTCCATTTCAGTAAAAAAAGATACAAAAACCATTTTTCTTAGCTGGACCTGAACCGAACATTTTATTACATTTTCACACTATACACATAATAACCTGGTGAAGACTATGAGTTTGTTTCGATTATAAAAAATTCTATGTACACTCAAACAAGAGAAAACTTTTCTAACGCACACAGGTATTGCATTCTGAAGACAAATTAAAGGGCAACGAAAAAGGACTGCGGTTACTCAAGCGCTTTGCGGTTGCGCCATACATTTCACCAATAGGGGTACTATGGAGACAATTTGGATACGTCTTTGGCCGATACAGTGACTTGCGGTGTACAACCGACGGAGAGGTCGTGTTCTATCCCATCCAAGCAAGTCGAATACCAATTCACCGAAATCGGAAAGATGGAGTGCTTCAGGAGAGATCTGGGCGGCACCCGAAACAACAACCTTGATTGAGGTAGATGCGACCCGAAGATAAAAGACCATTTTATGCAACAAACCCCAGCATTGCTATTCCGAGAGCTTTCACTACGACCGGACAGTTTGACAAAACAACGCAGACAGTGGCAAACGATCCTCTGTAAAGGGTAATGATTAATATAGCGAACAAATCCCGCCCTCGTTTCCTGCATTCCTGCACGACCAAATGAGTCCGTCACAAATATCTGGTTGCTCGCAGGTTAGTTACGGTCTATATATTCTCCAGCAGTTTGTTGATTCTTGTTTGTTTGACAGTTTTTTAGTGCTTTTGTCATTGTTATAAAAACATGAATGTAATTGGGTAATTAATTATAAAAAATAAAGGTAATGAAGCGCTGTGATTCCGTCCGTTCTTACGCGACGGTCAACATACTATGCACGTGGGAAGTTGCAGAGAGTGATGACTTCGCGTAGAGTTTCATTTTCATTTCATTCATAAATTAGAAGATTTCAAAACTCGAAACTGCCCAAGTAAAGGCAAATCAAGGAAACCGAAAAATTTCGGTGCAGTAACTCTCCATCAGCAGAAAGTCAATCCAGCGCTCAGACAGTTCGACTCGAATCAAACCAACAGCTTCGCAAGGTCTAATGTGCAGCTCATTTTAAACCTTGTTGCCTGCTGTGAGAGGCATTGTCTTCTCTAGCGATTACCAAAACGTTGTGAAGTAGGAAAAAATATTCAAACTGGTTGAAGGGGAGTTGCCATAAAATACCGAATCGGTGGGGACTCGGAAGTGTCACGCACTTACCAGCAGATGCAGCTGTCGACAAGAGGGCTGCAAATGCAGTGTTGAGCAGGAGAAAACGCATGTCGCCCGCTCGCTGTGCTCCTGACCGGTGCTCGCGGAATTCAAGGTGACCGAGCTGCTGAAAAGAGTGAGCAGCGAGCGGTGATAGAAGTGCGCTGGTCACACACGCGGTGGGGCGCGGTCAAACGGACGAGACGCTGCTGCTCGACGGAGTGTGCTTGGAACGAGGAGCCCGCGAAAGAATGGAAGGAGAATGTGACCGTCGACAGCCGGTCACGAAAGAGGTGAGGGCGACTGGGACGAGCTCGGCTAATTCGGGAAGGCGACACTATCCAGAAGTGGCGCACCAGCCGCAACCACTTCACACATTTATCTCACTCCCGAAAGCTGTCACGGCAGCAGGAGTGTAAGTGCCTACGATGCAACGTCAACGTCGCTCTCTTCTGGAACGAGAGGAACTCCGTAGACATTCTTCAACTTCGGGGCACATTCCCCTGATACTGCTTCCGCTTTAGCATCAAATGTGTGTGGCGCCGCCAGCCTTCTCAATACACTCGAAGATGAACGAAACCCTTGAACCCTAGGAGAACTCTAAACTTTTCTGGTAGTTTGCTTGTGGGTGAATGTTGCAATCGGCCTCCTAACAGGTGTACTGCGAAGGCTAACACGACTTTTCGACCCCTATGTCGCCTCAAATTATGAAACAGGCTTCAAGTGGAGAAGGAGACATCGCTTGACAGACCTCGACTAGATATATCGCTTGAGAGACCCCGCAGACGATGTGGCTATCATAGCCGAAAAGAGTGATTCACTACAGCAGATGACCACAAACCTCGCGAACGAAGCAAAGGAAGTTGGACTACGATTAAACCCGGACAAATCGAAAGTCATGAGGCTAGGAAGAACAGATATGAACGCATATGTCAACGTCGAGTCATCACAGCTCGAAACTGTTCAGAAGTTCACATATCTTGGAAGTACCGTGTCATGCGGCGGGAATGTGGAATCAGAAGCACAGACGAGGACTGTTGAGGCGGCATCTGTGTTTCGAAAGCTTGGACCAATTTGGAGCTTATCATCCATCGCGCTTAATATGTATAAAGCTGCTGCTTTTTCACTCAATCGTCGTCCCTATTGTTACCTACGCGAGTGCAACATGGGCTGTGTGAAGTGCACCAAAAAGTTAAACGCCTTCCACCGAAGATGTCTTCGACGGATATTGAGAGTACGATATACAGACCGCTGACTAACAGTAAAGTCCTAAACCGGAGCGGATCAAATAGTTTCTCTACATCTACGCCTCGCTGGACACGTACTGCGAATGCGTGAGCATTAGATTTCCTCGAGTGGTCATGTGTTGGATTCCCGAAGGTGGTAGCAGAGCCCTCGGTCGTCCGAAAAGCACATGGAGGCGAACATTCGGAAAGGACCTCCAACTACTGAATATATCCAGAGGTGAAGGTGAAGAATTGGAACAAGGCAGGCATCAGTCGAAATGTCTCGTCGCCCGATATGCTCAGCAGCATTGGAGGAACTAAGTAAGTAACTAAGTAATGTCGCCTTCAGGAGCAGTAGCGCTCGACAAGCTTAAGCGACTACCACTGAGCTTTGTTGCGATTGTCTGAATGAATATACTAATAATAATAAATGCCTTAATGAAACTGCACCGGCTTTGGTGAGCTGCAAGCGAAGCTTGGTCCATAAAATGTTGTTCTGCCTTCAGGGCTAAACCAGCAGCTAGCGGCACCCTACGCACAGCTTCTATGAGTGCATAGACACATTTTAAGGCCATAACGCTTCAAGCGCACCACACAAAATCTCTGAGCAGCTCAAACGTTCAACTTCGATGTTTTTGGTACATAGCTCAACTTTTTGGACTATTCGTCACCAGATCCGTTTTGTGACCCACTTTGTTGCTAAATAGATATTTCATTAAGCTCTAATCGGGGCATCTACAAGTTTTTCTCCTAGAGGTAGACTGCATCACTATTACGTGGAGTGGACAATTTCGCCGGTCGAGCAAATTCCCTGCTCGAGTATAAAACATAGTTGTGCCCTCGATTTTTTTTCGGATAATCGAATCATTTCTAATGCTCACAAATTTCAAATATTCTAATTCGAATACGTTGGGAAAACGCGATTTTTTAAGTACTCGAATTCGAATGTTCAAATTCGAATGAAAATCATTAGAATCCCCATTCGAATAGGTCATGGCAGCACAACTGTAGTATAAAAACGTCAGAGTTGCTTTAGCTTTTTCAAATTCACTGACGTAGCCTCTATTATGCTAGAAATGACTTGAGCGTAATGTTTATGCATGTTCGAAGATTGGTCACCGAAGTACGGTGAAGATCTCGAACTTCACAAAAAAGAACGGCGGAAATACTGAAAACTTTAATAGCGGCCCTACAAGATGATCGAAAAAGGGATTAATTGCGTGAAACAAAGTTGTGTTGATGAGAGCACAAAATGTCGAGAGACGATTCTGATCCTTCTAGTCATTCAACATCAAGGTCTAAAGCTGATGAAAAACCCAAAACCGGCATGTCTCTACGTTCCTACCCTCTACGTGAAAAACGGAGCTATAAACAATAGCAAGAAGGCGCACTTCTCAGAAATTGAAAGCGGGAAAAACAGGCACGCACTATCAAATTATTCAAAGAGGTGGTTTCCTGAGAAAGTGCTCCCTCAAAATCTCACCCAAATCTTCCATGTTGCTTGGGGCTTTGACACTATTCTCATTAGAAAAGCTATCGATTCACTGTTAGGTTCACAAGTGAGCAACGCAGGCGTCATGTTACTTTTACATAGTTTTGCATCAGGACCTTTCATTGCTCATCCCGATGAGCATGAATATAAAGAGCTTACCTCATTCCTCACGATCAGCTTATAAATATTGGAATGATCATGCCTTCTTCTACGGTAGTCACATGGCCGAGGACTTCATTCTGCAGAGATGCCAAAGAGATGGTGGCGTATGCAATCGTACACACGCACTGTTACCCACAGCTTTGTAGGAAAGCTGCTTTACTTGCATTTCCGCCCGGTGGTTTCCCGCTTTCCTTTCGTTGCCAGTTCTTATTTAGTTCAAAAGTGGACAGTATTCCCTTCAATTCCAGCAGTGTCCATGTCCTCTCATCTTCTCCTTGCATTTCGGCACTATTGTCAAGCTGTTTTTAAGCTTTTCTAATTACGAGATTGTTTGGTGGAATATTTATGGTGTTCTGACGTTTTTACGGTCTGTTCGCCTTCAAAAACCTAAAAATGCTTCGAAGTTTTAGCTTCGCATTTTACCCGCCCAAGCGCCTCACTCTCTCCTTGCATTTCGCATTATTGTCAAACTGTTGTCGAATTCGGACCAAATGCAAGAAGCACAGCGCGAAAGACCGAAAATGATGGTAAGCCCACGCAATGCTCTATCGTCCAAATTCGCGATTGCGCTATGTGCTACTCAGCATCACTAGGGCCAGTAGCGAATGCGTCATACTGCGCTGTCGTCATACATCTACAGTATTGCGTAAGTCGCTTCTGACCATTTTCACAGCTCGCAGTGATGTGCAAGTGGAGCGAGATCACTCGCTGCTGGTAAGCTCTCATCACCAGTCCGATTCTTCATTGTTAGATGTTGTCTGCTCGTGCCCCAAAGTGAATCGTCATTCGACCTTTCGCGCTGTGTTTTTGGAGCTAGGCCAGAAATTACTGTGTTTATGCCTCTGAAGACGACGATACGGTCGAAACGTCATGCCAGTAAGCATCCCACCTAACAACCTCGTGGCACGGTAGGGCTTGCAAACAACAATATTCCTGCACTTTCAAAGTTACCTATGGTTTCTGTTGAGATCTTTCCAGTTGTGGTTCAAGACCCCAGCACGCGATACATTAGAGCTTAATGTCAGTGGACGGCTACATAAATGACGAGAACTGAGTTATAGCGTTCACTAGATCAGGTGCTCCTCGTTGGATTCCATGGCAAATGTGCGTTTTGACGGACGAGTTTTCGGGGCTGCGCGCTGTCCACCTTGGCCTTCTTCACCAAGCTGCCGTCTGTTCCTCTCCTTAGGGGAACTTGCCCAATGCAAAGGCTGCTTGCTATGCTGAAGTGCGTTTCCGAGCACTTTTTCGAAATCGCGCCGCCGTCTGGATCGCGATAGCATCGTTCGAGGATGTCGAACAAGGCGCCCGCGTCGATCCCATCGTCCACTCGGGTCTCTGCATCGATCATGAACCTCTGTGTGTTCGTAGACGGGTAGAATACCCTCGCTCTTTCCTTTCCTGCTCTGCTCAAGTCCGCACTTTCTTTGCAAGGTTCTCTGTTTCCATCATATGGCGCCTCATTACCGTGGAAATAGAGCAACGTTTACCGTTTCGTGTGTTCCTCTCAAATGGTGCAATAAACTAACATCGGTTTTGCAGAACTACAGGTCTCAATTGAGAGCAAATACGGGGCCTAGTCAGATCGCAAACTCTCGCGTCTTGTAGGGAAGAGGGATTGCTATAAAGGGAACACTGTACCATTGAATTTCCATCTATAGATGTCACTAAACCAGTAATGTAAACGTGAAGTAGTCTTCTAGAAGAACTTTCAATAAAATGAAAGCTTTCTATAGAAAGATGTAAAGGATGTAAAAAGTAAGGCTTCTGAGCACAGTGACTCGTGAACTGGCAGCACGTTTTGGGTAACAAGAAGACTTAGACCTCTCTTCACGCTTTTATGCTACGATGATCATATGTTATTTTTCAAGTTCAGTGTTGGGCATTATTTTATTTTTACTGCGCGTGTTGATATTCTCCACCATTCACAGAAAAAGTGCTTTGCAACGATAGGCTACGGGAGAACGACTTACTGCTTGCAGTGCTGTGAAAAACAAGACATCACCATACTATTGGTATACGTGATAAGAATTATAGCTTCCAGTCCACAGAGCATGTTCTCCCGTCGCAGCTTGAAATCTTTTCAACAAAACGTGTTGAAATTTGAGCTCAATAAATTCGAGGACAGCAAAGTACGGATGTGCGTTGGCCTATGAAGCGCACTGCTCTCCACTTCTGCACCGTCTCATGGATCAGTGAATCTTGGAACAGCTTGCAGGTACACGGGACGTTCTGCAGAAATAAGTGGCATACGTTGGGTCTAGTTCGCTGTGGTTTTCAGACATTTGTGGACAAAGTGCAGCTTCAGTTCCGGCCTTAATTAGTTGCTGTTGAATTTCTAAACTGTTATAACGACGTTTCGTTGCGATAAAAATCCTAGAGTCAGGTGGGAATCCTGTACCCGCTGCTTACCGGCCAGGATGCTACGTCCCATGAGGTGTGGGTGTTGCGTTCCATCGCTGGTGTGATGGCGTAGTAAGCGGGCGATACGGGTTTGAGTCCCACCTGGCGCATGAGTTCTGATGGCAAGAAAACACGAAGATGCTTGCGTTTCAGTCTTCTAAGGTCATCGCTTAAAACAGTAGAAGGTAAAGGATAGTGTGAATCCATGCCTTCCGGTTTACGCCATATATTCTGCTTCTACGGAATTTCAATTTTTGATCCATTTCGTTTTTAT
Source organism: Heligmosomoides polygyrus polygyrus (assembly GCA_947396885.1). Lineage (NCBI taxonomy): Eukaryota > Metazoa > Nematoda > Chromadorea > Rhabditida > Heligmosomidae > Heligmosomoides > Heligmosomoides polygyrus. Next base: position 55,635,441 of record OX377204.1, on the reverse strand, counting down.
TATTGAGATTATCAACAAATTTAGACACGTTGCTCCGTCGCCATAAATAAAAATAAATGAAAAATAGGATAAAGGGGCACGCGTTACTCCATCCCTTTATTATAGCGCCACACATTCTTCTACTCCTAGGTGGAGGCAATTTGAATAACTATTTGGTCTATGCAATGACTTGCGGTGGTCAGCTGATGAGCGGATCAGTGATTTCTTCTTTCTAGGCCAGACAGGTCCCATTTCCAAATACACCGAAGGAATGGAAGGCTTGGTTGGCCGAAGAAAGATCCTGGTACGGGATATCCGAAGAAAGATCCTGGTACGGGTGCACGTGCTAGCTGGCATTTCCTCGACTGCGCTACCACGCCCTATGGAAACAATAATCGAGTTTAAGTAGATTGGAAGATTCCAAACTTTTTCAAGAAAATTCAAGCAGTTTTCCGCATATAAAATATGTAATCTAGAAGGCGATGGATTTGTTGCGTCAAGGAGATCGTTTCTTTCAGAGTTGTCCGTTCACGATGTTTCTCATAGGGTGAAGCACTGTCAGGAGCCCACTGAAGCAAAGCCAGTAGTAGATATATACGCCCTGTCTTAGGAAGTCTACCGTAAATTCAGACCTCAATAGAGGATACGATGGATATAAATCATAAGCTCTGCTATGGGATGTAGCGCGAGTTTCTATCCTATCCAATCATCTAAGTTTTACACGTTTGTCTGAGATTGAGATTCATAGAACCACTGATTGTCTGAGACTGAGATTCATAGAACCGTTTGTCTGAGACTGAGATTCATAGAACCACTGATTCAATGAGAAGACAGAATTTCGATATTGTCATTGTATGCACTTCCTAATTCACTCGAAATTAACAAGTGTGCCACAAACGGCTCATAGAAGAAGTCAGCCCAGGATTTCTGTGAGTCGGAACTGCGACTATTCATAAGCGTGTCTCAGCCGCTGAATGTGATTTCCATTAATGTCGATCGAGGCGTCTGAGAAAGTATTGAAACATCTCCACAGCTGTCCACCAGGCAATCCCGGTGAAATTTTGATATTTTGTTTCATTCTGTTGGTACCCTTTATTGAATCGTTATTAGAGGGCAAAGTTCATGCTTGTGTTTCGCTCCTCACAGTTAACACTCACGGCAGGTGATCCAAAATTCTTGTTACTGGAATGGTAAACAGCCTTACAAAACAGTTGTCAAAAAACATTTCTGACTAGAAAGCCGCAATACCGGTCTTTTGAGAAAATAGGCGGCTATAACCTGCTTCAAGCTTGATATTCTTCACTTGAAAAACGACATTCTCATAATGCTTCCACATCTGAATGAAAATATCCAGGTGGCTTCCTCTCTTTCGTCTTCGCAGCTTTTCTCTGAAGTGAAAAGTTTATCATCCATTGATAGCATGCTCGATTGATTTCCTAACAATGGTTTTTCAATGGCGACTCTTATATTGTTTCGCTCTTGATTCTAATACACATGCGTCAACATCTTGCACGTAAGGAATTCACCAACCCTTTCAATACCGCTCCTAATTCGTGAACAATCGACGCTTTGCGACAGATTTTTAAGTCGCCAACTGTCGCAGTGCCATAACTTCGTTCAAATTCAATTATATGAAAATTAAATTACACCGTTAGATTCACCTCCCTCCTACCAATCCATTACCTGCATTAGCTTTGGAATTAGACACTCTTCACCTAGTTATGGAGCTCGTCCTCTCAAACGTCCGCTAATTGATTTACGACCCCTCCGCGAGCGCCACTCGTCCATCTTTATAGAGCGAAAGAGTTTAATTAAGTATCCCACTACAAAATTTCTTTTTTAATTAAGTATCCCACTACAAATTTTTTTTATCAGATCTGTGGTCTGTAGAGCGTGGCCATCATTTTGATAGTAGACACTGCGAAGTTTACCGAGTTTGAAGTGTTGGCCTGCGCCTGCGTGTTTGGAGAGCAATAACTCTGTCAAGTTTGAATCCTTTCGACTATAGCTTGTGGGTTTCGTAGCCAGTAAGAATGTCTAGAAGCGCTCTAAAGCGCAGAGCTATTGCGCTACAAACATGCAGGCGCAGGTCAACACTTCAAACTCGGTAAACTTCGCAGTGTCTACTATCAAAATGATGGCCAAGCTCTACAGACCACAGATCTGATAAAAAAAATTTGTAGTGGGATACTTAATTAAACTCTTTAGCTCTATAAAGATGGACGAGTGGCGCTTGCGGAGGGGTTCGTAGATCAATTAGCGGACGTTTGAGAGGACGAGCTCCATAACTAGGTCAAGAGTGTCCAATTCCAAAGCTCATGCAGGTAGTTGGATTGGTAGGAGGGAGATGAATCTAACGGTGTAATTTAATTTTCATATAATTAAATTTATACGAAGTTATGGCACTGCAACGGTTCGCGAAGGAAAAATCTGTCGCAAAGCGTCGATTGTTCACGAACTAGGAGCGGTATTGTATTCACTTCCTCTCTGACAGATTTAGATTCCGAGCCGATTCTCGTGCACTTGAAGACTTATTGCGCTCATTCTGTTTTTTGGAAAGGCGCTTCTTAAACGTTTTCTGGCTGAGGCGATTGAAAGTTCTTTCAAGCATCATTATACTTCCTACATCGCTAACCATTACGTAGTCTGGAAAGTTATGAACGATCTAACTTCTGTGTATACGGTGTATAGTAGTGCAGCTGGAGAAGATGACGGCTCCCCGAATTCGGTCACACCCAGGAGATCCAAGGGTCCGGTTCTACCGGGGTCGACAAGTTGGTATCAGACTTGTCTGTAAAGAACAAAAGACCGTTTTCTTCATCGGATGGCTACGGTGAGGCATTGGATAGGCCTAGTAGGCGTACAAATCGCCTGGAGCGGAGCACGGTTTGGTGTTTGGCTTTGGAAGAACTTGTGGGCGCCGAATTCGAGGAATTCCGTAGAAGTAGAACCCTGAGGCATCCAGAAAAAAACGAAATAACTCTGAACTTTTTTCTCCTGCATGTGTGACTTCACCAGGTGTGAGAAAATGAGAAGCTGCTCTGATATCGAGTTTCCCATCTTTTTTTACCCTGTCACCTCAGGGCCGACGGCTTCATCACGCAACCTCCACAACACGCTCGATGAGGCAAGGGTCGCCATAACTGGTGCTGCAAGCGTTTCTTCGAAGGCTTTGGATTTTCATAGCATATCCCGTCGTTTTCAATTAACGTCTGTGAAAGGACGTCTCCTAAAGTTCTGGACAGGTTGTATCGGAATTGAGACCAACTTGCAAGTTTGTTAGAGCTAATCCTATAGGAGATTCGCAAAGGGGTACAAGCCGCAGCACATTGCGTATAACACCGACGTCCATTTTCAGGGTCATTCTATAGGGAGTCTGAGTCTTTTCTTCAAAAAGACGCGAGACTTCTGTCCTCAGAGACCCTGCGTGCTTTCCATGCGCATGGGCGAAAAGAAAGCTTTTCATTCGCAGTGCATGAAAACAAGGACTCATTGGCGCATATGAAATGAAAATATAAGGGCATGTGCAGTAGGTATATACATTAAAATTCCTGTCCATTATAAGTTGTGTAGCAAAACAAACACAACGGATAGTTATTTTTGAGTGATAGAGAAATGTGCAAAAAGTATTAAGGTTTCAACCTTCTTTCTTTAGACAGACAAGACTTCAATCAACAAACTATTTATCTTACAAAATACACCATTAAAAAACTGCAGACTAACAACACTAAGGAATAGATCGATCACAACACTGAGTAGAGTGCGGTCGAGGAGAGAGTCAGCCCGCTTCCTAGCTTAGCAAGAACCCTTGAAGTCCTAGGCGACCAGTCAGCACAGGTGCAGATTCCCTCCAAAACCAATGAACGGGCCACGAGCGTGCGGGCAATGGGTGACCGTGAGTGATGTGACGAGGTGGCGGTGGGTGATGTCACCGATGGCGATGGGTGACGTCGATCCTGTCGCTAAAAAAAAACCAAAAAGAAGTGCTATTGGGATTCTCTCGCGCCCCTTCCCGCGTGATTCGCAGGTCCCGAGGTCCTCGCTTCTTGGCACCCCTGGTGGCGGGAATTCAAAATCGTGTTTATTGATCTGATTTCTGGGGCCCATGCCCTGGTGGTACTTGCCGGATCGGCACCACTACTCACAGGATGTATTGGTTAGTAAGTAGGATCGTTGGTCGACTTCTGAACTTTGTTCCTTCACATATGAACAATACGGAAAGGGTACTGTATCGCATGCGCGGTACCATACGAGTTGTGTGCTTGAAGCGTCAGATGTGACTGCCTTATATACTAACGTAGAGAACATTCTGAAACGCCTTGATGAGCACGACAGCAATGCTGTTACGATTGGGTTGGAACGTCGCATATTGTGATGATGAATCCAACATTTGCTACAACATTTTTGAATGATCCAGCAAATTCCCATCACATCTTAACGGATAGTGAAATTTTGAAACCCGAACAAGGGATAGCGGATAATGTTGTCCAAGGATGGCCGGATAACGAAAAAAGGATGACAAACAAGCAAACAATAAAATTCATTTTAAATTGCTCTATTTTGAACAACACATCAGGAGTTGAGGCACTGTCAATTTACAAGCACTTTCTAGACCTTTCGCCCGTTTCCAGAGAGTCGGTTGGATTGTTTTATTCACCAGCCGCCTAGTTCTTTTTTGTTCAATTAAAGCCGCTAAAAAATAGAATGGCCCTTGGAAGAACAATTTCTCCCTTGACCTTAGTATGCTGTGAAGAAGGCCGGAGACGTCCAGCCAAATAAGCTCCACGCAACAATCTTGATCCTACACTTTGATAAGAACCGTTGTTGACGCTATTCGATAGCATTCCGAGTTCGTAGCAGTTGAACGTGGAATTATTCGGGATGAATAGAATGCTAATTTTCTCTCGACTAGCTGCTGCAAGCAACTGTCTAGGCCAAACACAAACTGAAAGAGGTGTGACTCCAGAACGGCAGCAGAAATATATCCGACTAATCCCCCTAAAAGAGAGTGGTCCCCTATGTAAGAGACAAGTTTCACTGAAAAACTCATAATCTAGAACGACTCTGCAATGATAAATTGTTTCGTATGATTTGTTGCAACGGGAAAATTTTTAATGCAGAATTCGATGACTCTGTGTATCTGGATTAAATCTTCGATGACTCTGTGTATATGGATTAAACCTATTTCACTTTTGCTTGCATTCATTGCTTTACTGGGGTATTTGTTCGATGATTCACAGCAGCATATCGCTAGAGTGATAACTTTATCACCTGTATCACCTGTCGTCCCGTTGATCATCGAGTTGCTCGAGCGGGCGCCAGCAGCGTCTCCATTCGTCCCTGTCGCGTGCCAAGTGGTCCAATGGATTCTCCTCGCTCAAGGGACACGAAGAGCGTCATATCGGTCGTTCAGGGAAGAAGTCCGACCAACGCGTTGGTGGGCGTCCCGGTGTTCTTTTGACATGCCGCGGAATCCAGTCGGTAACGGCTCTTGTCCAGCGGGTGTCTGCGAAGCGCATTACGTGGCCGGCCCACCTAATTTTCGACAACTTGGCCCACGCGACAGCGTCTCTGATCTTCGAACGTCGGCGAAGCTCGGAACTCCGGAGGCCTTCTCTCACTTGCGTGAGTCGTGTCACGCTGCGCGACGCTGATCGCGTGTTCATCCTGCTTTCGTATAGCCCAGGTTTCTGAGGCGGATGTTAGGGCAGGAAGAACAGTAGAGTCGAATAGGTGGACACGGAGTCGGACGTTCTTCGTCTTCTTCGCGACTTCTTCGACGCTCTTGAAAGCGAGAGGGATATCTCTACCGCATGCAATCAAGTCGAACACACTGCAATCATTGAGCCACAAATGACACGACGCAAAGATCGGGGTAGATTTCTTCCCAGGTTGCGACACGTCCTACACTTCTATCGGTCGCTACTAGCAATTTGCATGCCTTCTTGGTCTGCACACGATTTGAAACGAGTGGACAATTCTATGTTTAGTAGGCCTCATACATGTATGGTACATTTTTAGCAAGTCTGAAAGAATGGAAAGAAAGCATTTTTGAAACCTTTTAACCAATTTCTGAATGAGTAAATGCCTCAGCTAACGCTTCTGGTTTTGAATGACGTCTGTTGTCTCTGACGACCATTGTTACGATCGTAAAGCACCGTCTACATAGTTCACCCATCACCACTACAAACCTAGGATTCAGCTAATTTGTTGCTCCTTATCCGGTGGCTTTCAGCTCCGGTGGGTTTCGTTCATTATCCGGCTGAAAAACCACCGGATAGCGAACAACAAAACGAACAGGTCAAAACTTCCTGAAAACTGGATAAGATAACTGATAAACCGGCCATCCTTGGGGGTTACTCAGGCCACTACCCTTGGTGCATATAGTTGACGCAAAATGATCCAGGCGAAGGCTGAATACCTTTTTCGAACACTCAGATTAGGCATTCGAGCGACTAGTACAGAGAGAAATTCTACCGAAGAGGCAGGTCCAGGATAATCATCATACCAGCAGTGCCGGATCATCCTTCAGACGTAGGGCGCGCTGTGACTCCCAGCATGTGTAAGGCAGGGACAAGGAAGGGCTCGCATGAATAGGCGCGAGAGGAATCAGGTACATATGTATGTACGTTGTCCTGCCAAATAGCCATTCTCGTTGAGCACGAAGCGCGTCGAAATCGAGCTCGACACGGGTAAACTAAGTCGGGTCAATGTTATCTCTACCGGACACTCTTGGTTCATTACCGGTCAAGGTGGAGATGTTTTTGACCTTGCAGTTCCAAAAATTTAGGGCTCCTTTCAGGTCTTAACAAAGACGATTTTGTCGAAAACGACGTTCGTAAAGAAGAGTTGTTGACAACCTCGGCAGGAGCTGAATATTACTGAAGCGACTTCAGTCCTTCCTTTGGCCTGAACTGCTCATTTTCCGTATCACAGTATTTTGTCGCACGTATTTTATCCGGCTATCAAAACAGGATCAAGAACGCGCACATGACTGCGAAGTTAAAAGCAGCGTCTATACTTTTTGCTAGCCGCGTTTCTGCTAGGTAAATATGTGTCGTGAATGCAACCACAGATACTCGTAAGTATTCTGGTCGGCTGTTCCTATTGTGGTGTTAAAGTAAATGATCTCGAAGAATTGCTTTGCTCTGCCAAAATATTGGGTTGTCCCATAAGTCCCCGCCGTTTTTTCAACGATTCATTGCGGATTTCGCCGGCGGTCTCCTGATTAGCGCTATAAGCATTCGAAAGAGAATGAATTTGGTCTATCAGAACATGTATTGAATATCTTTTTTCATCCTGAATTTTGTCAATTTTTAGGTCGTTAAAGTGAAAAGTGAAAAAGTGAAAAAGTAGCCATTTGCGCACTTGTCCTCTACGCTTAGGTTAGGAATTTTTGCGCAGTTTTTACAGCAATTTTAGGCCATCAAATTAGGACGTCGGACTTTTCCGTTCGAACTTTTACCGAAACTCCTGCTCTTGGTAGGACTTTTTTGCTCGGTGTTATATTTATTTGTTTATTGACTTGAGCAGAGTGCACATGCAAATCGTGAAAACAAAAGGATAACAACAAAAGGATAACATTACAAGACCAGAGATAAATAACGGTAAGGTAGAACAGTGAATGGGCAAATTACAAATCAAATCAGTTTCTTTAAGCCTCAAGGCTGGTATCGAGGTTGTAGGCTGTCACAACGATGTTTTGTTGCGATCAAAACTTCTAGCGCCAGGCGGGACTCGAACCCGCACCCCCCCCCCCCTCTGACCGGGCGGGAATGCTCTAAGCCATTACACCACCGGCGCCGTTTGATCGAACGCAACATCCACACCTCGTGGGACCGATCAGCACCCACCCGTATCCGGGATGAGCTGGCCGCTGATATCAGCATGGGACCAGTTAAGCTGATGGTCTTGATAGAAACAATTCAAATCAGTTGCAACAAAACATCGTTGTGACAGCTTACAACCTCGATACCAGCCAATTGAGGCTTAAAGAAACTGATTTGAATTGTTTCTACCAAGACCATCAGCTTAACTGGTCCCATGCTGATATCAGCGGCCAGCTCATCCCGGATACGGGTGGGTGCTGATCGGTCCCACGAGGTGTGGATGTTGCGTTCGATCAAATTACAAATCGTCACTATTGGGCAACACTCAAATGGCGGCTTGTTTAAACTGATGACTCATTTAGGAGCTTTGTCACCAGCGACTTGAAGAGAAACAGTTTCAATGGAATGGATGATGTTTTGAAAAAACTGCTGAATTTGTTTATCGATCGGTAGACAAAGAAGTCTCTACGTATTTTAGTTCTGAATCTTGGCGGAACCAATTTTGTAGCTTACCTCGGGTGTCATGTTATATGTCGTTCAAAAGAGAATATCTTGCTCTATAAGAGTTTGTGTCGCATTTACTGGCTCATGCTGATTTCTGTCGAGTATCAACAAAATTCCAAAAACAGAAAAATTATCTTCACCAACAACTCCTTCTCCTTGTTCAGTCTGTCTTGCTCAGTTTTATATGACGTGATATGACACTCGAAAGTGCATGTCTTGTTCTATCACAATACATGATTTCTTCTTCGACCATTTAAAGTTTTACTAATTTTAAGGTCATCAAAATGGAGCGGTGCCAGATCGGCAAGAATGAGCATTTTTGGAACCTTCTTCTCTGTGCTTTCAACTAGTGCGGCGAAAGCACTAGAACCCTGGTTGACCGTACAAACACTATTTTTCATCGCCATTTACATTCTATGCAAAAATTGTTGAATATGCCCGTTTCGTGAATGATGACGGACAAGCAAGCCGGCAGCAATCGTCACTCGCTGGTTCCTGATGTTCATTCATCATACAGACATATTCAACGATTTCTGCACAGAAGTGCAAGCCAAAAGTGCTCATCCTTGTCGACCTGGCACTGCTCCATTTTGATGATCTGAAAATTTGCAAAAATTTAAATTGCTAAAGAACAAATCCTAATTCTATATTCTGGTAGAACAGGACATGCACTTTCCAGTGTCGTATCACTCGTCATGTAAAGCTGCTCAAGACAGACTGCTTATAGAGCAAGACATCCTCTCTCGAACGACATATAACACCAAGCAAAAAAGTTCAACTACAGAACCGAGCTGTCGGTAAAAATTCGGACGGAAAAGTCGGACGTCCCAATTTGATGACCTAAAATCAGTAAAGGACAAATGAGCAAATAGGACCAGCACTGTTCTTGTAGAAGAAGGCATTTCCTTCTAATTGCTATAAAAACTGCACGAAAAATTCCGAATCTATGCGGAGAGACAAGTGCGCAAATGGCTACTTTTCACTTTTTCACTTTCGATTTTAACGACCTAAAAATTGACAAAATTCAGGATGAGAAAAGAAATGCAATACATGTTCTGATAGAGCAAATCTCTTTCGAATGCTGTATAGCGCTATTCAAGAGACCGCCAGTGAAAGAATCGTTGAAAAAACGGCGGGTACTTATGGTACAACCTAAAACACACCAAGACTTCAAGGCGCTACCCTACACGACTCCATACAAGTAGAAAAGAAGGCCCATCATCCAGATAGCAACGCAGTTTGTGAGGCCTGTGCAGGTGACTATGTGTGCCCGAAACATATGGCGTCCACTTCTGAAATCAAAGAGTGAAGGACATGTTGGGCTGCTTCGATCTTCCAGTACCGCCGCGACCTCGGTTTCCATATAAAATCGAATAAGTGCCGCGTTTCTACCACAACTTCGCAGTTAAGCACTCTACCTATACCAAGCAGACTGACTTCTAACGCCGACATAATGACCTTGTTCCGGCATGGATATTCAAGATTCCAAATGTGATAAAGGAGGTGGATATTTGGATGCACCCCCAACGAGCAGAGTAATTTTCAAAAGGAGCGGAATCTGTTCCGACTGTCTATCTGAAGACTATGATCACGTGTTTCAGGACTCTGTTTAAATGATAACTTACTGGTTGAATTCCTCTGAAATCCACCATCATTGCCCTTGTCTATCTATTTAACTATCTCTGTTCCTCTTGTCATAATAACATTGTGAAGCGTAGGATCGGTGCTACTTCATCATGTATCCTGTATCCTTCTGGGTGATAATCTGTGTCGCTAGTAGTTTTTGAGGTGCTTCTGCACGTGGCAGACCCGGTTCAGGACGCAAGCTGAACTGCGAGACAAATGACTACGAATTTCCCCATCAACCGAGAAAGCTGTGAGTGGCGAGAGTTACCATAAGCCTTTGCAAATATCTACTTTGAATTCAGCGTCTACGACGAGCCACTCAACATTCAAATATGTGGGGCTGGTGTTGCTGACCCTTCAGCAGGCAAGGCAAGTAAAGTCAGACTTGTTTGACGTTCATTCCCCTGAAAGACTTGATTTTCAGCATGCCGCTTCTGGCCCGCTATACACGTTACCGGCATGAATCAGAAGTCTTCTTTACTACAGTCAACGTCTTCATGATGGAGATTGTGAAGCTGTTAACATGCACAGTAATAATCATTGGCTCGTCGAAGTCCTTATTAAAGTGAGTGGTCGCTCTTCAGATTTCGCTTGCACTTGGAACTTCAAGCATACTGTCCTTCTTCACCATACGAAGCCATTGATTTTTCAGGTTTATAATAGAGCTTAAAGAAGCCATCTACGAGAACCCAGTTGAGACGTTCAAAGTGTGCGTGCCCGCACTCATCTACACCCTCCAGAACAATCTCTACTACGTCGCCCTCACGCACCTGGAGGCGACTACCTTTTGTGTGAGTGCAGCGTGGTTCACAGTCACATGCGGAACACAACTGTAACTTACGTTCCTACGTTCACTTCTCTGCTTCCTATTCCTAGCATGAACATGAACATGAACATTTCTTGAGCCCAAAGAAGTACAAAACAAGTTGAACACCAAAATCACTGCAAAAGTTGGCTCTTCAAAGACAGGCAAAAGTGAAGAGCAATTATTGTATTAAAAGACATTCAAAATTGACTGATCACATAATGTTACTGGAGAAGCGCTCTTTTTGAAGGTTTGCAAGAAAAGACATCTTCCATGAGTGACGCATATTGAAAGAGGTGATGCATATTGAAAGAGGGTGTGTGAAATGTCCAAAATTTGCTAATTCTAGAGTAAAATGCGACACTCAAGAGAGGAGAATGTTCCTTGGGTGTTTGCATCCAAACCAAAGCCATTATGTTGAAAAAAGGAAACCTCTACGAATTACTAGTCCGCGAAATTGGAAAAAATGTGTGTTACCCTGACCAAAAAAATTGGAAAAAATTTGTGTGTGTGCTACCCTGAGGTAGGGTAGGGTAGCACAGATACAAATTCTAATCCACTAAATATCGGCTTTTCTGGATGGGACCATTTCCGCTGTTTCACAAACCCAACTATATTTCGGATTTTGCACGCCTACACACGAGCATCATACAGGTTCGAGAAGGGCGGGGGCGAGGGAAGGTGGTTAGGACCTCCTCATCATTTTCAATAGCGTTTGTCCCGCTTGGTGGCGGCGTCCGCTCTTCTGGTTTGGTGACGCCACTTCTCCCGATCAAACGCTTGGTCGGGATGGACACCAGCTAACTTCAAGTCCATATGCAACGTATCTAGCCAACGTTGTTTCGGGCGTCCTCTTTCATTGCGAACGCGGTCCAATCGCGTTACTCCAGCCGTCCACCTTAGCATTTTCGTCTCCATTACATTGAGGCGGCTTTCAATTTCCTTCATCACAGGCCAGCACTCAGCACCGTACGTCGCTACTGGGCGGACGACTGCTCTATACACCTTTGACTTGAGGTACTCAGGTATTGTCTTGTCGCAAAGCACCCCAGTCAACGAACGCAATTTGGACCAGGCTGCACATACGCGCGCATTCACTTCCAACTTTAGGCTGCCATCGGGCGTAACTGTTGATCCGAGATACTTGAAAGATGTGACTCGTGAGAGGTCAGCACCATTGATCTTAATATATCCGAGCTCATTCATATCCGTCGTCAAGTACTCCGTCTTTTTGAGGTTTAGCTTGAGTCCGGACAATGCCAAGCGATCGCACCATTCCTGTGCCTGTCGCTCGAGTTCGGCTTTGTCTTAACATGCAAACATGACGACATCGGCATACAGCAACGTTCAGGGAGCTGCCTTTTGGAGATCTCGTGTAATTGCATCCATGACGACCACGAAGAGCAGTGGGGATAGCGCAGACCCCTGGTGCACTCCGACAGAGATCGGAAACTCATCGAGGTACCCGCTGGTGCTCGTACTCGGCTTATTGGGCACGAGTAGAGAATGCGCACCCACTCAATAAGCTCTTCAAGGACGCCGTGTCGTCGCAAAGCGTACCATACAACTTCTCGCGGGACGCGGTCGAAGGCCTTCTCCAAGTCCAGGAAGGCAAAATGCACCGTTTTCTGTTTCTCGCGGTGTTTCTCTAGCAAAAGACGAACAGCGTGAATGGCATCAACAGTGCCACAGCCAGAGACGAAACCACTCTGATTCGTGGAAAGCTGGACGACATCCCGAATACGTCCATCGACAATTCGCTCAAAGATTTTCATGGTGTGCGAAAGAAGGCGAATTGGTCGGTAACTAGCACAGTCTGCAGGACTGCCCTTCTTCTTCCAAATCGGAATAGTCGTGCTTTGCTGCCAACCCTCAGGCACTTTCTTCTCAGCAACAACCTGATTGAAAAACTCAGTCAGCCAGTCAGCAGGGCACCAGCCCTTTGACTTCCACAGGTCAGCTGGCAGGTCATCGGGACCAGTGGCTTTGCCTGACTTCATCTTCCTCAGGGCTGCTTCAGTTTCACTCACTGTGATCTTCTGAACGGGACCGTATACAGGTGATGCTAAAGGAACAGCAGGATGTTCAAATTCTACATTCGAGATTTCCTCGAAGTATTCACGCCATCTCTTCACAGCCCTCTTACGATCCATCAGAAGATGACCGTCGTTAATGCCAAAGAACTTCTCGATGTCTTCTGCTTGGCGACAGCGAGCTTTGGCGAGGCGGTAAAGATAACGCTCGCCATCGCGCGTCTCCAGTTTTTCACTCACAACAGCGTAGTGTGCGGCTTTAGCAGGGGCCACTGCCTTCTTTGCCGCTTTCTTCGCTTCTCGGAAATTCCGCCAATTATCGACTGTTTTATCACCGATAAATACGTGATATAGCCGTTTCTTTTACCTAACCTTCTCTCTGACATCGACAGTCCACATCCAAGCCTACTTGTTGACCCAACGCCGTCTAGGCTTCGTTGTGCCGAGTTAAAGGTGTGATCTTCAGCGAGCAGATAAGTGGACGGTGTTGCGTGGCAACCGTTTCGTACGGCACGGTCTTCGCGTCTGTGACAAGACCTTGATCGCGACGCCTAACAAGGACATAGTCAATCTGCGTTTTGTCGTTCCCGCTATAAAACGAGATGAGGTGGGAGTCACGCTTTCGAAACTTGGTGTTCACGATGATGAGGTCGTGTGAGTCTGCATACTCAAGTATACGCCCACCATCGGCGTTGCGCGACCCATATCCAAAACCATCATGACAGCTGTAGCCGTTTTTCGTTGCTCCGACGTGACCATTAAGGTCACCTGCCACAACAATCATGTCTTGTGACGACACTTCCGCTGTCTTCTCATCAAGCAGGGACCAGAACTCGTCCTTGGTTTGCTCGGAGCAACCTGTCTGCGGAGCATACGCGGAAAAGAAATGACACCGTCGCTCTTCTACGGCGACAACAATCTTCATCAAGCGGTCATCGAAACGTTCTACGCTTGCAATCGCGTCACGGAAACGCTCGGAGACGATCATACCGACACCACTGGTGGTCCTGTGACTTCCACATAGAACGGCCTTGAAGCCACGTCCTATGTCCCTTGACTTGCTGCAGGACCACCCCGTCTCCTGCACCGCACAGAAATCTATCTTTCTTCGCTCCAGTGCTTCTACCAACTCGCACGAGCGGCCCGTCAACTTACCCACATTCAACGTTGCTACGCGGGTCTTGCCTACGTTACGGGACTTTCGGACTAGCTCAGTTGCCCCCCGATGCCGTCTTCGCATCAGGGACCCTCGCATACTTCTCACACCCGCCGGGCTTTGCGAATGCGCGTCGGTTCCCGCGGACGCCGTAGCACTATCTCGAGAACTCTGAAACGTCATCGGCCATATGATGTGACACCGGATGTTCGTAGGCCGGCCTGTCACTAGGGCCTGTCGCCTGCATTCGATTGTCCGTGATTGGCTCGGCTCGCAAAAGCAAGCAGTTTCCAGTGGCACCACGTGGAGGAACGGACATAGCCACCGTGGTTAGGACCTCCTATACTTAGATATTTTCAAAACGCTCCACCTTTAGGATGGAGTACAATACCGCTCGCGCAGCAGGGTCAAAAGTGGGCGAAAAAACGCAAAAATAGCGTCGCAAAGCGTCGCATGCTCATAACTCCTTCAGTTTTAGGTTTTTTGACAAATGGTTAGCACCATTCGATTCGCCTCTTTGAGATTCACACAAACCTGTATACAGCTTTACCGGAACACCCATACTTGTGCCGTGGGTGGTACAAATTGACTGGAGCGGGCTTTTGCGATTAGAGCAGCTTATTTCCCAGGACATGCGTGCTTTCGGAGTATCTCAAGCACTGGCGTACGTCGCCAGTGCTTTGTCATGCCAGGAATGCCTCGAGAGTGCGCCGTGCACAATGCACACAGATTGGAACCTATCTGTCGAGTGAGGGAGCGCATGTCCACTGCGCTTCTATCTTCTCTTACTGGGAAATGCGGATTCCTCAAGACTAATTCGAACTGTTTGGGGAAAGTTATCAGAAATTTCTAGCCACTCCACTCAGTATTAGCTCCAATCTGTCCAGCGAGCATTTGGAGTGCGCCGTGAACAATGCATACAGAATCGAACCTTTCAATCGAGGGGAGGGGGGGGGCGACCGATCGCAAATTGCACGCGCTGGCGTGTTCGGGGCGCAATAGCTCTGTCAAGTTGGAATTTTTAGGTTGCAGCTTGTAAGTTTTGTAGGCAGTTGAGCGGTCTGTTAGTCCGCCAAAGCAGAATGGTTTAGCTTAGGAGGGAGCAATGTTATAGGGGTGCGAAAATGCAGGTGAGCCTTTCGTGACGCATTTTTTCTCCGATTCGGTGGACCACTGTGGGAAGACGCGGAGAGCTACCGGCCTTAACTCATTCGCGACGGTGTCCACACATATGAGTGGACAGCGGAGAGGGTGCGATGGACGGTGTCCACTCATATGTGTGGACGGGAATTTTTGGGAAAAACTTCCTTTTTTGATGTTTTTGTTCGATTTTCTTTTCAAATTCCCAAATTGTAGTAACAAACCAATGTTCAGATCTTCTTCCAAAGATCGATTAAAATTTACTTACAGAAAGTAACTCTCGCGAGGGACGATGTCCACACAAATGAGTGGACACCCGCGCGCGCCAACAAGGCAGCGGGCCGTCGCGCGCATTGTGCGCGAGAGCGCTCTCGTCGCGAATGTGTTAAAATGCGTACGCTAGCAGATGGCTTACGGTACTTTACGATGACGTGCTCACAGCTTCTCAGCGGCCTGAACTGCCTTAGCCTCAGCTGCCGTTTTAGAGCGGCGAAAGCTAGAGGTTAAAGTTTCTTGTGCTCCTATTTGCCCAGATTTGAGACTTCGACACTCCCAATAAAACCATTCTGTTCTGCTTGAAAAGCGCTATCGAACGGTTTCAATTTCGACCGATTTCGGCAACATTGATTTTTTGACAATATCCCTCGAGGACGTGGACCCGAGCTGCGCGGATGGAAAAATGATATTTTCGAAATTGGACAAATTTCCTCGTGCAAGCTTCGTTCAAAATCGTCTAGGGGTTATTTGACTGACTACGAATTCGACGTCCGTCTTTGAAAATCTCGGCTTCGGTAGGTTTTGGATTTTCTTCTAGATAATTGAGGGTTGTCGGTCAGGATCATCGATTTTGCTCAAAATTCGTTTAGGGCTGGGGACTTATTCGGGATGCCGAACACGATGCTGAAGTACATTTAGACGATTACGGCAGGAGACCGCTCATACCAATAACTGAGGGTGATCGGCGATCCTGACAAGACCACCCTCAAACGGGAAGTAATCTGCAGAAGTCGGCGGAATTTTCAAAAACGAACGTCGGATTCGTAATCAGCGCCCCAAATAACTCCTAGATGATTTTGGACGAAGTTTGCACGAGGAAATTTGGCCAATTTCGAAAATATCGTTTTCGATGACGTCATCATCCGCACAGCTCGGCTTAAAGCGCCCACGTCCTCGAGTGATATTATCAAAAAATCGATGTTGCCGAAATCGGTCGAAATTGACAACGTTCGATAGCGATTTTCGAGCAGAACAGAAGGGTGTTATTGGGAGTGTCGAAGTCTCAAATCTGGGCAAGTAGTAGCGCAAGAAACTTTAACCTCTAGCTTTCGCCGCTCTAAAACGGCAGCTGAGGCTAAGGCAGTTCAGGCTGCTGAGAAGCTGTGAGCACGTCATCGTAAAGTACCGTAAGCGCTCTGCTAGAGTACGCATTTTAAGGCCGGTAGCTCTCCGCGTCTTCCCACAGTGGTCCACCGAATCGGAGAAAAAATGCGTCACGAAAGGCTCTCCTGCATTTTCGCACCCCTATAACATTGTCCCCTCCTAAGCTAAACCATTCTGCTTTGGCGGACTAACAGACCGCTCAACTGCCTACAAAACCTACAAGCTGCAACAGTTCCAACTTGACAGAGCTATTGCGCAACACGCCCGCGCGTGCAATTTGCGAGCGGTCGCCCCCCCCCCCCCCCTCTCGGTTGAGAGGTTTGATTCCGTATGCATTGTTCGTGGCGCACTCCAAAAGCTCGCTGGACAACTTCAGAGATAGAGCAACTCCTGCGTAGGGCGGCAGTAAAATTCTGACAAAACTCCCCAAACGCTCAGTCTACAAGCTGTCCCCTGCTCGATTGAAAGGTTCGATTCTGTATGCATTGTTCACGGCGCACTCCAAAAGCTCGCTGGACAGATTGAAGCTAATCCTGAGTCTAGTGGCTAGAAATTTCTGATAACATTCCCCATTCCAGTTCGAAATAGTCTTGAGGAATTCGCATTTCCCAGTAAGAGAAGATAGACACGCAGTGGACATGCGCTCCCTCACGCTGTGCACGGCGCACTCTCGGGGCATTCCTGGCATGACAGAGCACTGTCAACGTACGCCATGCTTGCGATACTCCGAAAGCACGCATGTCCTGGGAAATAAGCTGCTCTAATCGCAAAAGCCCGCTCCAGTCAATTTGGACCACCCACGGCACAAGTATGGGTGTTCCGGTAAAGCTGTATACAGGTTTGTGTGAATCTCAAAGATGCGAATCGAATGGTGCTAACCATTTGTCAAAAAACCTAAAACTGAAGGAGTTATGAGCATGCGACGCTTTGCGCCGCTATTTTTGCGATCTCTTCGATAGCCACGTCCACCTGCCCCATGCCATCTTCCGCAGGATAGATACGTCGTCCCCTCTGTTCTCCCTTCCGAGATCCGACACGCCATCTCGTCGGTGAAGAAACGTACAGCACCCGGCCCTGACAGGATCAGACTCGAACACCTGAAGAACCTCCCGCCAGCGCTCATCAACACCCTGGCGCGGCTCTTCACACGATACCTGTCGGAGTGCAAGGTTCCATCTCACTGGAAGACCAGCAAGACCGTCTTGCTGTACATGAAGGGAGACGTACACGACATTGGCAACTATCGCCCGATCTGCCTGCTGTCCGTAGTCTACAAGCTGTTCACTCGAGTGATCCTGAATAGGATTAGCAGAACGCTGGACGAAGGACAGCCATGCGAGCAAGCAGGATGTCGGAGAGGATTCTGCACGATCGACCACATACACACCATCACGAAGCTCATCGCAGTGTCACGAGAGTACAAGCTGCCGCTGTGCCTTACGTTCATTGACCTGAAGAAGGCATTTGACTCCGTCGAAACTGAGGCGGTCATCAACGCCCTGCTTACTCAGGGGGTTCCTTCTCAGTACATCAGAGTCCTTCGAGAGCTATACAATGGATTCAAGACCAAGATTTCACCATTCTAGAACGACGTCGTTATCGACGTGAAGAGAGGGGTTCGGCACGGGGATACCATATCCCCGAAGCTCTTCAGCGCCACCCTCGAAAACGTCATGCGCGAACTAGAATTGGAAGACATGGAGTGAAGGTTGACGGCCGGCAACTGCACCATCTTCGCTTCGCTGACGACATCGTGCTCATAACCCCAAGCATCAGCCCCATGGAGCGAATGCTGGCCGACTTCGATCGCGTATGTGGGAACGTTGGGCTGCAGCTGAATCTTACGAAGACGATGTTCATGAGGAACGGACAAGTTTCTGATGCCTCATTCTCGCTCGGCGGAAAGAACATCTCCGAATGCTCCAGCTACGTGTATCTGGGTCGCGAAGTCAATATGGCCAACAATCTAGCGCCAGAGCTGAGCAGGAGGAACGAACGACTTGAGGAGCTTTCAAGAGCGTCGAAGAAGTCGCGAAGAAGACGAAGAACGTCCGACTCCGTGCCCACCTATTCGACTCTACTGTTCTTCCTGCCCTAACATACGCCTCAGAGACCTGGGCGAAAGAGGATGAACACGCGATCAGCGTCGCGCAGCGTGGAATCGAGAGGACGATGCTCGGTGTGACACGACTCACGCAAGTGAGAGAAAGCCTCCGGAGTTCCGAGCTTCGCCGACGTTCGAAGATCAGTGACGCTGTCGCGTGGGCCAAGTTGTCGAAAATTAGGTGGGCCGGCCACGTAATGCGCTTCGCAAACACCCGCTGGACGAGAGCCGTCACCGACTGGATTTCACGGGATATCATTGGAACAACAGGACGCCCTCCAACGCGTTGGTCGGACTTCTTCGTGAAAGCCCTGAACGACCGCTATGACGCTCTTCGTGTCCCTCGTGCGAGGAGGATCCATTGGAGCACTCTGGCACGCGGCAGGGACGAATGGAGATGCTGCTGGCGCCCGCTCGAGCAAGTCGATGATCAACGGGACGACAGGTGATACAGGTGACACTTTTGCTTAGCCTTTTGTCCATATTTCATTGCGCTACAAACCTCTCATTATGACGCGGAAATGACTAGTTACGTTTGTTTCTGTGAATGGTTACATCAACGGAAGGCACGCATTGTTGAAAACCTCTACTTGCTGACTTGCTTTTGAAAGCTGAAGATGTCATCACAAGGATCCTCAATGTCATTTGGAAATTTGACTGTGCCAAATTTTCAACAATTGAACGTTGTTAAAATCAGTGAACAGATAAGGCCCTACGGAGACTATTGGGATGAATGCTGAAGTGGCAACCGTATAAAGGAAGCAATCGACCATTTCAAAGCGTCCCCTCTCGAGCTAACGAGAAAGGTCCACGGGGTGACCGTAGAGACTCTCAAAGCGACGTATATAGTATTGTTGGGTGGACCAAAAATGACAAAATCTATTGCGCATCACTGCGGGGTGATAACGCAAAGTTGACGCCTGACTTACCTTTGTCGAGCTCAGTACTAATTCTATACGAGGTTTGGAGTTTCAGTCATTGCTAGAACATGGGAGTTTTCCTAATATCAGCGAAAAGACACATTCAGATAAAGCATCCATCAGAAAGCAAACAGTGACCGGACGGCCGAGTTGGGTCCACTCCGACGCGGGCATGAAGGAGAAGGATCGAAGGAATCAAAGGATCGCTACCGGAGTCGGGGTTTATGCATTGCTAGTGACGATTTTAGCCGGTGGTCAATGAGCCATTGTTATTATTATTATTTTATTAGGATTGCATAAGGCAATACTTTAAAAAACAAACACAGAAACAATCACAGAAAAGAGCACAGGGACGAAACCATACAAACAGTGAGACAATACTTACAAACAGTCATATTATTCAGCCAATTTCAGATCTGAGCAACAAACTTTGAACTCGGCTTCTGAATTGTCTCGGTGTTAGGGAACTGAAGGTGCTTAGAGAATGTCAATTATAAACTACCTGCCGTATAAGTGAAAGACATTGCTCGTAAATTGGTTCTTGGCCGAGGTAGCTGTAGCTTAGCGGAGTCACCTCTTGTGTGCGAAGTTTTCATATTAAAGGATCTACAAGGCCCAGAATCGGTGGTAAAGTATAACAGCTTGTGTACAAGACAGATGTCAAAAACCCTGCGGCGAGAATCTAGGGATGGTAGTCCGAGATATTTATTTCTGATTGATGCTTTCGGTACACGTGAATATACAAAACTTCCTATTCTAAGAAGAAGCTTCCTGGTAAAGTTGTTCCGTACTTTCTCTATAGCATATATGTCCTTTTTCTTATACGGAGCTAATACGGACACACTTGATTCACCAAGGGGACGTATATAATTCAGCAAGGAGACGTATATGCTCACTTTGTTGGGGAAGCTTCTTACCAGCTCCGAAATTCTCTTTTCATTAATAAAGATGCAAAAATAGCAATTAGTGATGCACAAACTCCACCGCTCTCGAATTCGATCCCTTGACTACTCTCTTGCAAGTCCGCGTCGCCCTCACTCGGCCATCCGATCGCTGTTGCATTCATGGTGGACGCCTCTCCTGAATGTGCCTTCTGCTTCTATTCGAAATTTATCTACTCCCACGTTCTAGCAATGTCTGAAGAATATTCCTGAGCATGGCAGGGGTATTCCACGCGTCATTTCGCGTTATCAGCCCACACTGATGCGCTACAGATTTTGCCAATTTTGATGTGCCCTACAATCCTATAAGGTCGCTTTGAGAATCTCCACGGTCACTTCGTTGACCTTCCTCGCAAGAAATCTGCGCAAGTGGTTGGTCAGCAGACGTGGCCGTAAGAAACGTACGGCCACGTCTGCTGACCAACCACTTCAAGCACACATTTCGTCAAACAATGAACGCGGTCAGTCGTTTCGTAAAAGCTCGCCGGCCGCTTTGTTGGACTCGGCGACGGCTCCTGCTGCTGGAGCGCAGCAAACAGTTCACCCCGAACCGCATGTGTCCACATCGCTTTAGGTCGTCCGAAGAGGGACATTCTTCGCTCATGGAGGCGATTTAGATCTTTTCATGATAGGAGTAATGAACAGCACATACGCGATACGAATCCAATGGTGGATATTGTCAGATTGGTCAAGTTGGTCAGTATGAGTTCAACAGTACAGGAAGCTCATTTGAAATTTTGAATGTGATTCAACGCATTGATTCTGTCCCCAGAAATTGGAAAATTGGTAGTTTCTAGCACCTTTTGCCATAGCTTCACTTCTAATGCAGATCCTTGCGCTGAACTAAAAACCTGGCATACTTCAACCAGTAACAATGAGGTACATGGCTTACACCAGAGCGTTTCTTTAAAGCTGTTTACAACCAGATAGGAATTAGTTCACAGCAAGAATTCGAAGCAGGTGCTCTACAACTACCACCCGTTTAGGTCGCCTATCAAATGAAGATCTTCACCACGGCCATGTTCATGTACTTCTTCCTCGGCAAAAAGCTGTCCTGTCACCAGTGGATAGCCCTAGTGGTTTTGGTCATAGGCAAGTGATCTGTCCTTGTATAGCGCCTCCAACTGTAAGCTTTTTCTTCTTCTACTTTCCGACCATTTCCCAACTCTGCTGATCCTCCCTTTGATCCCCATCTGCAAGCTCAAACTTGTAGGGTCGGGGTGGTGCCTCCGCCATGAACAAGGGCACCTGAGCAACACGTCTATCTTCCTGTAATTGATTGGCCGTGATGTTGCCAATACCAAGGAAGCATTTCTCATTGTTCAGGAGTCGTGGACGTGCAGCTCATGTACGCGCCCGGGAACTCTGCTGGAGCGATCGAACAAAAGCCCCTTCTCGGCTTCGCCAGCGTCGTCGTTATGTGCTTCACGTCAGCGTTTGCCGGTATGTCATTGCCTTGCTGAGCAACACAGAATCAATGTGAACTAAAAACAAGGCAAATGCGACTGCATCTCGAGGAATCGCAACCTGCCGGACCGGTTGTGAGCTGTGTGGTAGTTTAGTTCTGTTGGGATGGGTCCCTTCGAATCTACACGAATGCGACGCCTGTTTACACTGAATTCTGTACGATAGATGCTGATCACAGTACCCATGCTGCAAGCTTTATACATTTTATTCTAAAATTTTATTTATTTATTTATTTACGCGCATGTAGCGTATGTAGTTGGGGGAGGTACCGGCTGTTCTGTGCACCAGATAGCAGGTTCACTTGTACCAGACTTGTGTGGGAAGGATGAAGCTCTGACTTGTTCATCGGCTGGGCTCGTAAGTCATCGTATGGCCAAATACGCATTCAAATCGCCTCCACGATGTCTCGTAGAAGTAGAATGCGGGGAGCTATAATAAAGGGGTGGAGTAACGCGCACTTCATCCCTTATCCTTATTTTTTATTCCTCTATCTTTTCATTTATGACCAATAGCAGGGTATCCAAATTTGTAGACAATCTCAATAATAAAGATGAAACAGATCAAAAACTGAAATCAAAACCTTTAGCATAGTGCCTCTCAAACAAACCGGTAACTTCTAAGTAGATAAAATCAATATATATCATTTTTACGTAAAATTGGGCATTTATCAAAACCAAAATAAACATTGTTTTAGGCACATCTGGCGCTTTTGAAATCAAACCGAACACTTCCCAAATTTACGATTTCCAGCATAAAATAAAGACTCCCGATACAGTAGAAATATTTTGCAAGATAAATATAGGATGAGTTCTTTAAAAAAATTTTCGCTCATTTTTCCCTTGCCCAGCACAACCTTTGGATTTTAACAAAACTATTATTTTTGAAGGAAAATAATGAATTAAACTCTCTTTTAAGGAGCAGAAAGGCAAATATTATTTAACGTATTGAAGGAAGAATCGCACCAAGGACTCGACTGGATCGCCACTCGTTGTATTTGATTGATAGCAGGATTTCCGTCTTCGTGGATTAACACAGATATGGAAACGGTTCAACGAAAACAGTCATAAAAGCATACATTTTCTCATATCGAGGTTTCGAGTAAGCAGCCTTCACACTATCATTCAAATAACGATCTAGACGAGTGCATGGAGTGATCTCCCCTTTTGATGCACTAAATGACTGATGTCCTTCTGCGCTTCAAAACAATTTTAAATGTACTATTTTTCTAAAAAATGATAAATGTACAAAACTTCAAGCAGTATGTTCACCTACTCGTGCATTTGAGTAAAAAACGTTCACCAGAAGTCATGCTAAACCTTCATTGAAAAAACATTTTTCCAAGCTTCTTACAGTTAGAGAGTATGCATTTTAATAATGAAAAACTCGTCTTGATTTGATGAAGACGCAGTTCTATTCAAAAGCGTCAGGTTTGTCTAGAACAGTGTCTAATTTGATTTGAAAAGTGTCCAACTAAGGTAGAAAAGTTTTCAATTTGGTTTAGAAGTGTCCTATTTGATAAGGTTTATTTATCACACCTTGTTGGCAAGGATCACAGTTGTTTTAATATAATTTTATGTGTTCTATCCAAACGGACGTTAAATGAAAATATTCGCAGTGTGATAGATTGAGCTAGAGGGCAAAGGTGAGGACTGATTTCTGAAGCCAGAATTTAGCATATTCACCTTTCTTTAAATAACGATTGTAGCCGTTAAGTTTAAGCTAACAGGGCGGCGGAGTTGCTCCGAAGCTCAAAAATAATGCGTGGTTGGCCACTTGAACTGGTCAGCAAAGTGCAACGCCAAAGATTGTATCCTGAAGTCCTGCCTGCCTTCTATTTGCCGGTGAGGCGAGAGGAAGTCGCTGCAGTATTTCTTCCTCAAGCACTGTTGGTGAACGCCAGCAACGATGGAGCAAATAAGCGGACATTCAGGTGTCTACCTCGAGAAAGTGCTGAAAGAGAGCAACACGTCAGTTTGGATGCAGAACATCCGTCTCGCTTTGATCGGCCTTCCGATGTCAGTCGCTTCGATGTGGGTTTACGATGGCGAGCACATTCAAAAAGGTGATGACCCCCTCTTCCTTTTCTCTTTCCGTTCTCGCCTTTTAGGAGGAACGAGTGCCGCGTATTTCTTCTGCTCCTACAGTACTCTTGCATTGCTATGGGACAGTATGTAGCCACAGCCTCAACAGTCTGAAGAGTTCGATCACATGAAAGCATTCTTGAAACAGAAAGGCCGACTACTCCTTAACATATCCATCAGTAAAAAGCGACAACACTTTTATGTAGTCACCACTGGTTGAGATTTCATCGCGAGAGAGACAAAAAGTAAGAATACGAAAAGAATGCCAAGTACATGTGACCATATATACTTCGGTGATGCACTGCAGCAGTCGTGGTACAACCGTGACTTCTTTCAATGGTTCTTTTTCCAAATTGAGCTGCAAGTTCTCTCCTAGGCACATTCTGGGAGGTCTGAGATCCAGGGCTAAAGTTGGTCTCTCCGTAGCATTTGGTCTCATATATTCAAAAGCGCTTTCTAGATGGCTTTTTCCGCGGATGGGACATAATGGTCGTCTGCCTGACACTGATAAATTCCGTCGGTGGACTTCTTATCTCGATTGTCATCAAATACGCCGACAACATTCTCAAGGCGTACGCCCAGGTTGGTTAGCTACCTGAAGTCCGAGTTCATCCAGCTCTATAGGCCCATAACTCATTATAAAAATCTCAAAACACCCATAATTCGTTGCTGATAGTGTGGCCCGCTTTGTCTACAAAATTCGAAATCAGCTTCTCATATCCCTTCCCTATACCCACATATACTCCCTTTACATGTGACGCATGTCATGCATTGGCAGACAATGCTTGCGTTCGGGGAAATGTCACTTCGATCGGACAGCCTTGTGTGCCTATAATACTTCAAGTAAACAGTTGAGCCGAGGCGAGCGCCCAAAGAAACTCCAATGGATTCAGTCGTTCCCTCATGAACGACGGCTCGAATTATAGATATGCATCTCCAGAGAGTCATAGCCTCCCCGCTGGTTAACAGTCGTTACCACGGACGTCAGCTCAGCACACCGATGGGACTGAAGAAGCTCCATCGGCACGGCCGAGGAGTCAGCAGAGCAGCAGTTCATCTAGGCTCTAGTGAAATGGCTAAAGGAAGAGGATGCGTCTACGGGGAGGGAATTTCCTATGTCCAATCTCCTAACATAACATAACATACGCCGGAGCCCCGACAATCGAGCTCATTCAACAACTAGAAGGGCGCCGGAAGTGACAAGGAGACAGCAATGTGCCAGCTAAACTTGAGCTCCATTGCTGTAGTCCTGGATTTGTCACGTAGCTCTCATTGTCTTCACACCAATAAAACCTGTCTATTCGAGATTCCAACTAGCAAGTCGCAAGATAGACCACTAGTTTCTGTTTCAGCACCACCTCTGATTGGCCCTCTATCCTGAAGGAGGAATTTAAAACTGGAGCCATGGCGGATAGTTAGCGATTTTAGCGTGGATGAGTAATTCTATATCTACGAGAAATGAAGCCCTATGCATTCGTTTCCGCGAGGCTGTGTAAGGTTGCAGGAGTGGCTCCCTATCCGTTGAGCAAATCGTTACTACATAATGGGAAAACTGGGCGAGGGGCATCCACCGCTTTAACGGGTCGTCTCGTCTCTGTCGTGTTCGATGTTGCCTGTGCCGTGACGGACAAGGGAAGGGTCTGAAGCGTATGTCTGAACGGGGGAAGCAAGTCATATAGGAACAATCGCCATCCCTCAGTTAGTATAAAAATGTGTTTCTTCTTTGCCAAGTCGTTAAACTCAAGGAGTGGGGGAGGGTCTTTGAAGTTAGTGTGGATTCGGCGCCTCAAGCGCTGGGGGTCTCTTGTGCGCCCGTGATGCCACTGCCACCAAGCGGCTCGATGCGCAGTGGGTTGAGGTGTTGCTTCATGCGAGGGAGGACGTAGGTTCGGTTTTCTTGCGTTGGGATGGTTTTGCATTTCAACTGACTGGTTAAGATTTAGTAGGTCCAACTGCCCAACTTTCAGGCCGATTTCTGTTAATTTTTTCCAGCTGTGTGCTGTGGAGATAAATAATTTTGCGAGTTTTTTTTTATTACTGACTGGTGTTTAATCAAAAGGCAATAAGAAAGGTATTTAGCATGTTCTGCTTTCCTTCTTTGAGCATGCCTTTGTTTCACAGATTCAAGATAGCTTACTTTTGCTCTGGACTCAAGGGCCTGCTTATCGAATCACGTGGGGATTCTTGCTACTATATCCCGAGGGATGACCTCGAATATTTTGGACTACACTCTCGAGTGCCACCGACCGGATTCAGCTAGCCGACGTGTGCTCCTTCAGTAACATGAAGTCGCTTAGGAAGCGATTTCACTCCCACGTCACTGTGCCCGACCACCCCTCCGATCTGCAAGAAAAGGACTACATCCTGAAGGAAAGTGTCGAAGCGAGTAGCTGAGGAATCTTGTGCCATCCTCACGTTAAAGTTGGTTGATTGTGCCTGGTTTAAGGCTAGTTAAACCACTTCGCATTCCGGTTTCTTGAAAAATTAGAGCAGGAGGGCTTTTTCTGAAACCATCGGTGCATGTAGGGAAGCAAACTGTGAAGAGCATGTAGCTTTTACACGTAGAACGTATTGTGACCAGTCCTTCTTCTTAATGCACTTTGTGCCTTTGTATCGCTGGTGTTGAACGTTCATACATCATTGTGTTGAATAGCGTACTCATTGCCTTTTGGTTAGAAACCGGTCAGTAATAAACGAGTAGCAAGAAGGTTTCTCTCTACAGCATATAGTTGAAGAACACGCAGAAAACGCCTGAAAATTGAGTAGACGTCAGGACTCCTCAAGCGTCAACCAGTCAGTTGAAATGTAAAAACACCGCAACGCATGAGAACCCAACTCCCGACCTATGTCCCATGAAGCAACACCTCTATCCACTACGCATCGAGCAGCTTGACGGCAGTGGCATCACGTGCACCCAAGAGACCTCCAGCGCTCGTGAGGCACCGATTTCGCAGTAACTGCAAGGACCCTCCAGTCCTTGGGTTTAACGGCTTGGCAAAGACGAAACACATTTTCATGCTAATAGAGGGGTGGGGATTCTTCTTCTATGACTCGCTGCCCCTCCCCCCCCCCCCCCCCCGTTCAGACATACCTCACCTACCCTCCTGCGCGGTGCGGTGCTCCGTAACAGTACCATTCCAGGAACGTCTCCATCCCTAACTTGAAGATCTTTTAAATGCAGTGTGATGGTCACAATGGCCTCAAAACAAAGCGATACTAAATTCATTTAGAGCATCGCCATCATCGGAGCGGCGATTGGATCGTGGATGTTGTTCGACTTCGTTCCTGGGTTCTTCTTCTCGCTCGGCGCAATGCTCGTTATGGTGTCCATCATAATGTACACGATGTTCCCCTACGAACCGCCTGGATTCGATTTTCGACGCCTCAGCGCCTTCAACTCTAATCTCCTCATGATCAAGCCTTCCAAAGGAGCCGGGCTTTAGCCATTGTTCGAGCAATACTACCAGAAAAAGTATTGTCTTTTAGGGCAGTTGTTCATGTTTGTGCGGCAGACATTATCATTCAGTGTTTTCAGGTGCAGAATAAATATATACTACCTTCAGATGGCACTCACTTTGAGTTACTCTAAAAAGGACAAGTTGAAAAAAGCACACCTTGTGTTCTTCTCCTATTTTTGCAGGGTGTGAAATGCGTCGTAAGCTTGAACATTATTGGCGATCTTTCAGCGGTGTCTAAACCTATTCCTAGACAGTTTTCCACTTCAGAACGAGAAGCTGCGTTTTTAGCATGTTTTCTAGTCGAAAGTAGGTCTCATTCCATCGCTATTAGGTCGTTGCATCGTTGCATATGATATGGCCGATTTTGCTACCTCAATTTTTGGTCATTTTTTCGTGGCTACGAATGATCTCGCTTCAAGCATTGTCTATAGTTTCTGGAAGCACAGAATCTCTTAGTAATTTAGCTTTAGTAATTTAGCTTGTTTATAGGTACGCTCTTGTGACACATTCGCCTCTTGCCGAGTTTTTGACGTCGTTTTTGCAGTATGAATCGACGTGGTATTCGGGTGCTCTACTTATACGAATGGAAAAGCGTACACACCGCCGCGGCCGCAGCTCGTAACATTAACGCTGCATTTGGGAAGGATTTCGCTGAGAAACGCACAATTTGCTACTGGTTCGAAAGGTTTCGATCTGGGAATGAAAGTCTCGAAGATGAAGACCGAGGTAGGCGGTCATCACTCCTTAACGACGACCAACTTAAAACCATGGTGGAGGGGATCCGCGTCAAACTGTGAGAGAGGTAGCACAGCATTTCGGCGGTGATAGCAGCACTATCAGTTGCCACTTTTTGCCATCGAAAAAGTACAGGAACTGGATAAATGGAGCCCGCACGAACTTGCCGCCGGGAAAAGGCCGAAGCGCCACGACTCCTTTGTTTCGTTAAATATAGTTGAGAATTATGGAGGAACAATA
This sequence comes from Heligmosomoides polygyrus polygyrus, assembly GCA_947396885.1. Taxonomy (NCBI): domain Eukaryota; kingdom Metazoa; phylum Nematoda; class Chromadorea; order Rhabditida; family Heligmosomidae; genus Heligmosomoides; species Heligmosomoides polygyrus. The sequence continues at coordinate 55,607,043 of OX377204.1, read as the reverse complement.
TCAAATCTCAATGGTTTGTTTCGCCACCTCCCTTCAGACAAACCGTTTTCTTATAACACCTCCTCGGTGGCTCATCAGTGAAGAAGGAGGTGTTATAATTTTCTATCTTTATTATTATATTTTTATATTTTTATATTTTAATTTTAAATATTTTTTATCTTTCATTTTTATTTTGTTTTTTCATTAATAATTTTTAGATATGTTATTGTTTTGGGCGCGTGTAGCGGAGTCGGAGGAGGCGCCGATGGTCGCGTGCACCCGATACCAGGTTCCTGGTTCGGATTTCTCGCCCAGGCCAACCAAGCCTTCCATCCCTCCAGGGTCAGTGAATTGGTACCAGACTTGTCTGGGAAGGATAGAGCGCTGACTTGTTCATCGGCTGGCCACATCAAGTCATTGTATGGCCAAATACGCATTCAACTCGCCTCCACGACATCCTGTAGAAGTAGAATGCGTGGCGCATCCCAAAAAGGATTGAATAACGCCGTCCTTTATTCTTTATTTTTTATTTTGTTTTAATTTATTTATTTATTTTTAAATTTTTTATATTTATTGTCAACATTTAGAAATTGCTAAAGTCACTAAACTTACTCTACCTTGTGCCAACCGGTTTTAGAGGTTTTCCTATATAAAGTAACCATGATCTTTTATACGTCATCTGTATGGATATGTATTATGATATGTGTTGTCATTACAGTATTCATTTCATTATTCAATTCTTGGTGTATTGACACACTATGTAGCAATTTTATTAGATCAGCATTTTCCAGCATTTTACAATTATATCAACTAATGTCACTGCTTCCACATTTCCTTTACTGTCAAATCAATAAGATCTTTTCTTATATATGTGCGTATATATTAGCAAAGTAAATTTAAGCAAAAACTTCCAACTATACGAGTGTTTCCACTAAGTTTATTGCTTTATTATAGTTGTCTAACATGCGGTATTTATAGAATATTTGTCTGTTTTTGTTTAAGCATTTTTTTACGTTTGTGGCGATGAATTCTGTGTTAAATCCATTCCGGGTAAGTATTCTGTGAAGGGTATTAAATCCATTCCGGGTAAGTATTTTACTATAAAAATATTGGAATGTTGAGCAGACATTAGCTATTCTAAGTGTTTCTCTGTAGATGACATTACCTTTAATTCTGACTGAAACCTGTGAGTCTGCGTGTGGAAACCTGTTTACTTTAAAGTTGAAAGTATCTGTTTTGTTATATAAGTTGCTTTCAGTTTTATTATTCACGATTTTTAGACTAATGTTTAAATAGTTGCATTTGTGTTCATTGTCGTGTGTCTTTTTTATTTCCAGTGTGTTTTTGTAAGCCAACGTAAAAATGTAATCAACGTAAGCTTCTGTATAATTGTGAACACTAAGTATGTCGTCCATATATCTAAACGGCTTAAATAACTGACCTCTATTTAACATTGCGCTTTTAGAATACTCAAATTCAAACATTGACATGGTCAAATGTGCGAGCCAAGGGCTAATGTTACCACATTGAGGAACTCCTTTATTTTGTTTAAAAATTATACTAACGAAACGCATTAACTATTTTTCAGTAAACAGTCTATAAAGTAACAGATCTGTTGCGTTATAATATCTATATTTATCATTCTGAGCTAAAACATCTGTGTAAAAAGTTTTGAAACCGTCGCGTGCTAGGAAATTTTTAGCAGAAGTTTTGAAGCAGAATATAACAAGGTTTTTCATTTACTATTTTTACTTTATTTTTCTCCATTATAACATTGTGAGATATGCTTGTGAACATATCGGTAAAATCAGCGGAATATACTTTCACACCATCAGCATTAATTCTTGTAAGTTCTTGTGTTATGTTAGAATTTTCGATAGCTCAATATGTTCTAATCGTCCTTGTATTTCTAGTTACTGTATTGGCGTAGTTGATTAAATGTGTTTTTAGAAAGGTAAATATAGAACAAAGGTTTAAAGCAATGGATTTGACACTACCATTATATGTCCAGGTAATAAATCTAAACTTATCTGGGTCTTTATGCTGTTTAGGTAGCGAAAGAATAATTGGTAAATCTCCATTTGTATCTACTTTTAACTTATTTTTAATTCGAAAATATCTATGTTTTTCTATTATGGGTTGCTTATTAGAAACGTTCATTTTTACATATGTGTTATTCGTGTTACTGTTATTAAAGGTTTGGTCTTCATTTTCATACTTAACTCCCATTTCTTTCATAAGGTTAAGTAGGAACAACGTATTGCAAATAATACCATAATTGTTGTTTGCTTTATCTAGTAGGCAAAGTATAAAATCACTTTGTGGCCTTTGAATTGTTTGATACGGTATATAAACTTTATTACAAACATTTTCATGGCTAAGTAATGATTTATTTTGTTTCCGTATTCCGCATTAAAAAGATTTCTTTACTGGTTCACTTGATCTTGGAAAATTCTGCAGTATCTACTTATGTGACCAACAACTTTTTCAACAACGGAGCTGTATGTAGAGTGTATTGTATCTCTGTTGCAGCCTATTACTGGCCTATATTTCGTACCTTTTTTTCAAAATTTCATTCAGCTGATAATGTTCTATAATGTTCAAATTTTCTGTGATAATACGGTCATGTGTGATGTCAATGAAGATTTATACATACTTTTTTCTCTTCTACAGATGCAATCTCTACCGAGTATATTTCTACAACTTTCAAGATTTATGTTTTAAGAAACTGGTTATAATTGAAAATAGTATTAGATATTGGTTGTTTATACGTATAAACTACCCTAAAAGGAATTCTTTTGTGGACGAATTTGTTATAATATCTTTAACTCTACCGTTGTTAAATATTTTGTTAAAGTTTATACGGTCAAAAATCTCACCTTTATATTCCATGTTTATATATTTAAATGACTTCTTTTCTTGCTGTTCGTTGTCATTACTTGTATTGTATTCTATATGTGTCAGTAAGCAGAGTACAATAAGTTTAGTTTTCTGATTGGCACTGCAAAGAAAGTCATTGTTTAAACTAAGGTTGACAAGTGATTTCAAATTTTGTTTACATAGCATTTTGAACTTGTTGTACACTTCAATAACTTCTATATTTTCATTATTACTTATATATTGTATAAATTGATCTGTATTGTATCGGATTTTGTTTTTATTTCTTTTTTTTTGTTCCCTCTATTTGTTCTCTCTTTTATAACTTGAAGTGAACAAAAAGGATGACTTTTTTGCAGTTAAGTGGATTAGCAATATTAGGCACATTTACGTAGCCTTTTATGTTGTCATTAAGTCTAAGCGGTGTTTAGAAGTTTAATCCAAAACAGTTCTTTACTAAATAATTTGTTTTTATCCGAGTTTTCTTCCAATCCGTCTAAAACGGTAAACTTCGGAGTAGACTTACAATTATGGAAATGTCCATAAAGCGGAATGAATTTCTTTTTATTATTTATCTAATATATGTGTTCTCTAATTCTTTCCTTCAATGATCTTGTAGTTATACCAACGTATTGAAGCTTACAAGAGTCGCAGTTTATACAGTAAGCCACTGATTTAGTTTAGCAATTAGTATTTTCCTTATTATACGTATTTATACGAACTCTAGTAACATATGAAATTATATGGTTTTCAAAGTTTGTTTGTTTACAGTACATACAGTTAGAATTACACAACGACCCTTTTTGGGGTTTCCAAAGTCTTTAATGGTATATTGATTGCTCTTTGTATTTCTTTGTATTTTACAATTTTATTTAGGGTGTAATAATTTGTTGTAACATTTGAAAACTGTTTTGTGGACCTTAAATCAAAGTACCTGGAAGGTCCAACCTAGGTACAGTGAGCAGTTTCCCATGAATGGGTTCTAGGGGGCTGCCCTACGGGGTTGTCAAACCCGTTTCGTACCCATTGGGCACGGCTAGTACTGGAGGCGCGAAAATAAACTGCTCACGACTATTTTGACTTTTATAAACCCCATCAGTACTAACCCCTATTTTTAGTAAGAGGGTATCGTAGTTAAGGAGTTCCTCTTTATTGTAGTTAAGGAGTGGGAAGGAATAGTGTAGATTAAATATGGAGCAAATCAATAACCGTTTAAAGGGTGTCATATTGTACACTGTAATATATTAGGTATAATATGTGTATTTTATTCTTTAACGTATTTTTTGATTAAAACATATATGGAAGAAACAGAATAATACTTAAACCTTTTGCTAATAAAGGGTGAGTCGAAGAGGCCCATTCCCACCGCATGACAACGCGCATCCGCATGCTTCAGAAATTGTTGTCCAGAAACTGGATGAATTGGGATTCGAAACTCTGTTACATCTCTTTTACATATTACATATATTCATCAGATCTGCCCCCTACCGTTTATCATTTCTTCAAGCATTTAGGTTGTCATGTGAAGGATGAAAATTCAGCGGCGGAGAGTCGTTGAATACACCGCCCTCAGAAAGGGGTGGGGCGGGGGCGCACCGAGGACAAGGTGTTCGGGTCCCTGCCTTCACATGGAGGGGGAGGGGGACGTTCTGCCTGAAAGCGGCACGGGAAAAGGCGCGGGACAGTGCCTGTGGAGCCAATTAGCGTCGACTCACGCAGTGACACCCGCCGCTTCGCGCTCAGCCAGACAGACCTCGCCGCAGAGGCGATGCTGACCCAGCCAACCACGGGAGCCAGTAGGTCGACCAGATTTGGTGTGATTACAATCGATAGAGGGATAGGAGGCTCAGACGGCTTGCATTGGCAGCCCAGAAATTGTGATTGATCTGAACCCTACCATCTTCTATATCAGAATTTCAAGCTCTATCGAATGAGCCAGGAAAGAATCTTGTCTCAATAATCGTTACAACATTTTTTTTTCAGGCGCAGCTAACTTTCGGTAAATATCAGTTTTTATTTTTATCAGAGTTAACTACGAGGCATGCTTCCAGGCTACTACTGATGTGAACTCTACCATCTCCTGTACTACAATTTCGATTTCTATCAAATGACCTAGAAATTATCCTGTCTAAAAAAGCCCTTAAGGCGGCTTTAGGCGTTGTTTACTTTCCTTAAATGTCAGTTTTCATTTATATCAGAATTAATTGTGAGACATGCTTCCAGGCTGAAATTGAGCGAGGAATATAACTAGATAGACGAGAGACCTTCTAAGAGAACACCAGGTGCTCAACATTTTTGAAGACGACATTATGATCTCTCAGTGTGTAGAGCACGTTCCCAGTTTTAAATTGCATGATGAGTTCGATTTGACAGTCGGTAGACTTCCTAAGAACACCAAAGTACTCTAATTTTCTCAAGAAAGTTCACGAGTGTTTTCTAACTCGTTAATTGGTGGAGGAGACATTGGCTATGAGGTACATTGCCTGTTGGACGCGAGGTCAGAACATGGCTAGAAGCCACAGACGAATGGACGAGCAATTTGAAGTATTGTGTGATGAAATTTATTCTTTCTGAACATTAGATTCGATGAAGCACCTATCCAGTCTTCGTCTCGAAATATGTGATGTGTGCATTATAAGGTTCCATAAAAAAAGAAAAAAGTTACAAAATGCTAAGGAGGTGTCATGTTGAAACTAACGCTTTAAACTTCTGTTAAAAGATCTCTCGTCTATCTAATTGGAATCCTCGTGCAATTTTATTAGCCCGGAAGCACGTCTCGAATTTAATCCTGATATATGTGAATAGAAATCTATATTTAGCGAAAATAAACAGCGCATTAAGAAAATCGCTTTAAGGGTCATTGAGGCAGGGTTCTTTTCTGGATCATTCGATAGAGCTCGAAATTCTAATATAGAAGATGGTAGGGTTGAGATCAATCCCAATTTCTGGACTGCCAATGCAAGCCGTCTGAGCCTCCTATCCCTCTATCGATTGTAATCACACCAAATCTGGTCGACCTACTGGCTCCCGTGGTTGGCTGGGTCAGCATCGCCTTTGCGGCGAGGCCTGTCTGGCTGAGCGCGAAGCGGCGGGTGTCACTGCGCGAGTCGACGCTAATTGGCTCCGCAGGCACTGTCCCGCGCCTTTGCCCGCGCCGCTTTCAGGCAGAACGTCCCTCACCCACATGGAGGCATCGCATTTGTAATCACTTCCCTTGACCCTGCAGCTCTATCCTGAACCTTGTTCACCATATTTGGAACAAAACAGTTTTCAGCTGCAGGTTTTCTTCAGGTGCCGCCAATGTAGAACAGACCGGAATCACCCATAGTCTCTATTTGAACCGAAAATTTAAAGAATTGTGGTGAAAACTGAAGGAATTTAGAGAGAAGAGCGACGTTCTCCTTCCCTCAACTGCATCCATAACCGAACCGACTGGAAAATGACTTCAGATTTCCCCGAGATGCGCTTCCTAATCGTCCCCTATCAGATGTCAGGTTTTTGGACGATGTCACGTCAATTAACGACGGTTTTGAGCGCAGCAAACTTGTTCAAATAGGCGGCACGGGCCGCGCGGGAAATGGGCGGCGAGCAGCACGGCGTACCGAACGTCTGTCCCCCAAATTCAGCAGCCAAGTTGATGTCGAAAATGACTTCTATGTTTCACTAATTCTCGTAGTTCTGATAGTTGCCAAGAATATTGGAATGTCTAAGCTACTGTGGCGTTGGAAAAGGTGTAATAATTGTAGTGATGCTTATCTCGATTAACAACATTGCTTACAGTCAAAATTATGATCTGTAAAATTTTTCAGTCAAAATCGGCCATTTCATATGCAACGATCTAACAAAAGCGAAGGGCTGCCATGTCAGCTCAACTTCTATGTGTGTAATCATAGTGATCGCTTTGAAGAAAACCTCTGGTTCTGATCAACTAGCAAATATGTATGATTCTCGAGGGCAGTAAGTAAGACCTTAACTGTTCTATAATCATACTCACTTAAAACATGAAAATCACTTGGAAGGAGCTCCTGTAAATCGTTATAACACGGTTGGTGCAACAGACAACGAGAATACTAGTGATGAGCATCTGCGGCAAAACACTGTTTGGCTCTCCTTCTATTCCTTATTCCTGAGAAGGTAGTTGATCTTCACTTGTTCACTAGCACGATATCATCCTCATCATCGAGACATTACCGAACGTAGATCGCCCAATCGACGCGTATCCCTGAAGACCATCTGCCAAGAGGGGCTCGAGGATTTTTGCACCTATGAGCTCGTCCCTTGTTAAGAAATCTAGCCAAGCAGTTTGGTTGCACTCAAAAGCCTTCTACCTCAGTGACTCAACAGCAATCGTGGGTACTCAAAACAGAAGAAAATAAAATTTCTTGTCACAATTAAGGTTCAACAGTGTTCGTACAATCCTTTGCCTAGAACTTCAACTAAAATGAAACTATTTCATCAATCACGAAAGATTCCTTGAACTTGTACAAGTCTCCATGATCGACTGTCATAAAACCTGGGCATTTTTGATAAAATAGCTTCAAATCTTCTGTGCCACGCAGGTTTGTTAAATTCAACTTTATTACGCCTAAGGTTTCGACGGTATCGTCGTTATCAAAGGGCTGAAAGAAGTTCGGTGCTCTGCAGATGTACACTTATACCGTCAACTGCCCTAATTTTCCCAACCCTGTAGTTCCAAAGGGTCTCAAGAGTGTCACGAAGAAATTACTCCAATACGAAGGGAACTCACCGCTGCTTTATCAGCATTGGAAGACCCCCCTACTATGCGACAACCATGTAGCAAGTGATACCCACTTGGCATACAAGTGTATACGGACTTCGAAGAGTATTGTGTCTCACAGCTCACGCAGTTGAATACCTCACAGCTCATACAGTTGAATAATGCGCAAAAAGTCACTGGTAATGGAAACGCACTCGTTCCTGTTGTTCATCGTTGGATTGCGCTCATGGATACAGAAGGCCTCGAGGATCTTCCTGGCGCCGATCTTATTTTCGTGCATTTGATGTTAACATCGTGTCCGTTGTGCGCCTCTTGGCGGTTTCTACCCAGCGGGCTCAGCAAGCTTCAACATCGTTTGCCAGCTAGATGCTCTCTGATGCGAACACCTAGTACTCTACCTGTTTTCCCGGTACAGCTCATTACAGGTTAAACACTGCATTTGGCATATCACTCCCCTTTGAGCGCAGTCTCCATTTCTTCCATAAGGACAAATCACGCAGCTTTCCGAAATACAAGTGCGGTTATAGAGACGGTTACGAACGAGCAGCCGCTTAATGTTGTCTCCTGGGATGTTAATTAGGACAACATCGTTGCTCAAATCTGCTTGGAAGAAGCACTGACGTACGGCTGCTGTGAACTGATCCGAAATGAAAAGCAATTGGAGACAGACTTTGTCCTCGGGAGAGTCTGTAACATGCCGATGTCGTGCTCGGTCAGTTCGCCGTTGTCTTGACACGTGCCCATTAAGACTAGCTATTTGGGAGGCCAGCATACTTGAGTCCTCTCGCTCCTCGCGTCCCGTGCACATGCCTATTGCTGTTCTGTACATGTTACGAAGTGCCGCACGTTTTACAGCCATAGCATGAGCGGATCTTGCATTGACGGTGATATTTTTGGAGCTGCCTTTGCGGTACCACTTCACATTAAATTCGCCGTCTGACACCCTAACTTGAGTACTCAAATAGGGTGTCAAATAGGGTGTTAATGTGAAGTGGTACCGCAAAGGCAGCTCACAAGCAAACAACGCAGATTGTGCGCGTCGAGTCAAATTGTGCTCTACTCTCAGGTCTCTGCTGGTTGCATCACAGATATTTATGAGTCGCCACCACAGTTCGATAACGAACCGAGCACTGAAGGCAATTACAGGAATTTTCAGAACGAGATACTCGCCATGTCACGCATATGAAACGCCATGAACATTGAAAATAAGAACAAGAGCTATGAAAAGACATCACAAGACAAGAATACTACTATTCTGCGCTGAGATCTGTTTTCTTCATTCGACATTGATCCTCACGATCTCACAAAAAATTCGTCGAAAAGCGAGTAGTCGATGTCGTTTCCCTAAAAATCAAGAGGTAATGACATCTCTCCCTCTTCATTTTCGGTGACCTGCTACTTGAATATGTCATGTTTGGAATAGTAGTCGTAGATTGCGACTTAGTACGCACGGATAGCGCGATGGAAATTTACAGGGGATACCTGGAGAACTCTCATCCCACCGCTCAACGACAATGTTAAGTAACAAATGACCGACAGTATGGAAACTGTTGAATAGGATATAAGTTATCCTTGAACGGAGGCAAGTTTGAGATTTTTGCACCTCTTATACACTTGTATTTTATTTATTTATTTATTTACTTATTTATTTATTTATTTATAGATGCACCATAAGTGCGTTACAACAGGAACATGAACACACAAATTCCGTATGAACTCAAACAAACACAATGCAATAAACTTAACACTGAACACTGACGAGACAAATAAAGACAATAAATCAATTTTCAATCATTTTACTTCATCCCACAGTAACCTACCCTGCTTTCGCACAGCTTTTGTTGGTTTCCTTCGCCCATCAGTCACCTACTGTCCATTAAAGCAGCTGCAATCCAAAATGGACGAGTATTTCTTTGGACGCCTCCTCTAGCGCACCCGGCTTCTTCACGCTGCGAACCATCAACCAAATAAAGTTTGCATAACATTATTAGTTACCCAATTTAATGGGAACCACTACTGTTGGTCGAGAATACACCAACATCCAATCAAGGGTGTGTAATTATCTAGGACGGATAAAATACAAGCTTTGTGTCGGCTAGCCTCTGCAAGCCACTGTGCAATCCAAACTCACGTGTCATCCAGCAGGGTGGAAATATGTAGAATATCTGTCGTATCCCTAAGATGGGCCGGTTGTTTGTATTAGGTGGGTCGGAAAGTTCTGGCGGTTTTTATGGAACCGCTTTTCGTTCGTTTATTACTGAAGCAATCTACCACTATATAATTGAGTTAGCTCCCTGCCCTGTAGATGGTGAGGCGTATCTCACTCAGGTTGGGAACCTGGCTGAGATACGCCTCGCGGAAGCACACGCAATCTCATGGAACCCCTAGCGACGCCTCCGCGTACCTCGCGCGGGCAACGTCTGCCGTTCAACATGGGATGTTGTTACAGCAGAGGACGCGTAGCCTCCTCCTGCTTGACAAAACGGCGTTTGCGCGCGTTTCTGAGTGCCTGAATCCAGAAGACGGGTTCCCTTCGTCACACCACAACCTTCTGCAGTCAGAAGAGGAGACACCGTCGTCCTACGACGAGGCATCGCATTCAGAATTGAGCATGACATGCTGCTGCAGCAGAGGAAGCGCAGCTTCCTCTCTATTGACACGACGGCGTCTGCGCGCGTTTCTGAGTCCCTGAATCCAGAAGGCGGGTTCCCTTCGTCGCACCACAACCGTCTGGATTCAGAAGATCGAAAAGAAAGGAAACAGAGGTCTCATCGTCGTCGTACGACGACCGGCCGCATGCAGAACTCAGCATTATCCCCATGTTGAACGGAAAACGTTACCCGCGCCAGGTACGCCTCTGCGTACCTCGCGCGGGCAATATTTGCCGTTCAACATGGGATGTTGTTACAGCAGAGGACGCGTAGCCTCCTCCTGCTTGACAAAACAGCGTTTGCGCGCGTTTCTGAGTGCCTGAATCCAGAAGACGGGTTCCCTTCATCGCACCACAACCTTCTGGAGTCAGAAGAGGGGACACCGTCGTCCTACGACGAGGCATCGCATTCAGAATTGAGCATGAGATGCTGCTGCAGCAGAGGAAGCACAGCCTCCTCTCTATTGACACAACGGCGTCTGCGCGCGTTTCTGAGCGAATCCTGAATTCAGAAGACGGGCCCTCTTCGTCGCGCAACAAGCATCTGGGGTCCAAAGAGGTGACACCGTCGTCGTACGACGAGCGGCCGCATCCAGAATTCAACATGGGATGCTCCTCCAGCCGAGGAAGCACAGCCTCCTCTCTATTGACACAACGGCGTCTGCGCGCGTTTCTGAGTCCCTGAATCCAGAAGGAGGGTTCCCTTCGTCGCACCGCAACCGTCTGGATTCAGAAGATCGGAAAGAAAGGAAGTAAAGGTCTCATCGTCGTCGTACGACGACCGGCCGCATGCAGAACTCAGCATTATCCCCATGTTGAACGGAAAACGTTACCCGCGCCAGGTACGCCTCTGCGTACCTTGCGCGGGCGATGTTTGCCGTTCAACATGGGATGTTGTTACAGCAGAGGACGCGTAGCCTCCTCCTGCTTGACTCAGCGGCGTCTGCGCGCGTTTCTGAGCGTTTGATTCTGAACACATGCCACTGACGTCTGCCTTGAGCATGGTAGGACCACTAAGGGGTGTTGGAGAAGGGAAGTAAGGGCCCTTTAGAGTGAACCAGGTGAGCGTCCAGGAAGGAAAGGAACAACCTGAAGGAGGGACCAGGGCGGGGAAGCCAGCAAGAAGAGACCAGTAGGGAGTCAATAGTGAAAACAAGGAAGTGGGCCAGGGGTTGGGACCAGTAAGGTGGGGGAGGGGGGTGGGGGGGGGGGGGGGGGGGAAGACCTGTAAAGGCGGACCAGCAATTAGATCTAGAAAGAAGGAACGAATGGAACGAGTGAGGGGGAAGCTGGTGCCCGGATTCGGAAGACGTGTACACAGTGGAGGGGCCGAAATACTGCGCAGCACAAACCAATGATGTTACTGGACGGTGTGGAGAAAATGTCTATGATGAAATGTACCGAAGTGGTGAACGGCTTGATGTCGACGAAGTACGCAGCAGGTCCTAGATGTTAGCTAATTTTAAGTTTGACAAAAGGTACCGTCTTTAGGTCAGTGATGGTGCAAAGTCGCGTGAAGCGCGCAAGTGCGAGACACGCCGTTAGGCGTGTCGGAGCACTTGTATTCAACATACTTCGCATTTTTATATAAACCCTAAACGAAATTCTTAGCTCTACCTGATGGAACAACTTGAGCTTCACCCATTCTGAACAATCGTGTTGCTTCGAATAATTATTGAAGTATGTCGAAGGAGCAATTCCTAACGATGTTTTATTTCAATTTCAAGCTGGGCCGATCCCGTCGAGATAGCCCGGCAAATCAAACTTGGATGGGGTCGAATAGTGTTGGAGAAAGGGTCGTGCGACGGTTTTTCAAGGAAATGCGTCCTGGAGATTTCAACCTTGAAGGTGCACCGCGGCAAAACTACCGCAATCCACGATGACGGCTTGAAGGTTTTCGTGAAAGCTAGCGCATTGCCAACAGTATGCCTTCCTGAAAGCATTGCAAGCAGTCCGAGAGATTGCGAAAGGTCTAGAAGTCAGTGAAACTGCTTTTACAGTTGGTTTGAGACGCCCCGATAAGGATAAAAAGCTCGAAAAGTAAGCGTCCCACGGCTTGAATGATCGCCAAAAATGGTCGCGTTTCGAAATCTGTTCTTCCTTGCTTCTCCGGAATCAAAACGCCCCATTTTTGCATCGAGTCGCCACATGTGATGAAAAGTGGGTTCTGCACGACACCAAAAGACGATCAAGACAGCGGGTTGACGTCGACGAACCCCTATGGACTTCCCAAGGCCGAAATCCCACCGGAATAAGGCGATGGTAACAGTGCGGTGGTCGGTAGCTGGCGTGATTCACTACAAAAAAGGCCGAACCATCACAGCAGAGTCCTACTGTGAAGAAGTCGACGAGGTGTACCGAAAATTGTGCGAGCTGCAGCAGGTACTGGTTAACAGAAGAGGTCCCATTCCTTTTTTCCTCTGCACGACAACGCCCGCCCACACGTTTCGCAAATCACCATGAGAAAATTAAACGAGCTAGGAGCTGAAGTTCTGCCTCACTCGCCATAGTTATCAGGCCTTGCGCCAACCGACTACTACATTTTTAAGCACTTTCAGAGCTTCCTCGCTGGTGGAACCTTCGCAAATCATGACCACGCAAAAACAATCTTTCTAAATCTAAAAATCTAAATTTGTCGCTTCTCGACCACCCAGTTTCTTAGAGATGGAATTAGTCAACTACTAGTATCGCATTGAAAAAAGTGTGTTGGTTGGAACAGTGCTTATTTCTACTGAATCCGGTGAGTATGAAAAAAGTTATGACCGTTTGAAGTGGGCCAGTCAAAACCGCCAAAACTTTTCGGCTAACCTAATATAAATATTAAAGAAGGCCTATTAGAAAACTTTCGAATAAGAATCTGCACGTTTTGCAATACGTGACAATATTACGCCGTTTGTCTTACGTTTTGTGACAGCCTAGCACTAAAATGATACCACCACTGTTTGTGATCATCGAGCATACTGCAGTAGTGGAATCATAGAGCATAGCACACAGAGCTCGGCACTAAACAATCTTTCTTGCGACGCTCCACTTCTAACGATCCGTAATATCATCGGAGCAGCTCGTCTGCGTTCATGGCTTGCCCATGATTTTGAAAGGCAAGTCGATGAATATTCAATGTTTAGTAGGTCTCATAGATAGGCGTCGATGTGCCATAGGCCAAGCCCTCGGAAGCCAGATAACGGATCAGGGCTATTCCCCTCATCAATGAGAACAACACAACAAGGTTTAATTACCCAAGTTTGAGCAGGCTTCACGGTAGACTTCGCCGTCGGGCCTTCACAGCGAGCGGCGGCGCCCGTGCACCTCTCCACGGCCAGCTACCGTCCTGTGCAGTGTCTTCTATTGCGGTGGAATTCAAGGACTACTCACATCCCTTGTGGCTGGGGACACTACTGTACGTTCGAAGCCACCAGCACAGGTCTATTACTTCGATTGTGTTATCTGTACTGCTGTTCTCCGGTCAACGCAGCCATAAGTTGGTCGGCAAAAGTTGTCGGAGCAGCAGCATTTCTGTTTCCCGCACCGTCACTGTTTACTTGTTCTCACCTACTCGGGCGGTGTGATCATTACTGATATGGATACTCCCCGGTCCGTTCCTTTCATTCAGAGGACCAAACGCGCCAGGCCAAACGTCAAGCCGTCCCCGAATCAATCGACTCAATCGATCGACGATCACCAGCTGGCCTGCGATCACCATCGATAGTCTTCGGAAGGACAACACAACTACTGCCCACTTGAAGACCATCCTGGAGCACCTCGTCCTGACGTTTATCGATAAGGATCGTGAGCTGCTTGCTTTGAAGACAGCCAACGACGAGCTTATCTCTGAGAACTCTCGTTTGAAAAATGAGGTGTCTCCGCTTAAGAGCAAACTTTCAAGCTCCAACGATCAGTCTGTTGTCACCAACAATGATGCTCGCATTCCCCATAACTGCTCCTTCGAAGAACATGAAAGGTACAGATCGCACACGCCCTCTCAGAATGGCGCACCCGTGTGGCAGCTCCTCTTCATGTGCGGACTCCTATCGCGCGAGCGCACTGCGTTCCACACCTGTTATGAACCGTGGAATGGGTCCGTGCTCCACAGTCCCTTACCGCGTTGTGATGAAGGGACGCAGACGTGTAGCAAGAAAGGATACTCCGAAGGAGAACTGGGTCGTGATCTTGAGGAGAGCTGTGACTTCGGACTCTGCTTGGGTGATTGGAAGCAGCATTGTCTCAACCTCAAAACCAGTGAGCGTATGCTAAATAAGCTGACTTAATGTTCTCCCTTCCCCCACCAAGGAGCTAGGCAATCGAGCCGCCTCATTGGGAACATGTTTCTAAAACGCTAGGAACTCAATTTCGCATGATCATAGCAGTGAGCATCGTGCTTCGACGAGCAGTCATATATAATGCTTATTTGGCCTTGTGGGCCCCCTAATGTAGGCTACACTAAGGAGTAGTACTCTAGTGGCATGAATTGAGGAACCCACCTGTATCGGAAAGTGCTCAGCTGGCGGGGTAACAGAGCAGTAGTTGGCTGGAGGGAGAGCGATGCCAGATACATGACTCACTCGCAGCGCACTGGGACAAGGAGCGTCGGACAGAGGAGGGCTCAAGAGAGTGAGGCTCCTTTGGCCGCCCTCGAAACCTTGCGTGAAGATGATGGATTCACAGCCACCACTGTGGCAGCAGAAGCCAGCGGTCCCATCCTCTTCCGACCCATGTACATGTGTCTCTCTTGCTTCAGGTACTGAGACTGAAATATACTCATCCTTCCGCTATAGTATTTCCTGCTTAGCTACATAAGCGGCCTACCTCCCGTGAGTTCTGATTCGCTCATAACTGGCGTAGACGGAAGGGTTGGGATCTTGCTTCGAAGATCCTGCGTAGCTGGACTAAAGATGAGAGGCGCTGCACTCTGAAGGGCGTCAACCATAATCGGCGTCATTTTACGAAAATAGCAGCACATGATCCACCTGGTCACCCCTGCAGCGTTCATGGTTATTCACACCAGACATCGTAACGTTCATATGCTCAGAGTCGAGCACTGAGAAGGAATAAGGACTGGGGACAGATGAGTTGGAGGTCGAGGGAGATGTAGAGTTACAAAGAAGAGGAGTTCTTGAGCGGACGCCGACCTTAAATAAAAACCATTGGGCTCCACCTGAACAGGGCTTGACTACGGTGAAGTTGAAAAAAACAAACTGGAGCTTGAAGATTGAAAACAGTGCCGCTGGGACGGGTGAGTGAAAGTGGCGATCTTGAGTAGGCGAGTTTTATCCGCCCGAAACCCTACAAGAAATTAAAGGTGATCGTTAGAATGCGAGTTTAATCATACATGAGACAACTAGCTGAAACATCTAGGTTTGCTACAACTTCCTACCATTAGGTTGTCGGATTACAAATGTCGGCCTGCTTTCGGTTTGTCTTTTCTCTGCTATCGTTATTTCTTGGATCATGTAACTTTACGTGTTTAACATCCGACAACCTAATACTTCTAGAGACGTCTGCGTGAGTTTTTGCTGAATTCTTAATAGGTGGGTGGTCTGTGTACTTGTCCGAAAGCAGTCCCATTAAATAGGCATGCAGGCAAACTCAAGAAATCCTGTTGCAGACTCGAATTTTAGGATTGATTTGGTTAGAAAAAAATAAACGGGAGTCCTGAAGGTTACACATCATTTAGGGGAATGAAGTGATTACAAAGTGTCAAGCTTCCTAAGCCTCCAGTTTATTGAATGAAGTAAGTTTTGCTATCACTTACAAACACAAAATGGCGTAACCGAATTTGGCTTCACCGCTCGAAAGTTAGAAGTGCACCTAAACATTCAGCTACAAGATTTGAAAATCTGCGTAATTCAGGTCCACAGCTAGATGTGCAGCCTTCGATTTAATCCCATGGTACAGTGCAAAGGAGAATGGTAATTTGAACATGAGTAGTTTCCGTAGTTTTCTTCTGGACAGATTCGAAAGCCTCATTGAAATCTTCTCCATGACGTAATAATCAACGGAATGTGTAAAATTTCCTTCAACGTCATCTGTTCTGTCCCTGTGGCGATCGTGAGCAGCCGGTTCACTACCTGCTACGTTGCCTTGTGACAACTCTGTTTGAAGCTACCTCTGTCGTGGCAAGAAGACATTCTTATCCGTTTCAATTTGCCACTTTCAAAGGTGATCTTGTTGTTTTTTGTTCATCGGTTTGAACGCTTCATCGCATCCAATGGCTTCTGCTGCCGGATCTTCCACTGCTCCACAGAAGAGGGCGAAGCGCTTACGCTCATGAAGGTTGTCCTTCCAGCGACAGGTTCCAACGGAAGGCACACAGGTGTGCGCCGTGTCTGCGTTTCTTCCCCCCCCCTAAAAAAAGGTGTATATCTGCGCCCCTCCCTCACTTGGGAGGAGAAAGAACGTAGACGTGAGCAACGTCAAGTTAGCCGTGAGCCAGTGAGTGGTGATAGCACCAGAGGTAATTAAACTCTGGATGTGTCACACTCACCGGCTTCAAATCATTCTGTGCACACTACGAGCGCGACTTCTTCGCAATTTGGTAGTCTCTCGAGAAGCTGCTTGTCACAGGAAGTCGTGCAAAATGATATCGTGCGTCCTATCGAACATAAGGTCACTGATAAAAAACTGCAATTCTCTAGTCATGCAGCTGTGTCCACATAATTATGATATAGTTCTTCTGACAGAGACCTGGCTCCGTGATAAAAATGAGCTTGACCCTCTCCTAGGAATTGCTAGTACCCAATATATCAGAGTGAGGTGCGATAGAACTTTTAAAAAAGGAGGAGGCATTTTGCTGTTGCTGAAAAAGTATTTTGCCTTGAAGCAGGTATTCGATGAGCCTGTAAAAGACTCATATGAATTTTTGGTATTGCTATAACCTTCATCTCGAACTCAATTCGTCTTGTAGCTTTATACCGAGCCCCAAGCTGTAATGTTGAAATGTCCGCTTAGCTTTCAAAGGCTCTAAATGCCTTCTGCTCATGCGGCATCCCGAGCATTCTTCTAGACGATTTCAATAAGCAAAAGCCTTCCTGGATTTGGTGCTGTGCAATGAGCTTGCATTAAAGCACGAGTTATCTGTGAGTCCTCCAGTAGGAAGCAGCGATCATTCTACTGTTACCTTCAAGTTGAGATGGGAAATGGAAAGAAAAATGTCGATTTGGAGAAGGGATTTTAATGCGGCAGACTATGACAAGATCAAACAGCACTTGACAGATGTCGACTGGATAGGAACTCTATCTGCTCTAGAAAGAGTTTACGAACAGTACGAAGCTTTTCTTGCGATGTTACATCACGTGGTTGACCATTATTAACCCGTGGGTGGGATTAAGCCAGGAAATCTAAAAATTCCTAACTATCTAGAACGAATGAACCGTCACCGTCTCTTGCAGTGAGATAAGGCTTCGAAATCAATGGACTGAAACGCAGATTATGTGGCTTTCAATAGAAAAGTAGACAAAGCTTTTTCGCGGTACACTTTATACACAGAGGAAAAAATTCTAGAGCAAGAAGACAGGGCGAAATTCTACAAATATATTAACTCTCGTAATGGCGGTAGAAGAAGTGCTCCTAAATGCGTGCCAACATTGGTCAATAGCGATGGTCTATACTTTGCTTCTCCTTGCAAGAAAGAAAATTTGCTTGCTAGGGAATTTCAAAAGGTGTTCACGAAAGTTGATAACCAGCGCAAAGACCTATAACGGGTAGCGATGATGCGTGAACAGAGTTTCCTGAGATGAGCTTTCGTTGTAGTTTCACACAGAAGAATATCTAAGACCATCGCGCAGTGGCCAAACAGTTATTCAGCGTCGCCGGATCATATACCGCTTACTCCTATCAAAAATGTAGTTGACTACATAGGATTTCCTTCAGAATATAATTTCAATGGGAGCTACATGAAAGCAGAAGTCCCTAACTGATTGAAACACGCTTTTGTCACCACGATTGCTAAGAAACCTGCTCTTAGTATTCCAACAAACTACAGGCCAGTTAGCATAACCTCCGTATTTAAGAGGGCATTTGAAACAATCGTCGGCAAACATATTCTAAAGCATATGGAAGAGAAGAAGGTTATCTCCTGTAATCATTTTGGATTCCTAAAAGGAAGGACCATCGAGACCGCCACTCTCACAGCACTGAATGACTGTAAAAAAGCTGTAGAGGAAAAGAAGCATACAGATGTTATATAATTCGACTTTTCTAATGCCTTTAATAGAGTTCCACTGATGAAACTTCTGCAAAAACTGAAAATGGTGGGCGTTCACCACATGATAGTAGACTGGATAAGAGATTTTCTCTTAGAAAGGACATACCCAGTCTCGCCTCTGCACTCCTAGTGAGCGGTGGTGCTGCCATCTTCTTCCGCTTCGCTGTAAGTTCTACTTCCACTTACAATGGCTAGCACTCGACCCAATCCGCCGTGGCTGGCGTGGATCGAACGCCAAGAAATTCAGCGGCCGACTTCTCCATATGTAGCTTCAACGTTCGGTCTGTAGCAACTGCGGAGCGACTTTCGGACTTTGAAGCAGCAACGGAAAAGGTGAAATTCGACATGGTCGCCATATCGGAAACGAAAGGGTCCAGAAGAGGCGAACTAAGACTCCAGAGCGGGTGTACCATGTTTTACTGTAGAAATTCGGGCAGCAGAACAAACAGCGTTCGTCTCATTCTAGCCATGACGATGAGGAGTACGAAAACTTCCTAGATGATCTCAGCAAAATCATCTACTCACGCAGAAGCTCACAACTAATAATCATTGATGACTTCAACGCCACTCAAGGAGCACGCCAACACCAGGAACAGTTTATAAGCGTGAACGCTGCAGAACCTCGAAATTCACGAGGAGGCAAATTGGCTGAATTCTGCGAAGAGCAACGCCTGTTTATTGCAAACACGTTCTTTCAAAAAAGAGTAGACACACGTTGGACATGGCAGAGCAGTGCTCTTGGATTTAAGAAAGAAATAGACTATGTTCTCGTGCCCAACATACGGGAAGTGAAAGATGTCAAAGTCCTTGGTTCTCTGAATGTAGGTAGTGATCACAGACTTCTTCGCTGCATCATGACCACTCTTTTCCGGGACCCAAGAAATCCGTCCACTAGCTGCAGCGACCCACTTTTCGAAACTGTAGAAGCAATTCGATCATTCTACAATGACCTATACCGATCACACTATGGCTCACTAACCCCTCCCGCTGGCCCACTGACCTCCACTTTCTTCCCAGAGAAGTTCAGGATGCACTGAAGAGCAGCAAAGCACGTTCTTCTCCCGCCTCATAAACTACAGTCCACCGCACTACGCTCTCTCTCCAGCCTGCTCGCCAATCGTTTGTGCCAGTTTCTCAACTCCATCCTTACCACAAAAAATGTGCCAAAAGATTTAGCCTTCTCCGATACCATCCTATTCTATAAAAAAAGGTAGATGTTGCAAATTACAGACCAGTCTCGCTACTATCAAACGACTTGCAAGGTTATGACAAAAATTCTCAATGAACGACTGAGAAAGATTGTCAATGATTGCAGCGGCCTTCCCGAAGAGCAAACTTCGAAGAAATTTCTCCACAGTTAACCACATCCACACTTTGAACATCCTGCAAGAAAAGGCTTACGAGTTCAACATCAAATGATGCGCGTTGTTCATAGATTTTAAAAAAGCCTTCGATACTGTCGAACTACCAGCAGTATGAGAGGCTCTGAAGAACTTTAAAATCGACGACAACCTAATCAAAGCTATTCAACTGATCTAGGCATAAGGAAGTGCTGCTGTGAAGGTGGGATCAAGTTATGTTGAGCTGAAAATTCAAAAAGGCGTTCGACGAGGAGATCCCCTTTTACCACTGGTTTTAGTTTTAACACTTCAACACGTGGTGGATGCAATCAACTAGCTAAATAGAGGTTTCCGAATGAATGAGAAGACCTTGCATATGCTGATGATACCGTGTTGCTTCCTCATAACTGCGACGAACTACAAAGCATGGCAGAAGATCTTTCAAAATGTCAGGTCGAGTCGGATTAGAAATGGATTACCCGAAAACCAAGTGGATGAAACTCGGTAGGCCAGCAACCGACACGGAAGGGGATGTAATACAAATCAACGGAGAAATTATGGAATGCGTCAAGAATTTGTTTACCTAGGACAGCTCTTGTCAAACCCACGCAATCCACTAAAAAAGATTCAGAGAAAGATTCAAGCAGGAGGAGAAGTTTATTTATAACACCGACTGTTTTTTTTTGCTCTATGGCCGTCGAAATCCAGCTGAAAAGAAGCTCATCAATTCTTGCGTGCTTCCTACTGTTCTAGTTGCGGAACGTGGTCATAGTCAAAAGAATCGGCTACAAGACTACGAATACTTGAAAGAACGATTCTTGGTGTCCGTTTAGGTCATAAAATACGGTCAAGAGTTATTCGCCACAGATCAGGACTCAAGAATTGGGTTCATCGTGCGCCCAAAGGAAGTGGCTGTTCGCAAATGAGCTATGTAGAACGGAACGTTCATGGGCATGCATAGCAGCTGATTGGATACCTGTTGAAATACGAAGTAAAGGGAGTTCAAGAATAAGATGGCTGGACGACATCTCAAGATACCAAGGGAGAAGAACCAAACAAGTCATGAGAAATTGGACCGCATCGATTGAAAGGAATCCGGACAAGAACGCTGAGTTTTTCGCAAGAGAAGCATGTAGATACTTGTTTGTGCCGTTGCGATAAGAGAGATGTAATAGATAAACAAATAAATAAGGACATACCAAGTCAAAGTAAAGGGACAGTATTCCACTGTCTTTAAAACGTTCAGCTAAGTACCGCAAGGAGGAGTACTTTCTCCTTTGCAGTTTCTAATGTATATCTACGAGCTGCCGCAATCGGTTTCAAGGTTCGGAGTAGCTTGGCTTGCAAGATTACCGTTATTCAAGCAGCGGTGAACTATATAGATTCCTGGGCTGAAAGATGGGAACTACTTTTGGTAGCAGAAAAATCGCATTGTTTCATTTTTGAGAGAATCGCGCCGGTGGCATCCCTGCATATAAACTGAGAGGTGTCACTTTGCAATCAGTAAATAAAGTTAGTGACCTGGGTTTCTTATCTAGGAATTTGAGGTTTGACCTGCACTACAAAGCACTGGTTAAAAAGGCCAACTATCGCATTACAACCTTTTTAAGGCCTTGATAAGCAGAGATCTCCATATTTTTCTTCAAGCATATAAGACACAAGTGCTCCGTCACGCCTATCGGCGTGCCTCGCACTTGCGCGCTTCGCGCGATGTTGCAGTATCACTAGGCTGAGGACAATCAAATCAAGCAAGCTGCTCTGCTGATGCAGCGTATTATGTTCCAACCTTGCTCTGCCTTCCCTAAGATCAGGGACCAGATTTGTCAACCGCTTGGCGGGTAACGGTGAAAAGTACTGCCAAAGCCCAGATACCGAGATTCATTAGCATCAGGTTTGGCGGTACTTTTCACCGTTCCCGGCCAGTAAGCGATTGATGAACCCTGCTCCAGTAGAGTAGTTTTGCGGTATGAAGCCATCTAGAGCCCCTCCCCCTCCACTACGCTCAACATTGGCATCATCTCTAAACGGATGAGCGATGTTTGCGCTAATCAGTGCCCTCGTTCCCTAAGTTCTTCGACGACGACCCTCTTGATGTCGCAAAGCGCCGTCCCGCTTCACTCCAGCGCTACGTTGACGACAGGCACCTGCATTCCTCGTCCTCAAACGGTCAACTTCAGGCAAAAATCGACATTTTCGATAAGTACTAAGCGTTTGCTCGATTTTGGTAACACGACGAAAAGCTTTTTTGTCAGAACGGCAGATTTCCACCGCTCCTAATACTATGCTAACGGAAATTTCTTTTCACACTTTTCTGTTCTGGTCCCAAAAACTAATACTGGTCCCTCACTACTAGTCCTCCACTGCTGGAGCTGGTCCCCCATTACTGGTCTTCTCTTACCGTAACGGTTCCCCACTACTGGTCCCTCTCTAGTGGAACGCGGCCGCCATTATTGGTACTGGTCTCAATAACTGGTCCACTTTCTGGAAATGGTCCCACACTACTGCTCCCCCTAAGCGGTCCACGTGTTACTGAATCCCATGTCGGGACGGGAGACGTGTTCTACACGTCTTCTGAATCCCAGACACGTTGAGTGACGTGTTCGGCAGGTTTTCTGAATTCCCAGTCGCGCAGAAGACGTCTTGGTATTTTTCGCTATTTTTGACCCCGTAATTTCCGTATTTTCGCCAATCGAAACAAGAACGACATCCACAAAAGGTCGAAATTTTAGCAATATCAATTGATGGCGATCGATACTTTTAAAACGGATCCCGGCTTCGTGTTCAGCGACCGCAATTGCCCCAGGGCTGAAGTTCTTAGGCAGGTAGAAGAGGTCTGGGTAATTTACGCTAATTTCGCGACCCGTAATTTGATCTATGTCGATTGATGGCGACTTCAAAAACAAACTTCAGATTGGTGTTGAGCAACCTCGGCTAACCCCAGCGGTAAAGATTCCGACCGTCTGGATGACATCCACAGAAAATCGACAGTTTGATCAATATCGATTGGCGGCGATCGATATTTTAAAACGAGCTTCAGATTCGCGTTGAACGACCTCGGTTACCCCAGGGCCGAAGTTTTCAGGCAAGTAGAATAAGTCTGGGTATTTTCCGCTATTTTCGCAACCCGTAATTCGATCAATATCGATTGAGGCAATCGATACTTTAAAAAGGAACTTCTTATTCGTGTTGAGCGACCTCGATTACCCCAGGGCCGAAGTTTCCAGGCAGGTAGAAGACGTCTGAGTATTTTCCGCTATTTTCACGCATCGTAATTTGATCAATATTGATTGATGGCGATACTTCAAAAAAACTTCAGATTCTGAGAAATAATATTGATCTCAAGCCACTCCAAGATTGTTAACACGGACAGCACTCAGGCTAACGTTTCGGCGTTCTCGCCCCTTCAGAGCTTGGAATGAGACGAAATCAATCTGAGAAACTATCCAACAAACGCCATTTCATTCTACGGAAATTGTTTGAGAGACCACTAGACCAAAGAAACGGTGAATAGAGACCAGAATGGCTAACCTTTAGCAAATGGACTAGTGACGTCCACCGGGCACCCGCAGCTGGAAGTCTAACGAGGGTGACTGAAGCTAGAGCCCCATGGACTATCCTCCTAGGCGTCCTCTAGGGTCATCACCCCGTACTAAAGCTCCAGGGCTACCCGCCTGGTGGACCTCTTGGGTCATGACCTTGTAGGGCAAAACCTACAGATGTCCATGAATGGTGCCAGCTCCTGCGTCACTGCTACACACCCATCCTTCTTATTGATTCCAGGTGACCTGGCCGCAATCCAAACCGCTTCTAGAGTTCGCCGCGCCGAGATGTCGGGTTCGCGCCAGGATGGTCACTGCGACGCCGAAACAGCTGTTTGCGTGCGATCGCGCCCTGTGGTCGCCCAGGGGGTGGCGGCGTTGGATCTTTTCAGCCCATCAAGGTGCTCCTTTACCCTGACACATAATGGCCGCGAGGTTTCCCCAATGTACTCCTGCTCGCATGCGAGGCACTCAATGAGATACACAACACCCGTAAGCATACAATCTCCCGGTTTTCCGTAGGGACAAACGGTGCACGATGGTGTAGTGCATATGCAATCGTACAAACGGTTGCGGACGAGCTGACCCTTTTAATTCATAGATGGTATTTCCACCACCCTAACCATTTCGTGAAGGTCGGCCTTTCGAACACATGCACGTATTGCAGAGCTTATGCCATCCGAGATGAACGGCACGCAGAATGCAACTTTCGTCTGTTCTTCCGCGGGCCTCCCTCCTCCCGTAGCTCGTCGACTACGCCTGTTTCTCGTCCCGGGGTAAACTTCAGATTCGGTTCAGCGACCTCAATTGCTCCAGGGACGAAGTTTTCAGGCAGGGAGAAGATGTCTGGGTATTTTTCGCTGTTTTCGTGTCGTAATTTTCCCCCATTTTCCCTATTTTCTGGCTGATTTCTGCGCCGGCGCCGATCGATAGTATGACCCATCGCTTAGAGCGTTATTATAGAGTATGACATCGATTAATGGCGATTGATACTTCAAAAACGAACTTCAGATTCGTGTTGAGTGACCTCGATTATCCCAGGGCTAAAGTTTGGGACCATCTGGACGACATCCACAAAAAATCGATAGTTTGATTAATATCGGCGATCGATATTTTAAAAACAAACTTTAGATTTTCTGTTCGGTGACCTCGATTGATCCAGGGACAAAGTTCCCATGCAGAGAGAACACGTCTGGGTACTTTTCGCTATTTTTGTGTCGTAATTTCCACCCATTTTTCCCCCATTCCCCCCCCCCCAATTTTTCCCCTATTTTCTGGCTGATTTCTGCGCCGGCGCCGATCGATAGTATGACTCATCGCTTAGCGCGTTATTATAGAATATAGGATATGTAAGGCCTCAAGTAGAGTACGGAACCATCATTTTCAAGCCTACAAAGAAAAAAGACATCAGACTTTTGGAGAGCGTTCAAAATAGCTTGTGATGAGACGCTACGGCATAAGTTACTACCAGATACCAAATAGTGCTGAGAGAGCCAAATGTTGTCTTTACCAAGTCTTCACAGTAGAAGGAAAATATTCGACCTTCTTATGTCTTTCAAGATACTCACAGGCAGGGTTTCTACTGACCCACTCTGCTTTTTCGGTTCATCTTTGACAAGAAGTAAAAGGGCAGACTCAGACTCTATGTTGCGGTTGTAAAATCGCGAGCCAGAACAACTTTCTTCACCTACAGGAGTATGATGGAGTTCAACATTGTTTTGAATGCAAATCAAGATGCCTTGGGTCTATCTCTGCAGGGTTTGAAGAATCTACTTTGCGTTTGCAATGAACCTCATCGGATGTGTATTGTACTTTTTTTATTGTACTTTATTGTCACTCCTTGGATGTTGTTTCTAACAATGTACTTCTACGTGTGGCTACGGCCCATGTCTTGAATAAAAAAATCTAAACATCTATCACAATCCTGCAGTATTGAGACTAGGGATGCATTATGTCCCTTTAGCACGGCCCAGGAAGACAGTGGTGGCTGACGCGCCCGCAAAGGCACAATATTGTAGGGTTATGGCTTAAAATGTGCCGAATTCGCGTTTCCGTACTCCGAATAAAATAAATAAATAAATAAATAAATAAATAAAAATGTTGGTTTCCATCCACATTGGTGCCTTATGTTCCGTGTTTCCTAGTCCACCTTTTGGACCGGACACAGAACACATAGGCTGACTCGTTAACAGACATCGTACGTATCCCAAAACTGCATGCGCAGATCGATTTCTTCATGAAATTCATGCCTACATCGTGTTAAATTCATCATTTTCATTAGCGTCTGTCCCGCTTGGTGGCGGAGTCCGCTCTTCTGGTGTGGTCTCAATTCTCCCGATCAAATGCTTGATCAGAGTGCACACCAGCCATTTTTTAGTCTAAATGCAACGTATCTAGCCAACGTTGCTTCCGGCGTCTCCAGAGCCGCTTTCCAGGGACCTCAAGGTTCAGGCCAATCTTACAGACGGTGTCGTCGTTAGCGCTAAGGACATAGCCGTACCATGGAAGACAAGCTTGGCACAGCTTCTCGGCTATCGGGGCGACACCGAACTTCTGTCGTACGCTGTCGTCGCGAACGCGGTCCAAACGCGTAACTCCAACGTCCACCGTAGCATTTTCGTCTCCATTACACTGAGGCGATTTCCTTCGTCACGGGTCAGCACTCAGCATCGTTCTCGCTACTAGGCGAACAACTGCTCTATACACATTGTGGCAGGTGATATTAATAGTACTTATTCATTGCTTGAGCTAATCTCGAGCGGTAGCGCCACTTCTTCCAATCTACTACACTATCATCGAACATGAAAAGGCAGGAGCGAAGAAGACGGGTGGGTCCCAGGATAACGTCAACGCGGAGATGCTCGTAAGTTAATCGAGAAATTCGATTCCTACTCTTGTAGCCTTCAAAATGTGCTCACAAACTCCTTCGTTCGCTTTTTTGCTCTGATTGGTGAGATTCAAGTCACGCAAAACTCCATCTTGGCTAGATTCTCTGATTTGGAGGCTAAGATCAAAAGCAACAATAATGCGTCGTCAGTGCAGAAAAGTTTGCTATACTCTACAGTTGTTAAAATAAATGCGGTTAGAGGAAAAATTGATGAAAAGCAACGAAAGGTTGTGTGGATTGGAATCGATGAACAGTCGAAAGAAGAAGAAATCCGTCGATTTGCTCGCGAGATTCTGAAGAAAAATGTGCTCACGTCGGGGAACAAAGACCTTATCCGCGAAGTAGAGGCTGGGCGTATTACTGTCCATGCCCATCCACCTGACAGGCTGCACAGAAGCGGAGGTAGAGGTTGAATTATTAAGATCGATCTCCCTAGCCAAAGTCTCAGGGACGCCCTTTTGTCTCACATGCGCTGTGGAAGAAAGAGCCTCACGCAGCGTTTTGTCCATTCGTACGCTCGGAGAGATTATACTCCAGAGCAGCTGGAACTAGACAGAGCGTTGCGTAAGGAAGCGAGACCTGAATGCAAGGGAGGGGCGTCTTATCTATGTTGTTCGAGATTTTGATATTGTGAAGCTAAAACTTCCACGCGATCTACCAAGACGCAATGAGGACCCAGGCGCGCCTATGGTTTCTACGGCGTCTAGTCAAGTTCGCAGGGATCGAGATTCCAATGTTCAAAACAGCCTGCCAGCACTTCCTTCTTCCCCATCCCCAATTCGGCCTAGGAGTCTGACCTTCCAGCTAGTTTATACAATGACAAGTGCTCCGACACGCCTAACGGCGTGTCTTGCACTTGCGTGCTTCGCGCGACTTTGTAGCATCACTGACCTATGGAAAGTAGTTTTTGTAAAACATAAAATTCGCTAGCATCTAGGACTTGGTGCGTACTTTATCGGCATCAAGCCCTTCACAACTTCGGTACATTCATCATAGACGGTCTTCCCTGACCGGAAGTAATGTCATTGGTTTGTGCTGCGCAGTACTTCTGTCCCAGGTTGCTCCTCCGCAATCGTTCTCATGCTCAACAGCTAGCGTTTCAAGTTGTCGTTGACATGTCTTCCGAAGCCAGGTTCCCCTCACTCGTTTCTTCTTACTGGATCTAATTGCTGGTCCACCTTTACAGGTCTTCCCTCCCCCTCTTTAGTCCCCACCTTCCTGATCCCAACTACTGGCCCACTTCTTTGTTTCCACTACTGACACCTACTGGTCTATTCTTGCTGGTTTCTCCGTTCTTGCCTCTCCTCGGTTTTTTCTTTCCTTCCTGGTCGCTCTCCTGGTCCACCATGGAGGACCCCCATACCGCCCTTCTCCACTATCCCCTTTGTGTCCTCCCATGCTCATGGCACGGTCGGTAACACGTATTCAGAATCAGGATGCTTGCTGCGCTAAGGGGGTCCGTTTTCTGGATCAAGAAGCTCAGAAGCGCGCGCAGTCGCCGCTGTGTCGAGCATGACGAAGCTATGCGTATGGCAGACTCTTTTTTCTCCGCATGAATTCCCTTACTGCTCCCTTCTTGTTGGTTTCCCGTCCTGGTCCCGCCTCCAGGTCCCTTCTTCAAGGTATATTCCTCCTCACCACCTCCTACCCGTACCCCTTTAGTAGTCCTCTCATGCTAATGGCAAGAAGTCGGCTTCTGAAACTGGACGCTCAACAACGCGCGTAGATGCTGTTGTGTTAAGCAGTAAAGGGCTGCGTTTTCCCTGCTGCAGCAACATCCCACGTTCAATAGCAAATTTTGCCCGCGCTGTAGATGATGAGGAGCACCTTATTCAGGCTAGATCACTCGACCGCTTTCGCTGTGGATAATGCGGCGTAGCTCACTTGGGTTAGATCACTCCACGGACAAACTCTTTTATATATAGACAAGTGCTCCGCCACGCCTAACGGCGTGTCTCGCACTTGCGCGCTTCGCGCGACTTTGCAGCATCACTGACCTATGGAAAGTAGTTTTTGTAAAACACAAAATTCGCTAACACCTAGGACTTGTCACTTTATCGGCATCAAGCCATTCACCACTTCCGTACGTTAATCATAGACATTCTCTTCGGACCGAGCATTAACGTCATTGGTCTGCGCTGCGCAGTGCTTCTGTCCCTCAGGTTGCTCCTCCGCAACCGTTCTCATGCTCAAGATCTAGCGTTTCCAGATATCGTTGACATGTCTTCCGAAGCCAGGTTTCCCTTCACACGTTTCTTCTTATTGGATCTAATTGCTGGCCCGCCTTTACTGGTCTTCCCTCCCCTCTTTAGTCCTCCACCTCCCTGGTCTCAACTCCTGGCCCACTTCTTCGTCTCCATTATTGACCCCCTACTGGTCTTTTCTTGCTGGTTTTCCCGTCCTGCCCCCCCCCCCTCCAGGTTGTTCCTTCCCTTCCTGGTCGCTCTCGTGTCCACCCTAGAGGTCCCCTTACTGCCCTTCTCCACCACCTCCTTAGTGGTCCTCTCATGCTCACGGCAGACGTCGGTGACACGTATTCAGAATCAGAACGCTTGTTGAGCGACGTAGAGAGCCCGCCTTCTGAATACAGAAGCTCAGAAGACCTGTCTTCTGAATCCAGAAGCTCAGAAGCGCGCGCAGTCGCCGCTGTGTCGAGCATGAAGAAGCTATGAATATGGCAGATTCCTTGTTCTCCGTATGAATTCCCTTATGGCTCCCTTCTTACTGGTTCCTCGTCCTGGTCCCGCCTCCAGATCCCTTCTTCCAGGTAAATTCCTCCCCCCTCCCCCCCCTCGGGATCCTCCTTACTACTCTATCCCAATTAAGTAGCCCTCCCACGCTCACGACACGACGACGGCGAGCGAACGACCATTGCGCGACGTCGATGTCACATCTTCTAAATCCGGTCTCCCTTACTGGTAATGGATCCCTTTGCTGATCCTCCTTACTGTCCCCCCCCCCCCTGATTGGTAACTCCCTACTGGTCCCTTATTATTGCCTAAACCCTTCTTGGTGCCACCTCCTGGCCTGCTTCATTGTTCCCCCTATCGACCCCCCCCCCATCCGGATGTTTTCTCCAGGTCGCTCCCTCCTGATCGCTGTCGATTCTCCACCCTCTAAGTCTCCCTTCTACTCCTACCACTTTAGTGGTCTTCTCATGCTAATGGCACGAAGTCTGCTTCTGAATCTGGACGCTCAGAAACGCGCGTAGGTGCTGCTATGTTAAGCAGTAAAGGGCTTGCAGTAACATCCCACGTTCAATAGCAAATATTGCCCGCGCTGTAGATGATGTGGAGTATCTCACTTATCGTTAGGTTAGATCACTCAAACGTCATCGACCGCTAACTCAATTATATAGTGGTAGAGTAGATAGATAGATAGAAAAATATCACACTCAGGTTAGGTCACTCGACTGCTCCCGCTGTGGATGATGCGGCGTACCTCACTTTGATTAGATCATTCGACCGCTCTCCCGTGGATGATGCGGCGTACCTCACTTTGGTTAGATCATTCGACCGCTCTCCCTGTGGATGATGCGGCGTACCTCACTTAGGTTAGATCACTCAAACGTCATCGACCGCTAACTCAATTATATAGTGGTAGATACTCCCACGATTACTGAATCTACAATACATCCAACATCTCAACTTTGCCTGATATAGTTTTTTTTCAACTCACGTTCCATTTGTAATAAGCTATCAGACCTACAATATTTGCTGTACACTGCCGCTCCTCTTAAGGTTTTTATTACGGAAACGTGGTGTAAGCCCGACCTCATTTGTGACGCCACCTTATGCCCACACCCTTCATACCATATCTATAGATGCAATAGAGAGGGTTACACTACTGGAGGTGGTGTACTGGCTCTGGAGCTAGATCAACTCTCCACCATTTGTTTGCTTCGCGAAATTTCTCACCCTATTGTCAGTGCTTAATATTATGCATCAATATAGAACAACAATCCACGCATTTCGTTTTATTCTACAGAAGCCCAACTTGCGCTTCAGCACCGTTTTATGCTGCACTAGCTTATATTATAGATATTTTAGAGGGAGGCTCAAACTGCATAATTTTAGGGGACCTGAACTTGTCCAGAATTGAATGGTTAAATAAAGGCAAACCATCCAAGCTCTACGGGTCAGCACGGGAGTTCTATGAATTCTGCAGCGAATATGCGTTTTCACAACTTGTAGTAGCTCCTACGCTGGGATCGAATATTCTAGATGTAGTCCTAACAAACAACATGGATATCATTAACGATACACATACTCGTGAGCCTTCCTCAACGTTCGACCGCAATATGGTATCCTTTCGTTTCAACTTAAGCGACATAAATGGGTCCCTGAAGCATTCACTTGACGATTTTGTAAAAGGGGATTATTCAGAGATTTGTCAACGACTCCATAAGATCAACTGGCGTAACGAAATGTCACCTTGTCAGTCCGTAGGTGAATACTATTCCGTCTACCTTGATAACTGTTATAAGCTTATCAGAGAATTTGTCCCAATGAAAGCCATCAAAAACGAGTACCGCTACCCAATGAGAATTAAGAAACTTGCGCAGAAAGTAAGAATGCTTTACTACGCACGACATAAAATAGGTACTGAAAAATAATTTGCTTCTCAAAAAAACTAAAAAGAAAGTTAGCAAATCTAAGCCTGCAGATTGAAGAGAAAATAGCCCATGCAAAAAACTATAAGTTAGTTTAAGGTTATGTGAATGAGCGGCTAAAACTAAAAAAAGGTATTGGACCCATATTCGGTGAAAATGGTGTTCTTTGCAAGTCTGATGAGGAAAAAGCAAGGGTTTTCGCATCCTATTTCAAATCGGTCTATAAACAATATCCAAAACGACAAGTTGATTATCCTTCCTTTACGGCATCAAAGCTTGATTTTCTGGATATCAACAGTGAAACTGTATACACAAACCCTAATTTGTTTGCCAGTTCGCAACTCCACGTCTCCGGATAATATTCCATACATTTTCCTTAAAAAGGCAGCCATTGGACTAACCCCCTGTTCTCACGCTTCTCTTCAACTGGTGTCTTCTTCAAGGTGAATCCCCTTCAAGGTGGAAACAAAGTATTGTTAAGCCAATTTTTAAAGAAGGAGAAAAGACCAACTTTAAAAACTATAGACCGGTCTGCCTCACATCTTCAACAAGCAAGGTGTTTGAGAGGAAAATACGTAGTCAGATGCATAGTTACCTTCGCGATAATCATCTTCTCGCAAAAGAACAGCATGGATTTCTTGAAAAAAAAGTCTACTGCAACAGCTCTTGTCACAACTATTGCTATTTGGCAAAATATAATTGACTCTCGCGGACCTGTTACTATATGTTTTCTTGACTAAACCAAAGCATTTGATTCTATTAATCTAGACCTTTATTCGTCAAGCTTCAGGCGTACGGCGTCGAAGGGTGCCTTTTAAAGTTTTTACAGTCATTTCTAACGGGACGAACACAGAGGGTAATGGTCAATTGTGTTACATCAGACACGTATGAAACTCGCAGTGGCGTTCCACAGGGCACGTGTTTAGGTCCCTTGATGTTCCTCCTCTACATAAATGACGTACCAAGTTGCCTTCCTCGCGTGGTGCACTGTTCTGTCTACGCAGATGACTCTAAGCTTTACTCTTATAGCAACGCGCCGAATTTCCAGTTTGCACTGGACGCTGTATATGCTTGGTCTATCAAATGGATGCTCAATATTTCTTACGAAAAAACCACTATTATGCACATACGTAAAAATCATCCGCGAGATCTATAATTTTACTTGGGTTCTCACGGAGTGAGCATCTCAACATGTGTAGAGGACCTTGGCATTTCCTATTCAAACACTCTTTCATTTGACAAATATGTGGATGATATAGTAGCCGCTGCACATAAAAAGTCCAACTTCATTCTGCGAGCTTTCAATACCAGGAATAGTTCTACACTTTATAGACTTTTCATTGTGCATGTAAGACCGTTGTTAAGGTACTGCACACCAGTGTGGTCACCATCAAATCGGGTGCTCATCCAGAAAACTGAAAAGGTCCAGAAAAGATTTACTAAGCAAGTCTTCATGAGAAAGGGCGTGTTTGACGCTGGATATCGCGAAAGGATGACAATTCTTGGTGGCACATCCTTGCTGCTAAGGAGAGTCATATTCGATCAAAAACTAATTTTCCAAATAACTGCTGGTCGCCTGAACGTTGATATCAATGAACTGTTCAATCCTCTAGACTTTAGTAATCGAACGAGAGGTCACCCATGGCGATTGTTCTCAGGAAAAGTTCGTAACCAACAGTTTTCGGATTCATTTCTAGTAAGAGCTGCTCGAGTTTGGAATGGGTTACCGTTGGCTGTAATCTCGTCATCCTCACCACCTATTTTTACTCGGAAGCTGGACCGTCATCTCCAACAACAGGGTTTTTTCTGAGCTTGAGGTTCTATTTCTTCTGCATAAATTTGTAATTTTACAGGATCAGTGCTTTCGCAAGTGTTTCCTTATGTGTGGTACTTTCATCACCCCATCGTCTGCTCATTCAACAGAAATGTTCCTACCGCAGGAATGTTCCTACCGTTTTTAACAGGCATACGCTAATCCCAAATTCTTTTCATAGTTCGTTTCTCTGCACTGTTTGCTAATGCTTCCTCATTTTTTCTCGCATTAGGTTACTTGTTTGCATTGGCTAAGAGTAGTCGTTGATTGAAGTTAATATTTTTATACGATTTTTTATTTTCTCGCTTTCGATCAACCTTTAAGATTCTCACTCTCCGCACTGACGTCTTTCTTTCGGGCATTTCAGTATGTGCTCCTCCCTTCTATGCTACCGCCTGAGGTGAGTACTAGTTCAAAGAGGTCGAGGGGTCGTGTGCTTAGAAGGTCGTAGACCTGGCGCATCGCATGCCGCAAGAATTTTATAAAAGCTTTATGTCCTTTTTATTCTTTCAGCAACCTTTACAAATTATTTTCTCCCATTATAAGAGACAAGGACGGACTATTCTTCGCCAATTGCAAATATCAGTCTGAATACTTAACATTATTTCTTAGACTTCTTCCATAGCCAATCGTAGATTGTCTGTCTGTTTTTTGTAATTGTTATTGGCTACAATAAGTATAAAATATAAATATAAAATATAATATTCAACATTGAATTTAATGTTAAAACCATTGGAACAATAATAATTGAAACAAAAAACAAATTTTTGTCGTTTCAAATAATTAATTAAAAATCAAAGCGCAGAAAAAATATTGATATTTTCTGTCAATGGTCACCTTAATGGTCACCTGCCACAACAACCATATCTTGTGACGGTGCTTCCGCTGTCTTCTCATCGAGCTGGTACCAGAACTTGTCCTTGGTTTGCTCGGAACAGCCTGTCTGTGGAGCATACGCAGAAAAGAAATTGCATTGTCGGTCCTCTACGGCACAAAAATCCTCATCAAGCGGTCACGGAAACGTTATTAGACGATCATACCGACACCACTGGTGGTCCTGGGAATGCCGCACAAAACGGCCTTGTAGCCGCGGCCAATGTCCCTCGACTTGCTACGGGACCATCTCGTCTCCTGCACCGCACAGAAATCTACCTTTCTCCGTTCCAATGCTTCTACCAACTCGTACGAGCGACCCGTCAACATACACACATTCAACGTTGCTACGCGGGTCTTGCCTACGTGGCGGGACTTTCGGACTAGCTCAGTTGCCCCCGATGACGTCCTCGCATCAGGGACCCTCGCATACTTTTCACACTCGCCGGGCTCTGCGAGTGCGCGTCGACGCCCGCGGACGCCGTAGCATTGTCTCGAGAACTCTGTAACGTCATCAACCATATGATGTGACATAGAATGTTCGTAGGCCGGCCTGTCACTAGGGCCTGTCGCCTGCATTCGATTGTCCGTGATTGGCTCGGCTTGCAAAAGCAAGCAGTTTCCAGTGGCACAACGTGGAGGAACGGACATCGCCACCATCGCCACAGTGGCAATTAAGATGTGGTTTATATAGCGGGATGTGGCTTCGAACGTTGAATCCAATTATGTGCTCCACGTCTGCTAAACGCATCTGGGCGCGGAGTTGTGGACCTCCTGTTCTAAGAGTGCGAGCTCAAATGGGCAGGAACCAAGGCTAGTGGGCGAGCAGTGGTGACGCATTGCATGGGGGTGGAGTGGTGAGACGGAGCTACTTGTAGTTTGACTCTGCTGTGATGCGGTGTTTCTGCAAACCCTAAGAAAAACCGCCACAATCAGCCCCTAGCATTATGTAAAATCGAAATGAAAAGTTCTACAGAAAGGAAACCTGATTCATAGGTATTACAGTGTTCTCACGACTCCAGAGGTGAAAAATGTTTCTTCCCGATCTTCGCCTAGTTAGATTATTTAAGGCTCTGATACGTATGTAAGGCATGTTTTTTAAATTTCTATTACGGCGGTGTGTGTGAGCGTGGGTGAGTGGTCTTTACTCACCCATACCTTCAGTATTCGATCGATAATTTGAAAACAAGGCCCATGGAAATGATCAGCGCTTTGAATAGCCTTTCTGGGCGAAGTTTCGACGAAACTGATGCCATGACCTCACTGATCGGGAGATCAGTGCTTAAAAGGGCAACCCTTAGGCGAATCATTTTTCAGCCATGTCTTAAGTGCAATTTTTCTATCTATATTCCTTCCAAACAGTTCTCACCAGCGGTTGTCTTAGCGTGCCTTTCGAAGCTTGTCTCTTGCAGTATCCACGCATCCCTACAAGGGGCCCACAGTTTCTCGTTCATCTACGAGCTGCAGAATATAAGAGCACAGAGGTAGGCGACGAAGGTACCAGCGTGGAACCAGAAAAGGAGGATTCTGCATGGTCAGTGGAGGAAGGCGATGATAAAACTGTAGTCAGTAGCGTAGGTCCTTTCGCCTCGATGAAGTGGAAGCGTCGAAGAAGACGGTGAATTTTGCAATTTTGTCTTGCTTGGCTTGGCAGTGCCAGCTGACCTTCCTTAGGTGGATGAGGCAATTTCGCCCCACTCTCAAGTATGAGTACAGTTCGACTCATTCCGTCTTCAAAATTTTTCGCTTAAGGAGGTTGTTGTTGAAAGCACTGGCCACTTCTATGAGCTTCTTTGTCAAAATCCTACTATATGTAATCGGCCAATGTCACGTGTCCGTTACAGGGAGATGGACTGAAGCCAAAGATGTCTACGACAGTGCGGCGTATGCCAGATGGGCTTCCTTTGGGCTTAAGCATGGCGATTGCTGGCGAATTGATAACCTTGGCGGCGGATCGTTCAAGTATACCATATATTCAGCGGGCAACGCGCCAGGCTTTGGATGAGGATCAAGTGCAAAGCGCCGGCAACCAGCAGACGTGCCACAGACATCGTCCAACGTGCGTACGTATTCAGAACGTTCAACTTGCGTAGTGATTTCGAGTAAGAAGACGCTCGCGGCTGGAAGCCATTCAGAGCGTGACGGAAAGCCGTACTGCAACCGGTGCTACGGCGCCCTGTTCGGACCAAGGGGCTATGGACATGGTGGAGTCGAGTCGCACACCTTCCATCATGGACAAACCGGAAAGGTTTAAGCACGACATTCTGGCAGATCGAGACAAAGTGCCAAACCGACACGTCGTCACCTACTCATTCTCCTCCACCAAGTGATCTTTGACTTGAGCTGCTCTCCTTGTGTCTGTCTGTCTGTGTGTATATGTATTTTCGCCTGTAACATAGATGTCTAGCTATGTTCTCAATGAAAGGTCATTCCTAAAAAAGGAGGACCACTAGGAGGGGACCAGTGAAGAGGAGATCAGTAAAGGGAGATCACAAGAGGAGGAATAAGGGGACCAGTATTTCCTTCAATCCAATGTGCGTAGGTATTCAGAATGCGTGTCGTAGACATCGTCCAGCGCGCGCAGGAATTTAGAAGAGTGCCGCAGACGTCCAACTTGCGTAGGGATTCCGAGTAAAAGGGACAAGTAGGAGAGGGACCATTGAAGAGGGGATCAGCGAAGTAAGACCACTACGGGATAAGGTGGGACCAGTATTTTCTCTCAATATCGTCTAATGTGCGCATGCTTTCTCAAGAAGACGGGTCACAGAGGTCATGGCACGTGTATCGGTTGCAGAAGTGTCACAGACGTCGTGGCAACGTGATGACACGTGAGTCGGGACTCAGTGTCACATGTGCGTGCTTGACTCTCACTCCGTTTCTTTCCCATCACTAGGGTGAGGAAGTATTATGTTTCTGCAGATTAAGCACTTCGGATTATGACTCTTATGACATGTATCTCGCCACGTAGAAAACGGGCACTTGGGAGAACAAATCGTATACATGCAATAGAGGATGAATGGTCCTCATAGGAGTAGTGAAGGCCCTGCCATATCCCGCTGCACTAATCTATATATTGAAACAGATTTTTACTTAATAAAAGTAAGAAGGCCTAAAGTAGAATGGAAAAAGGTTGAGTTGTTCTATCCTTGAGGTTTGGGGGCAACCAGACGTTTGGCGGTCCTAGGCCGCTCAACGTCTGGTTTCAATATATTATGCTAAGTTACGGTAGGCACGGCAGAGTAAGGGTCACTCACGCATACCCAATAAATAGAAATTTCAGCAACACACCTTACATAGGTGAGAAGCACCTTAAATAACCTCTCTACACAAGCTTTAGGTAAAAAATAGAGACTTTTTTCACTGCGATTTTACAGACAGTGCTCTTCTAGAGTGTGGGGCTCTTTTTCAGGGAGCGCAAAAATGTTGCACCCAGGAGAGTCGTACCACAAACCACTCCACCCCACAACATCGCTCCTCCATCCACTGCGCCACCACTGATACAGCATTCCGCCATTCCGCCGTCTTCTAACTGGAGACTGTGCGCAGGCAGAGGGCTAAGGAACCATACTGAAAGTGGTCGACCATTCCGTTGCCAGACGCATTGAGCAGTTAGGGACACACATCTGGAATCAGCGTTCGAGGGGGTGGGGGCGTTGCGAATGCTCTAGCTAGCCATCCTGTGATGTACGTCTCAAATCAAACTGCTACTGCGACCTGGTACCATTCTATTGTAAGGCTTGTGCCATGCACGACCACGCCTCCTTTCCACGGCGTCACACCTTCCCCCAAGTGGGGCCATGCTCTAGCTAGTTCACAATCACCGCTGTGACTCCATAGAGTCAAATACAGCTCTTCAGCACCGTGTTCTAAACATAAAGGCCAGCTAGTTTGGTGTTCGTTAGCCGGACCGAAAAACATTGGAGAACAGCAATAAACGAACTGGGCAAACTCTCCGAAAATTGGATAACGATTAAACCGCCCATCCATATTGCGCAACCACGTACAGTGCATCTTCATGCTCTCTAATTTGTCATTTTGAACAAAAATTCGCTCCCGTTTTAGCTCCATGTAGGGCGTGGAAAGCAACTCAATGTTGTGGTACAGCCTGTGTTAATACCTTACCTGGCCCACATACCAGAGTTCCTTTTCCCTTGGCCGATCTTCCTGTTCACGGACGAGCAACACAATTTTTCGTTATTAGCGGTGTGTCTCGTTTGCTTCATTTTCCACGCTGTCGAAATTCTATAAGGTGACCCTTCCCCACACCATCCTCCCCTAACAGTACCACAGCGCCTATTTTTGCTTTCGTTTTGTTCACAGTAATCTATAGACCCATGCTGTAGCTAAAGGGATAACAATTGACTATAGTTATGTACCTGTACCCCGCACATCCTTCGCCTAGAGTTTCATCGCTTAAA
Organism: Heligmosomoides polygyrus polygyrus; assembly: GCA_947396885.1. Taxonomy (NCBI): domain Eukaryota; kingdom Metazoa; phylum Nematoda; class Chromadorea; order Rhabditida; family Heligmosomidae; genus Heligmosomoides; species Heligmosomoides polygyrus. Next base: position 55,569,117 of record OX377204.1, on the reverse strand, counting down.
TAAGACTAAATCGCTCAAACCAACGTTTTGGAGAATGTGCACCAAACCAACATCCATAGCATTGGAGTACTCAGCAGACTCCTGGAATGGAGGGACACTCCTGTGGTCTTGGCGAGACATCTTCTTAACAGGATAGAGCATTGGCCGTGAAGTCACAGCGCACTGAAACAGGCGATCTATTATACAAAGCCGCGAAGTCAGAACTCCAGTGCTCCGCCTCAAGCAACACACTCCTCGCCACACCTTAAAGTATGCAGCTGCTCAGTCTTGCTGCATATCCTGAAAAGATAAGCTACACTCACCCAAAATAGCACTGTAAAGAAATGCGTATGTAGTATGCTAACCAATGCATCACAGCATAGCTAATTCATCTTCTTCCCTTGCAGGCGATTGTTTGGGAGGGCTGTCTGCCACAGCTGAACATTCTGCTCCAGCTCCTTCTGGCTGCCGGCTACTAGGGCGATATCATCCGCTTCGAGGATGATTCTGAGCGGCCTCCCTCATGGTGGTTCGCTCTACAGTCAGTTTTGGCAGGAAAAGGAACGGACTAAGAGCCGAACCTTGGTGTACCCCACTGTTATGTCCACCTGCCTTGTTACCCAGTGTGGAGTTCGTATCGCCGCCTTCGATCCTTCGCACATGTCCTTTACAGGACATTCATTTTTTCCCGATAGTCCTGCATCATCTGACGAACGACGAAGATGGCATCCCGATGGGCCTTTCCAGCATAAAGACTCACTGCTACTGGGAAATGGAGACTATCTTTCTCAGCCTCGAGTCAACCAGTGAACAAGTCGAAGAATGGGGCGCATGTAACGCAACTAATACGTAACAGCGCAGGCTCTGTCGTGCGGACAAGCGGCTCGGGCAGGAAGGTGGACTAAGGAGGGCGAGACTTTTGAGGCGGCTTCGAATAGCCTATCCATGCAACACCAGTCTACCGAGAGCAAGACAGGGCCGACGTAGAAGATGCGGTACAGGCGACGAGAACACACCAGCGCACTCTGTGAATGAACAGGCCAGACCCAACTACGGCAACACGTGATTCCATCCGCTGCAAGCCTACAGCGTCTCCAGGCAGTGCTTCGTGATTCCTTCCGCTATCCAGCAACTGGGGACGCGCCATGTGCCCCTGTGTCAGGCGAGCCGAGATCACTCTGCCAGGAGTCTGAATACTGCCTAAAGAGGGAGAATCCGTGACAAATACGCAGTGATCCAACATGAAGCCAAGGTCCAGCACTGAAGATCTGTCGATCCGCTTTTTTCACAAGAAAATGACTAAAATGGCCTGCCTGGCCTTATAAAGTGGATAGCAAAGCTGTATTCCCCAGTGGCGATTTAGTAGGAATACATACATGCGGGAGCTCGATACTCTTAGTAGAGTTATATAAGCTCGAGTCGCGCGATGGTGTGCGGTATCTGTACCGACTCGCAAAAAATCGCCATCGCCAGATCGAGAACATCGAGAAGTTCTTCGGCATCAATGATGAGAACAGCCATCTTCTTATGGACCGCAAGAAGGCATTGAAGCGATAGCGCGATTACTTTGAGGAAATCTCTACAGTAGAATTTCCTCCTCCAGCCATCCCCTCAACGGCTCCAACCCACGGCCCGTCCAGAAGATCAACGTGGAGGAGATTGAAGCGGCTTTGAAGAAGATGGGGCCAGGCAAAGCGACGTGGCAGCAGAACTGTGGAAGTCGAAGTTTTAGTACCCTGCTGAGTGGTTGGCGAAGTTCTTTAATCAGGTTGTGACGGAGAAAAAAGTGCCTGAGTGTTGGCACCAAAGCACGACGATTCCGATTTGGAAGAAGAAGAGCAGTCCTGCAGACTGCTCCAACTACCGTCCAATTCGTTTGCTTTCGCAGAGCATGAAGATCTTTGAGCGAATTGTCGAAGGACAAATTCGTGACGTCGTCCAGCTTTCCAGCAATCAGTGCGGCTTCGTAGCTGGCTGTGGCACCATTGATACCATACATGCCGCTCGCCTCCTGATAGAGAGGCATCGCGAGAAACAGAGGCCAGTGCATATCGCCTTCCTTGACTTGGAGAAGGCCTTTGACCGCGTACCGCGTGAAGTGATATGGTACGCCTTGCGAGATCACGGAGTTCCTGAAGAGCTCATAGAGTGGGTGCGAATCCTCTACTCTTCTCCAAAGAGTAGAGTTCTAGCTGCAACCAGAACCTCGATGGAGTTTCCCATCTCTGTCGGGGTACATCAGGGTTCTGCGCTTTATCCACTCCTCTTTGTTACATGCGGACATGAAGATTACTGGTGTTTACCCTGATCTAGCGCTGGATCGGGAAAGGTGGCGTCATAACACCAGAATAGCGGACCCCGCTACGATGCGGGGCAAACGCTGAAGAAGAAGAAGACATACATGCGGGAGCTTGATACTCTTAGTCGAGTTATAGGAGAAATTATAAAGTAGGAGAGACAGATGTTGCAGACAAACTCCAGAGTCGCCGACTATGTGACCTGATTCAACAGATGTGTTCACCTATTCTTTATTAGACGTCTGTTTAAACAAGAAGTAGTTCGACTTACCACTGGTGGAGAAGATGCAGCTGCTCGCCGTTTCGTTCGACTTACATTAATTTGTCCTTGCTGCGCCGTTTTCTTAAAAGGACTGGTTAAATCAGTCTGGAGACGACCACCTTACATAAACAGAAGCCAGAGTTTTGGCTGTCTGTAGGCCTTGATAAACTAAACTCCTTCTTATTCTTGATGTTACTAGTCATAGTCGATCAGCGGTAGACATCAGCAGTACACGAACGAAGGGGTGACAAGAACTTTGTCTGGAATGTAGCTTGGCTTCGTCAGTGCATTGAGGCACGTACCTTTTCAAAGAGCACTGATGAGTTCATTGTGGCGTACGCTTGTTGACGCGCTAGAATTAATTCCAATGTATTCACACTTCTGTGGATGGTTTAACGAAAGATTCGAGGCAGTGCTGAAAACAACTATATTACAATAAATAAAAGCTGTGATAAGAGAGAGCTCAATGATTGGTTCATTAATTTTAAAAACTATCAAGTGGTGGCAGGCAAGAAAGTGTTTTACGCTGTGTAACTATGTGGTATTCATGCATGCATCCATACAGGGTCACTTTGTCTTCCGGAGAGCTTAGTGAACCGTCAAGAACCGCTTACTCATGGTCAGACGGAACGAAAAGCCGGCCGTGTCGCTTTCTGCTTCCAAAAGCACACCAGCTTAAAAGGGCCCATTCTCAAGATCCTTCACAATCAGCAGCACTAAAGTCGACTAGGACAACCTGCTGGAATTCCTGTGCCGTAGTAGCATGCTGCCCAAACAACGTAGTATACAAGGTAAGGCGCTTGCAAGGGAGGTATCCTTTGAGCACCAATCACGACGTCGTCGGAAACACCAAAAATGACGAACCGATGAGAAGTCACCAACCCCTGCGCGATGCCTAGGACTCCCACCTACTGCACTGTCCGTGTGCTTTGGAATGCCGTCCAGGACGTCCATTAGAGTGGCGGTGGAGCTGCCGATTCGAATTTGCACACCATAAATTTATTTTTAAAGAAAGAAGCTTTTTTGTGCTCGTATTATAGCAGTTTTTCAAAGTTGCTAAACTCCATGCGACTGGACGGAGTTAGCATTGCTCCTCGAAGTTGAGCAAAGCGGTGGACACTTTTTGACCTGCCTCATACGCTGTTGTGCAATAGTTCTAACAACTTGGTCGCTGTGTTAAACGGTGTTCATCTCGTAAGGCGAAAGGGATGCGAACACAGCTTCAACGTAGATAGCGATGCATCAAACGGTGAAGAATCACATGCGGACATGAATGTTGCAAACAGTGGGTGAAGTTCAGACTCTAGTATTGACAGCCAAAGCTGTGCTATGTATGTCTGCGCGTTTACCAGTATGGGCGTCTTCGTGCACACCACATAATCTGCCATTGAACTAGACAAGAAGCATTCACCTCTCGCCATTCCTTCAATCGATTCTCATTCTCGGTCTGATCAATTATGAGCGAATGGTGTCTATCTAATATCGATTAAATCTCCGGGTTTAATCGATGATAGATAGACATTCTGCTGCACGAGCGTAGCAACCTCTGAAGGAAGTTGCCTTTCTATTTAGCCGCACCGCCCTCTCACAATCGTATCTGTTGAGAGCTTCTGCACCAAAGCCTGTTGGGCACGGGATTTGGACTGGAACACCAGGCAGCTCCAACTTGCATCACGTGTGCCCTCTGTATATGCTATGAAATTCTACAGTGATTCCAGGCAGAATCAGGCGCAGGTGTGATCCCTTAGATCAAGGAGCCCTGGATCGAGCGCGACCGGGCGAGTACGGGAAAATCTGGCGCGAGAAATCACCTATAAAAGGGAACACTCAGTGCCGACGAGAGAGACGTGGAAGGTGGTAGCTAGGGCTCGAGGTGAGGGCACAGTGTGGTCCTCAGAGCAGAGGAAGCAACGGCAAGTGAAGGACGAGACCGAAGTTCGGTGGTCGCCGGAGCGAGGCGGAGAGGTGTGGTGGAGCGGCGGCACGGAGCACGCGAGCGAAGTCCGGAGGTGGTCCGCTTGCCCCTCGCTTGACCTACGCCTGCAGACGAGCAGCCCTGCGACGGAGAGCAGCGACGTCTGCTCCAGGCTTGATGAGCGGTCCGTGTGGGCAGCCCATTCAGTGCTATCCGCTCTCCGACGGAATGCGGCAATGCCTTGAGGCTGTACGAACAGCCGAGGAATTCAGTAGTGCCGCTCAGAAAGCTGTGGCTGTTGAGAGCAGACTTTGACAAAGGCATGTCTTTGCTTATCAATTCTTTGTTGAAACTTCGGCATGATTATTACCACCTCTACCAACAAGAAGCCTCTGGGTTTCAATTTGAGAACAATCTGTTTCAAAAACGCGCCCCTGATGAGCGAGGATTTGATCACAATAAGCTGACCTAGTAGGATGCTGCACAAGCCAGTGGGAATCCTATGAAATGAGATGTGATCGAAGTTCTGCGCACGCTCTACGGGTGGAGGCAGTTTAAGCTTGAAAGATCTAACGTTGGGGAAAGGTATTCAGCAATGCATAAAATTCCGGATAAAACTACCTTGAGCCTTCCACAGTATGCCAATAGTTTGAATATTACAAGAGTTAAAAATAACAGTATTATTCTCTAGTGCAGCGTCAGCATAATACTCGTATGCATTCAAAAGCACAGGCGCACTACCCGTATCGATGGAGATACATACGACATGTGCAGCAACTGAGCTACTGCCGCTATTCGCGAAGCGAAAGCTCTCTTCAGGTCTGTCAAGTTCCCTCAACATTGGTGACTGGAACATGATCAATGAGAAAGACATGGACATTGCCCTATGTCTTCCTACATCAAACAATACCGCCTTGTCCCTGGAAGAGCAACAAGCTCCATCCCGATTACTCTTGCCCATGAGACCCCTTGCAACCTATGACAACAACAAAGACGATTTTTTGAAAATTCGACTTCGAATACCTTTAAAAATCGGTCTTTTGAATATTCAAATTCGAATATTCAAAAAGTCGCGTTTTTCGAATGTATTCAAATTCGAATATTCGTAAAAAGCATACTGTTGCTTCAAGCAAATCAAATCCGCGGAAAAGTTTTAGTTTTATTTAGTTTTATGTAGTTTTGTATTGAAATTTCAACTCAAACTGAACACTTTTCAAAGACATGCAGACACATTAAAATCATACTGAAACCCTCCATATAAAAACAAACAACCTTTGAAGTAAATTGGATCCGTGTCGAGGGGGTCAAGATAAATTTCCGATATGAATACTTAACTATGACTTTCCTTAAAAATGCATTTGCGCCTGATCCAAAAAACGTGAAGACAGCGTCTGAGTTTGCTTTGTGTTCTTTTGGCAATAAAACGTCTTTTCAGCTTTCACTGTTTATAATGTTTCTGTGCCTCAAATTTGTTAAGTGGAACTATTTATCATAGTTCCGCTCGTCATACGTTAGGAGTACTGAGGGCAGCACGGCCATTTCTGGTCATTCTCAGAGCTCGCAGTGCGGTGCATGCGGTGCGAGATCACTTGTTATGAGCAAACACCCATTACGGTTGTTCCTTTAAGTTTGTTCTAAAATTCAAAAAAGAGCTATCATTGTTGTGTCGGTAGGGGAGATTTCGACGTGCACTTGTAAAGATCAGGTAATTTTTGTTTTATTGATAACATCATTTCTGTTTAAGTGTATTAGGCCGTTGCATAAAAAGTGGCCGATTTTGCTACCACAATTTCTGGTCGATTTTTCGTGGCTACGAATGTTCCCGTTTCAAGCACTGTATACCATTTTCACGTTCGTAGTACTACAATCAAAAGCAGTAGACCAGAGCAGAGGTGCTCGGCGAGATTGAAACCGCGAGGGCGGTCCTTCTACGTGGAATACAAAGGAAAGAGGAACAATATAGATATTTTACAAAATGTGTATTCTGTCCACCGCGCATCATACACAGGTGGTTTCCACCTGAAATGGCTTCTCCTGATCGATAATGGGGAGCGAGGTGTGAGGCCGATATAGGCTCAAGATTTGTCGTCATCCCCGCGGATCACGATATCCAGTTGCAGCTCCGCCCAGTTCACGGTGGACAAAAGTTGAGGAATGGCTCTCAACAGCACTCCACCCCTTTCTCTGGCAGTCTGTCGTCCCACTCTGAGCGATCAGCCCGTGCCGTTCGATATTTTCTTTTGCATGTCACACTGTTGTGTTCGCCTCATCCCTCCTTATGACGTGTACCATCTATCGCAATCGATACTGTTCACTGTCTCGCGATGTCTCGTATGGTCACTCCGACCAAGTTGTACTACATCGTAGTTCTGGAGCGACGTTTTAGCACTGCCCCCTTTGCCGTGTAAATAAAGCTATAAGTACCCCGCATCCTCAGTTCATAGTCAATCGTCGTAGTGAGAGTTATACGGACTCTTCCGTTCTTCCGTTACGTCTTTTGACTGCTCGGCCGTCCGTCCGTCCGTCGCACTCGACTTCTGCTGCTATACTGCTGAAGCTGATAAATGTGAGTAATCCAAACAGCCTACGGGAAGTAACCGCCGCACAGGAGAGCGAACCGTACAGTACATGGTCGCCAAACTCATACCATACACACACTGCTTTTTGTCCCCATCAATTTAGGATGCGCCTTAACTTATTAGTAAGCCAAGTGCCTCGTTTTTGAAAATGGTAATAATAGGAAATCGCTATCAATGATAATGAAGTTTGGTAAGTTGTGAATTTGTGTTTTAAGTCTTAATTGTTCAAGGTAGTTTTTTTGTATTATGTCGGTTTGTATTGTGGTCGTATTGTCTGTGGTAAAAATGTTCCAATGAAAATGAATGGAAACAAAAATTTGAAATAAATATTGGTAATGGAAATTCGTGTAATACGATGCAGATTTCGCTGCTTTTGTCTTGCGCTACTTCTCGATATTGGACGACGCAGTATAGCCGTTGGAATTTTCTTCTGTGACGATGCATTTTGGGGTGTTTCTGCAGTGTATATTCTACATGTTAACATTGCAAAGCTACATCAACTTTACTATTTCTGGAAGTTCTTAGTAGAATTGCTCTGATTCATACTTTGATTTTCTGAAGTGGTTGTTTACTCCATTTTCTGTCCGTTTTTTTATTACATTGGAAAGGTGAACGGGTATCAGGTAATCCGAAAGCAAACCTATCGGCAAAAGGAAAAATATGGGAAAGATTCCACATGTTCGGCTTTCATGAAACCTGGACATATTGTGGGAATAGGCTTTTGTGCCACGCAGGTTTGTTATAGTGGAAGGACTTTATTCGGCCAGACGTTTCGACAGCTTCATCGGTTTCGAACTTCTTTCAGGCGTTTTCAGGGTTTCAAACGCCTGAAAGAAGTTCGAAACCTAAGGCCAGACACTCACCTCCTTCTCCAGTCAGTTTTAATGTTCCCTACGGTTGTCAAGCGGAATCTCTGTGAAGCAAGCCGACCTCACCGTTGGTCCAGAAATACTGAGGTATTGCTCAGCCACTGCGAATCCCTACTGATGTTAAGCGCATAGATTGCGCGGTCTCAGAGCTCACACAGCGGGATGAACGGCAAAACTCACTGTGGATCGAAAATTAACCGAATTGTGTGCATTTTGATCACCAGTGAGTTTTTGTCGTTCATCCTGCTGTGCGAGCTCTGAGACCGTGCAATCTGTACACTCAATATCAGTATGGATCCGCAGTTGGTAGGTCTCAGTTGCTCAATGATGATCGCATAGCTGATCATTCCTTCAGCACTCATGGAACAACGGTGAGTTCGGTTTGCTTAAGTAAGATTTCGCTTGACACTCGTAGGAAATAGAGTTGGAGAAGGACGTCTTTGCCGAGATGACTGTCTGGTCTTAAGTTTCGAACTTCTTTCAGGCTTTTGAAAACGACGAAGCTGTCGAAACGTCAGACCAAATAAAGTTGTTCCACTATAACAAAACTGCGTGGCACAGGAACATTAAGCCTGTTACGAGAAAAATATTAGGATAAATTCCTTAATCTATAAAAAATATATGACACTCAGGTGCGGAGGATGCTCAAAAAAATTTGACGCATAAAGGCCACTTTTGGCCTCGGGAGTGTCGTGACCCTCGCGCATCACGATAGCCAGTCGCACCTCCTCCCAGTTCGTGGTGGATAAAAGCGGAGGTATGGCTCTGAATAGCACTTCAACCCTTTCTCTGGTAGTCTGTCGTCTCACTCTGAGCGATCAGTCTCTTCGCGCTCCCTGCAACTGGTTGCCGGGTCTCTGCCCGTTTCCTGAGCCCACGGTCGTCGGAAGGCTCCAACTGATCAGCCCGTTATGGGATCCAGGTGCGGGTGGAAAGAAAAAGGTAATGGTAAAAGAAATGGGTATGAAAGGAAAAAGGAACAGAAGGAACATGCTTAAAGAATAGGTACATTTAGGGTATAGGTCGATTATAGTAGGCCACGTAGAATTTCGATTGATGTGTGCTTAAGTATAATATATATATATATAATAAAATAAAAAATAATAAAGGATAAAAGGATAAAAGACGGCGTTACTCAATCCCTTCTGGGATGCGCCAGCGCATTCTACTTCTACGGGATGTCTTGGAGGCGACATGAATGCGTGTTTGGCCATACAATGACTTGCGGTGGCCAGCCGATGAACAAGACAGCGCTTTATCCTTTCCAGACAAGTCTGGTACCAATTCACCGACCCCGGAGGGATGGAAGGCTTGGTTGGCCTGGGGGGGGGAAATCCGAACCAGGAACCTGGTATCGGGTGCACGCGGCAGTCGCGCCTCCTCCGACTGCGCTACACGCGCCCTAAAAAATAAAAATATAAAACTATATAAAAATGTGTACTTTGATCTTGAATATAGTAATAGATTAATAGAGAACTGCCAAACTTTATGGAACTGTGATGGAGTTTCAAAATGGTTCATCGGCTACGGCCGATTCGGTAATGAATATGATAACTGGTGGAAAAATTTATATAACTTTTGCAGAAAAATTGTTCCGCTGGAAATATGGGAGACATAGGAAACCTTTTTGAGAAGCCTTCAGAAGAAATTTGCTCGAGTGCGTCATCTCTGGCCAATCTAACACGTTCGGATAGTCCTGGAGAATAGACTTCTCATAAGCGCATATTGTTAGCTACGATACCGCTCATAATTTGTGCCTCATTTCGCGTTTTTCGCAAATTGTCGCAATTGTAAACAGTGAGTTTACTGGAACGCTGACTACATCATTGAAATCGTCTCATCGAGGAGATCTCGAAAATCGAAACGGAGTTGATGTAGCCTATAATCTGATCTAGTTACGAAGGCTAAAGTGGATTTTTGTTAGATTCCTTCAAAATGCTCGCATTTTCAAACAATGTGGATATTTGGAATCCTCGCAATATCACCCTTATAACGACTTGAAAATTAGTGGTGGTTTCTAAAAAAAAAGTTGTTCGGTGGCCAGTATATTTGCCGCGGGGCCGTCTGGCTTCCGTGAGATAATTACGCCCACAAGACACAGCTTCTTAATTGTTTGGAAACCTACACTCCCGTCGAATTTTTTTCTCGGAACATGGAGTGTATATTTCTGATTTTAAATCTGCGTTCGTAGTGCAATATCCATCACTTTGGTACTAGGTAAGACTATCTTTGGTCAACTCCAGCTATCCGACTGTTAATAAATATGATAACGATTTTCTTCGAAATCGCTCCCTCATATTTCTGATGATGGATGGACGATAGAAATTTTCCCAATCTACAGCTGGTGTCTTTTACAGCTTGTACTAAATTGTATTCTTCAGTTTCTGACGATCACGCTGGTATAAACTTTGAGAGGATTAGCTAGTTTCAGCTCCATCAATTTTAGGAAATCTATCGAATTTAGACAACTCCAGTCAATGAACACCGAGTTTTTGGTCGCCTTTTCTTGCTCATTCGGCTGGCCACAGTATATGGAAGGATTCCTCACGGGAGAACCTTTATGGTGGTCTTCATTCAACAACGGTCGATGTTCCCCTCGCTCTTACTCGCCCACACTACAGTTTTTCTACTCCCAATAACACCATTCAATTCAGCATGAAAAGATCTATGGAATGGTACCAAGCATGTCCCAATTCGTAAATATCGATTTTCAAAGACGGCCTCGAGCGGCCCCTCGATGCGAATCTGTCAAAAAATCGATATTTCCAAAATCGGTCGCAATTGGTACTAGTCGATAGCGCTTTTCATGCTGAACAGAACGGTACCACAGAGAGTTCGAACACTCAAATCTGGGCGAGTGAGAGTGAGGGCGCAAGAAACTCAAACCGCTATCTTCGGTCATCTTAAACTGGCAGTTGAGGCTAAGGCAATTTAGGAAGCTGATGAATTCTGAGCAGGTCATCGTGAAGAACCTTAAGCGTTCTGTTCGCATAAGCATTTCAAGGCCGTTTGCTTGCCGGGTCTTTCCGCGTGGCCCACCGAAATCGGAAAAAAATGCGTCACACAAACTTCACCTGCATTTTCGCACCCCTGTAACATTGCCTCTTCCTAAGCTACACCGTTCTACTTTAACCGCTCTTCTAGACCGCTTTACTGCCTACAAGACCCACGAGTTGCAGCCGAAACGATTTGAACTTGAAAGAGTTATTGCGCTCCGAACACGATCGCGTGTGCAGTTTTCCAGCGGTCACCCCCTTGATTGAACGGTTCGATTTTATATGCATTGTTCACGGCGCACTCTAAAGGCTAGATGGACAGCGTTAGAGCAATTCCTTAGTAGGGCGGCTGGAAATTTATGATATAACTCCCCAAACGCTCACTCTACCAGTTGTCGAACTCACTCGGTTGATAGGTTCATCTCGCCTGCTCCAGTCATTTTTTAGGCCACCCACGGCGAAAATGAAGTGGTCTGGTAATGTTTTATATATGTCTTTGTAGGTCTTGAGGAGGCAAATCGAGCGGTGTCAACAGTTTCCCAAATAACTTAAAATTAAAGGAGTTATGAGCAGCGGATTTTTCCGTCGCAAACCGTCGCATGCTGTGGGCACAGTGCTTGGGAGCATTTCCCCCGCTTTTCCTCGTTGCAGCAGCCGTTAGCGGCTGCCTTCGGAGACGACCTTCATTCTTCGCCTGATATTGCGCTTTTTAAGGAATCTTTTACTATCTCAACACAACTCCTTTGTTACAGGCATATTGGAAAGGGTGCTTAAACTGCTACGGCTCCCTTAAGAAGCAGCTTCCTCCTCTCACCCTCTTCTTTGTTTTTGTCTTTACATTAAAAATCACTCCTTACATCTCAACTTCTTCCTCTTCTCTTCTGTTTTGTTTATACTTTCTTATCTTTATTCTCTCTTCTCTGCTTTCCTATTCCAATTTTATCTCCTTCTTCTCTTTTGAATACAATTTCCTCTAGTTTAAAATTTTCTCATATTTTCTAATTATATCTCTAGTTTTTTCTATTTCACTACGTTTCTAATTTTCTAATGTTAATGTTTAATTTAGCCGTCACTTTCATTCATCTCTCCTTCCTTTTTCCACGTAGTCCCTAATTCTCTGAGATCTGTAATTAGGTCTTAAGTTAGTCTTCCTATTTTCAAACTAATCATGTAATTTGCCTTCCTCTCGAATAACTCCTTCTCTTATCCCATTTTCTACAATTAGTAAATCCTTTTTTGGAAAATTCATTTGACGGTAATTGGGCAACTTCTTGTACAGAAATATCAACATTTTTGGCTTTAAGACTCTCTCTTCGATGAGCTTTTACCGTAATCGCTCTACTATACAATGCCGTAACTTTGTCGAGACTAATTTCGTTCTACTTTGTCGACATAATTAATCACGAAAATAATAGGAAGCACACAAGGTAATTTTTCAGAACAAATGAGTAACAAGATTCCTGAACCCAACCCTTGCCGAAACAAGGACCGGCACCCGCAGAAGATGAAGAAGAGCAGATGGGCAACGCAAGTAAATGAAAATGGAGGAAGAAGAACATTTCGACCTGCTTCCGGACGTGCCACTTATCTTGCCACTCGAGCCTCCTACAGCGATGGAAAGGAAGTTGGAGGATATCTATGAAGAGCTTTAAAGGATCGACTTCCACTTGGTAACATCGGTAAGGGTAAGTATACTATAGTAACCTTTCTTAATCTACGAGAACTATCATATACATATTGAACCAATTTTTGAAATTGAGAAGGACCATCATAAGACGAAAAAAGAGACCACTAACCAGTGAAAGCCTTCAGCTTTCCATGGAACTTCGGGAAGGGACCTATGCCATGTGAAATATACCTTCCAGATTTGTCAATCGTATTTCCTAAGCGTGTAGTGGCCGGTGAAATTTCGAGTTAAGAATGTCGCCTGCGCTCATGAAGCGATTGCCGGAGCGTTGTGTAATCAGCGCAGCCACCGTAAAGTGGCTAGGTGCGGCGGCGGCGTAGTGGTAGTGTTCTCGCCTTGCAGGAGGACGGCGGAGGGTTTGTTCCCCATCGATGCTGTTGTTCTTGCATTTTGTGACTTGTCGTCAGACACTCTTAATCCTTATTTCCAACCCATTTCTGAACAAACGCGTTGCATCAACTATCATATACCTTTCCGAGCTCTTCGAAGTGGAATAGTAATAACAAGTGCTCCGACACACCTAACGGCATGTCTCGCACTTGCGCGCTTCGCACGACTTTGTAGCATCACTGTCCTATGGAAAGTAGTTTTTGTAAAATATAAGAATGGCCAGCATCTAGGACTTGGTGCGTACTTTGTCGGCATCATCCCTTCACCATTTCGGTACCTACATCAAAGACATTCTTTCCTGACCGGCCAGTAATGTTTGTGCTTGTGGTTTGTGCTGCGCAGTACTTCTATCCCTCAGGTTGTTCCTCCGCAATCGTTCTCATGCTCAACAGCTAGCGTTTCAAGTTGTTTGACATGTCTTACGAAGCCAGGTTCCCCTCTCTCGTTTCTTCTCACTCTCATCTAATTGCTGGTCCGCCTTTGTAGGTCTTCCCTCCTCCTCTTTAGTCCCCCACCTTCCTGGTCCCAACTACTGGCCAATTCTTTGTTTCCACTATTGACACCTACTGGTCTCTTGTTGCTGGTTTCTCCGTCCTGGCCGCTCCTCCAGGTTCTTCCTTTCCTTCCTGGTCGCTCTCCTGGTCCACCATAGAGGTCCCCCTTACCGCCCTTCTCCACCACCCCCTTAGTGGTCTTCCCATGCTCACGGCACGGTCGGTGACACGTATTCAGAATCAGGACGCTTGCTGCGGGCCCGTTTTCTGGATCAAGCAGCTCAGAAGCGTGCGCATTCGCCGCTGTGTCGAGCATGAAGAGGCTATGCATATGGCAGACTCCTTGTTCTCCGTATGAATTCCCTTACGGCTCCCTTCTTGTTGGTTCCCCGTCCTGGTCCCGCCTCCAGATCCCTTCTTCCAGGTAGATTCCTCCTCCCCCCTCGGGATCCTCCCTACTACTCTACCCCAATTAAGTAGGCCTCCTACGCTCACGACACGACGACGCTGAGCGAACGCACATTGTGTAAATAGTGTAAATCCGGTCTCTTAATGGTAATGGATCCCCTTGCTGATCCTCCATGCTGTCCCCCCTTCCCTGATTGGTAACTCCCTACTGATCCCTACATATTGCCTAAACACTTCTTGGTGCCACCTCCTGGCCTGCTTCCTTGTTCCCCCCCCCCATCGACCATCCCGATGCTCTTCCTGGTCGCTGCCTCCTGATCGCTGTCGGTTCTCCATCATCAAAGTCCCCTTCTACCATTACCCCTTTAGTAGTCTTCTCATGCTAATGGCACGAAGTCGGCTTCCGAATCTGGACGCTCAGAAACGCGCGTAGATGCCGTTGTGCTAAGCAGTAAAAGGCTGCGTTTTCCCCTGCTGAACCAACATCCCACGTTCAATAGCAAATTTTGCCCGCGCTGTAGATGATGAGGTGTATCTCACTTCGGTTAGATCACTCGACGGTTCTTGCTGTGGATGATGCGGCGTACCTCACTTAGGTTAGATCACTCGACGGACAAACTCTTTTATATATAGGTGGTGATTTTTGATTATCACGTACGGTAAATCAAAATCTGATTCTATATTCGTGATCAGCGCCCCAACTAACCCTCGTGCACAAAATTTCGGCAATTGGTGCCTATGACCTCACTACCCTCATTTATTCATATCTACCTTAACCTGCCATAAAAAGGCGGAAACTCCTAAACAAACGCCAGATGGTTTTCAAAAAGCCGAGCTCTCGCGAGATGAAAGGGCGGCACCAGATTGAAATAGCGATTGAGATTTTTTTACATGAACGGAGTCAGCGTCCAAATTCTTAGAGTGGCTACCGATGTACCAGCCTTCAACAATGATGGAAGATTGCAAAAAATGTGGTGGAGAATTATTATGCTCAAACTTTTACTTCTCTCCACTGTTAAATAAACAATCGAAAGTCACCACATCGACATTTGCTTTTTCTTTCCTTATTTCGATTTGCAGTGTAACCTATCTACAGCGTAGCACACTCAATTGATTTTCACCCTGAGTGGCTTCGCACTTCGGTCATCACCCTTGATCGACACCGCATTTTTTTGTGCCGAAAGACGGAACGATATAGGTGACTCATCACTAATCGTTTGCTTTGTACTGACTATCCGCCTCTTGTATTATTTCTATTCACAGTGTGGAATAAAGAACTCAGTTTTGCACCACCTTGTTTGTGATTGTGATTGCCACATTCATGCCGGTAGTGCATCCTGGTGTCGGGACAGAGTGGTAACCAAACTGGCTTCTTTTGGGAAACAGGGTTCAAAATAAGTACTACCCAAAGAAAGGTTGACTCTCATCACCAACATGTAAGCTACCTCGCTAGCCGAGAGTATACGCCCAGAAGTCTATGCACTGCGTTACTGTTGAAAAAATTCCTACCTACAGAATGCAAGCGAGCGTTTTGATAGAATTCGCTCCGTTTATTCATCCAATGCAGTGCGATGCTCAAATGATGTGCGGTGTGAAACAATATTCCTAGTACCGAAACACTCGCGAAACTTAGAAGCAAAACTACTACACCAAGGAGCACCTTGGAATGACATATTCTAAACCAGAAGGAAGTCTGTGGTACCGGAAGGTTTGTTGAATCATGGAAATGAGGAGGCATGCGTTGAGTCACGGATTGTGAATTATTCCTCTTCAACTTCGATCTCACTCAGAACTGAACAATGGGTACAGCTTCAAAATGGAAGGATAGGTTGACTTTAAGCATACGGAGGGAGTCTACTTGGTATCGGTGTACTACTGAAAAGTCTAACTAGCGAAGGGTTTCGACCTCCCCTGGAGCTTCAAGTTGAGACCTGGATCATTAGAAAGAGCTCGGAATGCTGATTACGAATATGGGTAAGAAGGGCCCGCCAGCTGCGGCGGTGGCTGGTGGGCCCTTCTGCTAACGCCCTTCATGTGCGCGTGGTTGGTTCGCTTCCCGCTGCTGCCCGCTTTTTACAAATCATAATTTTTATTTACTATTTTGCACAAATAGAGTCCAAATCATATATTGAGTAACTAGAGGTGTTTCTAACAACCTTGGCATTCATGGAACAAAGCAAAAAAATGTGAGAAGTAAAAAGGCGAGTAGACTATATGATGAGGAAGAAGAAAATGTCGTTAATCTACTGCCTTTTCTTCATTCATTATGTCCTTTTCACCAGCATAGGTGGTGTCCATTCTTCTCGCCGAATTTGGGGTACCAGAGCAAATAAAAATGTCACCATAGCAGTTTCTGCCTTCAAGCATTTTTAGAAACGTGTATGGTAATTTTCCCGGCTATTTAGTCAGACACATGTCATAATTCAGAACAAAAGTTCATTTCGAAGTTAAATTGTAATTTGCAAAAGAGCCGCAGTAGCGGGAACCGAACCAGCGACGTAGCCTCGATGACTCATCACTCTCGCGCCCGGTACGTCGTACAGCCAGCCTGTGGCGAGGCCCTCGATTTCGGCAGGCCACAACTCGCTCAGGAGTTTCATTTTGCAATTTTGACACCCATAATGGTAATCAGAATTCCGAGCCTGGTCTCAACTTGAAGTTCCATGGGAGGTCGAAACACTTCCCTAGTAAGGCCGCAAAAGGTTTCAAGAGAGGTTAAATCAAAAATTTAACTATTTGATGGGAACATAGATATGTTTAATTTCCCTAATAATCCTAGGTCTGGCTTAGAACACAAATTCTAGCTAGGATCTATGAGCAATCTTAGGCTTCCAACAGTGCTTTCCATACTGGATATTTAATAGGACCAATTAAATTTTATGAGTCACAAAATCTCATTTGACATCAAATGCCTGCTTCATTGCGTTCAACTTTCAAAAGGTTTTGCGATTTGTTGCATTAATATTATTTAAAGGTCATCCTAATTACATGTCACCCGTATCACCTCTCGTCGCGTTGATCTTCGACTTGCTCGAGGGTTGCCAGCAGCGTCTCCATTCGTCCCTGTTGCGTGCCAGAGTGCTTCAGTGGATCTTCCTCGCTCGAGGGACACGGAAAGCGTCATATCGGTCGGTCGCTCAGGGCTTTCACGAAGAAGTCCGACCAACGCGTTGTTGGGCGACCTGGTGTTCTCTTGACATTCCTCGGAATCCAGTCCATAACGGTTCTCGTACAGTTGGTGTCTGCGAAGCGCATTACGTGGTCGGCCCACCAAATTTTCGACAACTTGGCCTACGCGACGGCGTCTCTGATCTTCGAACGTCGGCGAGGCTCGGAACTCCGGAGGCCTCTCACTTGCATGAGTCGTGTCACTCCGAGCATCGTCCTCTCGATTCCACGCTGCGCGACGCTGATCGCGTGTTTATCCTGCTTTCGTATAGTCCAGGTCTCGGAGGCGTATGTTAGGGCAGGAAGAACAGTGGAATCGAATAGGTGTGCACGGAGTCGGATGTTCTTCGTCTTCTTCGCGACTTCTTCGACGCTCTTGAAAGCTCCCCAAGCCGCTCGTTTCCTTCTGCTCAGCTCTGGCCCTGGGTCGTTAGTCATACTGACTTCGCGACCTAGATACACGTAGCTGCAGCATTCGGAGATGTTCGTTTCGTTGAGCGAGAATGGGGCATCAGAAACTTGTCCGTTCCTCAATAACATCGTCTTCGTAAGATTCAGCTGCAATCGAACGTTCCCACATACACGATCGAAGTCGGCCACATTCGCTCCATCCGGCTGAGGCTTGTGGTTATGAGCACAATGTCGTCAGCGAAGCGAAGAAGGTGCAGTTGCCGGCCGTCAACCTTCACTCCATGTCTTCCTATTCTAGTTCGCGAATGACGTTTTCGAGGGTGACGCTGAAGAGCTTCGGGAGTATGGTATCCCTCTGCCGACCCTCTCTTCACGTTGATGACGACGTCACTGTAGAATTGTGACATTTTGGTCGTGAATCCACTATGCAGCTCTCGAAGGACTCTGATGTGCTGAGTAGGAACACCCTGAGTGAGCAGGGCGTCGATGACCGCTTCAGTTTCGACAGATCGATGAACGTAAAGCACAGCGGCAGCTTGTACTCTCGTCACACTTCGATGAGGTTCGTAATGGTGTGTATGTGGCCGATTGTGCTGAATCCTTTCCGGAATCCTGCTTGCTCGCATGGCTGTCCTTCGTCCAGCGTTCTGCTAATCTTATTCAGGATGACTCGAGTGAACAGCTTGTGGACTACGGACAACAGGCAGATCGGGCGATAGTTGCCTGTGTCGTGCACGTCTCTCTTCTTGTACAGCAAGACGGTCCTGCGGCTGGTATATGAACGTAAAAGTTTTCGCAGCGCGCGCGGCGGCCTCTGCCGCACGCGCGATGAATCGCCAGTGACGCATCGCTCCTGGATGGGCTGTTGTGGGGAGACGGAGCTCTAACAAACTCCCTGTACTGTATTGTATCTAGATATAGATATGAGGCTTTTAGAAATGAAGCTTCGTGTAATGACAGAACCCAAAATCGTTTCACAGTAGCAGAAATTGTCTATTGCTTGGATTAGGTCATCCAATTCCCTAATTCCCAATTTCCTCTAATTAGGTGCACCGGAAGACCCTCAAATAGCTGAGTGGAAGTATTCAAAGCAGCTTATGCAGTTATAAGAGCGTTAACTTCGTAACTGTAGCAGCACACACTATATAGATGTCGCGCTTGCCGCAGCAGTCGCCGTGGCTGCCGCGCGCTTTTGTGTGTTCAGCTTGCTCCCCAGTCCTGCTGATCTTCCATTGAGATGGAACCTTGCACTCCGACAGGTGAAGAGCCGCGCCGGGGTGTTGATGAGCGTTGGTGGGAGGTTCTTCAGGTGTTCGGGTCTGATCCTGTCGGGACCGGGTGCTGTACGTTTCTTCACACACGAGATGGCGTGTCGGATCTCGGAAGGAAGAACAGATGGGACGTGCCATCCTGCGGAAGATGGCATGGGGGCAGATGGACGTGGCTATCGAAGAGATCGGAGCAGAAGTCGTTAATGACCTTCTCCATTTTCTTTCTGGAAGAGGTGACGGTTCCGTCAGGACGTCGGAGAGCGGACATCTTGGTCTTGAAGTTGGCGAAGTTCCGGCGGGCATTGCGGATGCTCAACCCTGCCTCTGCTGCTTCAGCCAACACTTCTGCCCTTCTCTCCTTGAGATCCTCCTTTATCGCCTCTTTGCATAGCTTCGCAAGCTCGGACGTCAGCTGGTAGTTGCCTGACACTCGTGCTGCTACACGCTGGCGTATAAGCTGAGAGTTTCCGGAGACAGGCGTCTCTTGGTGGTCTTCAAGCTCACGGCTCCCTTAGCACTATCGTGGAGATGGTGCATGAAGCGGTCGTATTCCTCATTGACGTTGTCCATGACGGCATCTTCCCAAATGCCGACAAGAGAGGTGTAGAGGTCCCAGTTGATGGTCGTTCTGGGATTCCTCTTCTTGAACTTCGTGGCCTTCTCTCCTTGACGCGAGAAGCGAAACCTCGCGCGAAGGAGGCGGTGGTCCGATCCATTGTAGAACTTGGGGACAACGGATACGTAGGTCAGCCAATACTTGCCATTGAAGAAGATGTGGTCGATCTCGTTGTGGAACTGGCCACCGGGAGATTCCCAGGTCTATCGTAAGGAGGGAGGCTTCTGGAACGGTGAGCTTCCATAGATGGTCTTGGTCGACATGGTAAACTCAGACAGCCTTTCACCTTGCTCGTTCTACTCAAAACCGTGGGTTCCGATGTGAAGTTCTTCCGGTGACCTTCGTGGCCCGATCTTGGCGTTGAAGTCGCCAACGATCACCTTGTAGAAAGTGGGAGCTTCCTCCTTATAGAACTTTTCCGGCTACACATAGAAGGCTTCGACCTCTTCGTCATCGTAGTCGGATGTTGGAGCATACGCGACGAACACACTCAAGGCTGGCGCGGAGCCACATCGCTTCAGTCGCAGACGTCCGATTCGGGTTGTCAGAGACTCCTACGAATCGATGTTCATGACCAAGTGCGTGTTGACGAGGACACCAACGCCGCCCTCTCCCCTGCTGTCGCTTGTTCCGAGGAACAGTTCTTCTCCGGAGTCGTAGGCGGCGTGTAGGGGCGTGTCTTCTCGTCTCGGGCAGTCCGATGACGTCGCACTTGATCTTCCTGGCTTGCATCATCAGGTCCTCGACGGATGCTTCCGATGCGAGGGTGCGGGCGTTGTAAGTACAGATCGTCACCCTAGTGCTTTTCAATTTGCGCAGCCTGGCTAGGCCCT
Source organism: Heligmosomoides polygyrus polygyrus (assembly GCA_947396885.1). Classification (NCBI taxonomy): domain Eukaryota; kingdom Metazoa; phylum Nematoda; class Chromadorea; order Rhabditida; family Heligmosomidae; genus Heligmosomoides; species Heligmosomoides polygyrus. The sequence continues at coordinate 55,548,942 of OX377204.1, read as the reverse complement.
GAGATTTTAGCGGCCTCTCCGTACTCGTCCTTCCCATCGCTGCAGAAATGGGGGCTCTTTCGAGGTCACGGGAATGAGGCCCTTCAGTGCTGCTGTGTTTGACTGGAGTACACACGGTAGCTAGACAGCCTCTGTAGCGGGCGAAGAACTCCGGACAGCCAGCCAGACTGCCCGTAGGGACGGGGCAAGACTTAAGGCGGCCTCGAATTGCCTTACATGTGCTCCCAGTCTACCGAGTGTATCTTTTGGCCGGACCGACACAGTTACAATCCGCACAGGCGTGAACACATCCACGCACACTGTGTATGAACGTATGCCGCTCCCATGGACAAGGAACGCGTCGACCCGACACAGCAGGAGTAAGGAGTCCATCCCCTACATCCCACCTGCGTCTCTGGGCAGTACACGGTCGCATTTGATTCGTGTTTCATTGTCCTATTCACAACCCGGAGTCGGAGTCGAAGTCGAGTCTGTCACGACTCCGGAGAAGAACTGTTCCTCGGAACATGCGATAGCAGGGGAGTAGGGGCGTTGGTGTCCTCGTCAGCACGCACTTGGCCATGAGCATCGATTCGTACGAGTCTCTGACAACCCGAATCAGACGTCTGCGACTGAAGCGATGTGGCTCCGTGCCAGCTTTCACTGTGTTCGTCACGTATGCCCCAACATCCGACTACGACGACGAAGAAGTCGAAGCCTTCTACATGGAGCTGGAAAAGTTCTATAAGGAAGATCACACCTTCTACAAGGTGATCGTCGGCGACTTCAACGCCAAGATCAGACCGCGAAGGTCGCCGGAAGAACTTCATATCGGAACCCACGGTTTGGAGTGGAACGAGCAAGGTGAAAGGCTGTCTGAGTTTATCATGTCTACCAAGACCATCCATGGAAACTCACAGTTCCAAAAGCCTCCCTCTCTACGATGGACCTGGGAATCCCCCGGTGGCCAGTTCTACAACGAGATCGACCACATCATCTTCAACCGCAAGGATTGCCTGACCGACGTTTCCGTTGTCCCAAGTTCTTCACGGGATCGGACTACCGCCTCCTTCGCGCGAGGTTCCGCTTTTCGCGTCAAGGAGAGAAGGCCGCAAAGCTCAAGAAGAGGAATCCCAGAACGACCATCAACTAGGACCTCTACACCTCTCTTGCCGAGTTTTGGGAAGATACCATATCATGGACAACATCGACGAGGAATACGACCGCCTTTTGTGAGCAGCACGAGCAAAAGGCAACTACTAACTGACGTCCGAGCTTGCGAAGCTATGCAGAGAGGCGATAAAGGAAGATCTTAAGGAGAGAAGGGCGGAAGTGTTGGCTGAAGCAGCAGAGGCATGGCTAAGCATCCGCAATGCCCGCCGGAACTTCGCCAACTTTAAGACCAAGATGACCGCTCTCCGACGTCCTGACGGAACCGTCACCTTTTCCAGAAGGACCATAGGGAAGGTCATCCACGGATGGATACGTCGTCCCCTCTGTTCTCCCTTCCGAGATCCGAGTACAGCACCCGGTCCCGACAGGATCAGACCCGAACACCTGAAGAACCTCCTGCTGGCGCTCATCAACACCCTGGCGCGGCTCTTCACGCGCTACCTGTCGGAGTGCAAGGTTCCATCTCAGTGGAAGACCAGCAGGACCGTCTTGCTGAACAAGAAGGGAGACGTGCACGACATTGGCAACTATCGCTCGATCTGCTTGTTGCCGGAGTCTACAAGCTGTTCACTCCAGTGATCCTGAATAGGATCAGCAGAACGCTGGATGAAGGACAGCCAAGCAGGATTTCGGGGAGGATTCAGCACGATCGACCACATGCACACCATTACGAAGCCCATCGAAGTGTCGCTAGAGTACAAGCTGCCGCTGTGCCTTACGTTCATCGACCTGAAGAAGGCATTCGACTCCGTCGAAACTGAAGCGGTCATCGACGCCCTGCTCACTCAGAGTGTTCCTACTCAGCACATCAGAGTCCTTCGAGAGCTGTACAGTGGATTCACGACCAAGATCTCTCCATTCTACAACGATGTCGTCATCGATGTGAAGAGAGGGGTTCGGCAAGGGGATACCATATCCCCGAAGCTCTTCAGTGCCACTCTCGAAAACGTCATGCGCGAACTATTAGGTTGTCACAAAAGTTCTGTCCGATTTCGATAGGTGCTGCTTTGTGATTGTTTTTTTCATGAATAAAGAAAGTAATTGTACATAAATTGTATGCCGTTTTGTAGCGCTTGCTTCGCTCTGTTAAACATGGCATATTGTTTTTAAAAAGTCGTGAACATTGCATCGTTTAAGGCGCTGGACGAAACCGTGAAGAAAATGCACTTCCGGGTAGTAATGCTTCATGAGTTAAAGTTTGGCCGCAGAGTGAGCGAGGCAACTCATAACATCAGAGTGCATGAGATGATGACTCCGCTAACGAACGCACCGTGCACAGATGGTAACAGAAGTTCCGTATTGGAGGCGTGGATCTCGAAGACGAGGACCGTTCAGGACGACCACCAAAGTGTTATAACGGAATTTGAAAGAAAGTGTGGAATCCGATCCACGAAGAGCTGTGCGTGAGATAGGGAGAAAGCCTATGGTCAGTGGTATAACCATTTCGAGGGATCTACAGTACCGTCGGCAAACGTTCGCCAAAACGCGGCCAGCGGCGGATTAATTCGCCGTTTCCGCCGCTTTGCCATAACTCTCTTCAAAGTCACTTATATTCAATGAAGGGCACATTGTTGGAATCAGAACAACATTATCTACCCAATGGCGTAAAAATTATAACAAGGTTTCAAAACTTTTGAGTTCGAGATGACCTAGATTAGTCGAGCCCGTAATTGTCTTGACCTGATCCACATTCGCCCCTGAGTCTCCCTTAATTGTGCCCCTGGCAGGGATCGACTTGCTAAGTGGAATTTTAAAAATTTTAAACGCTGTCGAAAATATGTTTCATGCTAATTTTAGGTTTTGACTAATCATGGCGATCTATTTGATATCAAATTTGCCTTGTTTGGCCCCGTGTACATCATTCCATGCGTTCTCAACTGCCGATTTTTCAACTTTCGCTAATTAATTACGACCGCATCACTTTTGCTTTTAGGGCTGAGTTTTGCTGAAGTTTTCGACTTTAAGGTGTGGATTACTACTGTGGATTTCAGGCTTAGTTTGATCAAAAGTAAGACAGTAGTCAGCCGCCAAATTGGCAGTGCATCAGGGTTCCAGGGAGACACGTCCTGCAAAGGCTACTTCACGTGTGTAGATCTGTGTCTCCATGAGGCGGATCAGGATGAAAGCTGGATATGTGGTCAGACACCATGCAGAGATGCTTTCCCACAAAAACGATGGAGCTGGCAGCTCACGTCTCGGAGTTTCGCTTCCATGGAAAGGCAGTTTCCTTCAAATCCAGCATTGAGATTTGACACTGACGTCTGCCCAACCCTCGCAGAAGAGCTCCTACCACATAGCAAAGCCCATATTTGCGATATCTTTCAAAATTTTTTCACTCGACCTTAACCGAATTTATTACTTGAGACAGGTCCGATACTGGAGCAAACACTGTTGCCGTAATTGCAGTGATCTGACCTGCCCCTGCAAACATGTGTCCTTTGGACATGCAATCGCTGCTTCTCTCCTCTCACTACTCACACTAACCCAACGCAGGGTTAGGATTGAGGTTCCAGAATCAAAGGGGGGGGGTCGTAGTGACGTCGTCTTTTTCTGGGGGGCAAGGGCGTCGTACTCCTCCTCGTTTTAACAGAGGACTTTATCGTATTTTTTCGTAGTTCCTTGTACACCTCAAAGAATCCAATTCTTTTAATTTCGGCAGTCTTCAAATCAGTGTGATCCGCTTCAATTTCGACGTTATGGACACGACAGTTTTTTTTAAACCTGAAAGAGCGACATTTGCATGCAAAATTGCAGTCTATAAAATATCGAGTGTTAATTGCTAGTAATCACTCAAGTGCTTCTCTTACAAATGTTATCTGATTTTCTGTCTTTTGTTTATCTCTTCACACAGTAAAAAATAAGCTTCGAGCTTCGACATAATTTGGGGCCGTCCACAAAATTGTCGTTTGCATGAAAATAAAATTATTTTCTACCTAAACCAGACAATAATATAGCTAAAATTCTGCCGTAAATAGACTCACGTTTTGCTCGATATACAGCGGAAAATTCAGATTTCTGAAGCAACCTTCAATATGATCTGGGGACTCCATTTTTCCTATTCCAAAAAAGTGTCTGAATAGTGGAACCCCACTGATCGCACAGAATATTGCTGCAATAACAAACTGATATTTAATGATCAAACCTTTAAGGTTTTTTATTCGCACTTGAGAAAACTATTTCCGTGACAAGTTAATCCTTCGAATAGATCCACTGGTGTTAGAGATCGCTGTTGCCTACACTTAAACTGTCATAAATCGGAGAGCTTTTGGAAAGCCTCGATTTTTGGTCGATTTTTGCGGAAAATCGACCAAAAGTCGAACCCATAATCATATCGAAGATCGTAGCGGAGAGCCATGTTTTTTATCGTACGATACCTAGGGCTTAAATTTTTGTGAGGTACTTTTTATGAGGTATTCCGTTTTCTGGTGTTGTTTCCTAGAGATGAAAGACATATATTTCCGTGACAAGTCATCCCTTCGGTTTCGACCCGGTCATAGGTTCAAACAACAGTTCAGAAAAAAAATTCTAAGGAAACCACTTAAGTCATCATTAATCGATATTTTAAGGAGTACAAATGGTTAGTGTGAGTAGTGAGAGGAGAGAAGCAGCGATTTCATGTCCAAAGGACACACGTTTGCAGGTGCAGGTCAGGTCACTGCAATTACAGCAACAGGGTGGGCTCCAGTATCGGACCTGTCTCAAGTAATAAATTCGATTAAGGTCGAGTGAAAAAATTTCGAAAGATATATATAATATTAGCTTTGCTAAGTGGTAGGAGCTCTTCTGCGAGGGTTGGTCAGTGTCAAATCTCAATGTTGGATTTGAAGGAAACTGCCTTTCCATGGAAGCGAAACTCCGAGACGTGAGCTGCCAGCTCCATCGTTTTTGTGGGACAGCATCTCTGCATGGTGTCTGACAACATATCCAGCTTTCATCCTGATCCGCCTCGTGGAGACACAGATCTACACACGTGACGTAGCCTTTGCAGGACGTGTCTCCCTGGAACCCTGATGCACTGCCAATTTGGCGGCTGACTACTGTCTTATTTTTGATCAAACTAAGCCTGAAACCTACAGTTGTAATCCACACCTCAAAGTCGAAAACTTTAGCAAAACTCAGCCTTAGAGCAAAAGTGATTCGGTCGTAATTAATTAGCGAAAATGGAAAAAAAATCGGCAGTTGAGGATGCATGGAACGCTGAACTTGGTGACAAACCAGGCAAGTTTGATATCAAAGAGATCGCCGTGATGAGACAAAACATAAAATTAGTATAAAACACATTTTCGACAGCGTTTAAAATTTTTAAAATTCCACTGGGCAAGTCGATCCCTGCCAGGGGGCACAATTAGGGGAGACTCAGGGGCGAATGTGGATCAGGTCAAGACAATTACGGGCTCGACTAATCTAGGTCATCTCGAACTCAAAAATTTTGAAACCTTGTTAAAATTTTTACGCCATTGGGTAGATAATGTTGTTCTGATTCCAACAATGTGCCCTTCATTGAATATAAGTGACTTTGAAGAGAGTTATGGCAAAGCGGCGGAAACGGCGGATTAATCCGCCGCCGGCCGCGTTTTGGCGAACGTTTACCGACGGTACTGTAGAGGCGATAGGCAAGGTGAAAAAGCTGGATAAGTGGGTACACCACGAACTCACTGAGGAGCAGCAGAGGTGTCGTCTAGAGATCTGTTCTTCCCTTATTATAAAAAAGAAAACGATCCATTTCTCGACTGGTTAATTACCTGTGACGAAAAATTTATTGTGTATGACAATCGAAGAAGATCAGCACAATGGCTTTCGTCGAAACACTTTCCCAAACCTAGTCTTCACCGAAGAAGGTCATGCTTATGTTTGGTGGTCTGCAACTGGTATTACTACTACGACTTCTTGAAGCTTGGAGATAACATCAGGCAGAAAGGTACTGTCGCGAATTAGACGTGGTTCACCAAAAGTTGCTTGAAATGCATACTGCACTGATGAATCAAAGAGGTTCGATCCTTCTTCAAGATAACGCCCGTCCGCATGTCTTGCATTTGACCATCCAACAATTAAATCAGTTAATGTATGAAGTTCTTCCGCATCCCTTTTATTCGTCGGATCTAGCCATAACACACTTATTTTTTCAAACATCTCGATGGTTTCCTCAAGGAGAAAAACTTTTCAAATGAAGCAGGTATCGAAATTGACTGTAAGTGTTTCATTGCTTTTAGAAATTCAGATTTCTTTCAAAATTTAATTAATGCTGTCGTATATCGTTATTAGAATTGCACTGATTGTAACGGATTTTACTTTGATTATTAAACTTTATTTTCTGCTGGGGCGCGTGTAGCGCAGTCGGAGGAGGCGCGACTGCCGCGTGCACCCGATGCCAGGTTCCTGGTTCGGATTTCCCGCCCAGGCCAACCAAGCCTTCCATCCCTCCGGGGTCGGTGAATTGGTACCAGACTTGTCTGGGAAGGATAGAGCGCTGACTTGTTCATCGGCTGGCCACCGCAAGTCATTGTATGGCCAAATACGCATTCGACTCGCCTACACGACATCCCGTAGAAGTAGAATGCGCTGGCGCATCCCAGAAGGGATTGAGTAACGCCGTCCTTTATCCTTTATCCTTTATTTTCTGCTGAGATGTCACACCGTAAAGTTGCCGTCGAAAATCGGACAGAACTTATGTGACAACCTAATAGAATTGGAAGACATGGGAGTGAAGGTCGACGGCCGGCAACTATGTACATCATCTTCGCTTCGCTGACGACATCGTGCTCATAACACCGAGCATCAGCCAGGCGGAGAAAATGCTGGCCGACTTCGATCGTGTATGTGGGAACGTTGGACTGCAGCTGAATCTTACGAAGACAATGTTCATGAGAAACGGACAAGTTTCCGATGCCCCATTCTTGCTCAACGGAACGAACATCTCCGAATGCTCCAGCTACGTCTATCTGGGTCGCGAAGTCAATATGGCCAACGACCTAGCGCCGGAGCTGGGCAGGAGGAAACGAGCGGCTTGGGGAGCTTTCAAGAGCGTCGAAGGAGTCGCGAAGAAGACGAAGAACGTCCGACTCCGTGCCCACCTATTCGACTCCACTGTTCTTCCTGCCCCAACATACGCCTCAGAGACCTGGGCTATACGAAAGCAGGATGAACACTCGATCAGCGTCGCTCAGCGTGATATCGAGAGGACGATGCTCGGTGTGACACGACTCACGCAAGTGAGAGAAAGCCTCCGGAGCTCCGAGCTTCGCCGACGTTCGAAGATCAGAGACGCTGTCGCGTGGGCCAAGTTGTCGAAAGTTAGGTGGGCCGGCCACGTAATGCGCTTCGCAGACACCCGCTGGACGAGAGCCGTCACCGACTGGATTCCGCGGGATGTCAAGAGAACACCAGGACGCCCACCAACACGTTGGTCGGACTTCTTCGCGAAAGCCCTGAACGACCGTTATGACACTCTTCATGTCCCTCGAGCAAGGAGGATCCATTGGAGCACTCTGGCACGCGACAGGGACGAATGGAGACGCTGCTGGCGCCCGCTCGAGCAAGTCGATGATCAACGGGACGACAGGTGACAGGTGACAGGTGATTCACAACTCGAGCATACGCCACGTGGCTTTGCGACAAGCGGCCCGAGATCCCTCTTGACACCTAGTTATTGCCACCACTTTGGATTTATTGATGAGAAATCCGTATCCGCGTTTCCTCCCGTTTTTGCGCTCTACCGTTCCGCATTCTGTGTCCCACTTTTGTCAAGAAAATTCCGCACATCTCTGCTCAAGTCACAGGTGGGTTGGAACGACAGCATCAATTTCGCACTTGGTTAGCACCCTGTGTATGGAGGTTAAATGGGGTGTTGATCACGAATCTGCCATCTCGTTATGACTTGCATCACAACAAGATCAAAGTGTGTTACTCTTCCATCCTCAATGAGATTGGAATCGGCGCCATTGGTGGTATTAAGAGGCGATTCTTCAGAAATGTGCAGGTTTTCAGGTAAATCACAGCACTCAGTCATACCGCTGCCTTCGGAATATGTACCCTCGACTCCAATCTTGTGAACCAAGCACACTATCACCACGCCATTTATACATGACAATTTTTGGCAGTTGCTGCTCTGTTAATTATTCAACATGCATAAGTGAATGAGGGGGGGGGGGATGCGATGAATACAATAAGCCATTTTTAGTAGAAGTGTTGCCAGTTTTATCCAGTTTCACCCCTAAGCCCTACTCCATACGGTATCAACGCGCCCGACCAGCAGTCGAGACGGTGAGGTTTGACCCACCAAAGCTCGCCCGAGTGATCCATGTAGTAATTTTGTTTTACACAGTTGTAATCAGCGTTTGAAGCTCATTTACGCAATCTTTAATTGCTCTTCAAAGTTCCACGGGACGTTGCGGGAATTCCCTGGTCCCCTTAAAATGAAGGTCTTGCGCCTATCTTGGCCATGCTGTGAAAGCACTTATGTCAAACGCAACGTCAAAGATGCCGAGATTCATCGAGGGGATGAAATGTGGTCTTGTTTTAGTTCGGACAACTCTTCGCCTCTCTACTCAAAACTTTGCGCTCGGCTGATTGCACTGTTTGAGTGCCGCAGTTCTTCTCATGAGCGGCATATTCACTGCACTGTTGACGTATTTATCTACAACACAAACCCGATAAGCCGCGTAGAGTGGGGATATGTCCCAAATATCACTGGTTGAACATGGAGATCGAATGCAGGAGATCTAGACCGAGAAACAGCTGCTGAAGGAGAGATGCAGTCCTAATGGAATTTAAAGTAGTAGTGTTGCGGAAGTCCTTCTCGTGTTACGTATGTACAAGCTACGGAAAGTTGGAAGAGAGCAATCGGCTGAGAAGTCAATGTGTAGATCTGCAGTTCGAGCGCACAGGTCGACGGGGAACTGGGGAGCATTGTGGCGGCTCAAAATAAGGCTTCGCTTCGAGTTCAAGAGCATCAAGGGCGATGCGGTAACGATCACAAGCAGAAAAGGGGACATGAGCTTCGACTTCAGCGGCTATCGACCACTTCCACTCTCGGCGTCGAACAGCCGTTGGTCAGCCGGTTGTTCGCCTTTCGCTTCCATTCGTCCATGTAGCCACACTTCATGCCATCAACCTGAAATAGAGAGTGTAGAGAAAGGGTTTGGAACATTCATTAAAGGCTTACTCGATTTCCATCGACTACAGGCTCACTCGTCGGCTAAGCCAAGAGGATGCGTCGAGTGATACAATACATACATACAACAAGCTAGCCACGTTTCTACGTATGAACATTGCATACCACTCGTTCTGACAGCCTAACTCCTCCCATTTCTGACTGCCAACAATTGTTTGGAGACGTGGCGTGTTCCTTTTAGATGTTGTTTGTAGTCCCTTGAGAAGAAAACTCAGGGCAGTCACTTGTTTAGCGAAAACACGTATGGCTAGAATTCGACGGCTACGCCATGCCTTCACGCGACATTTTGCAAAATCTTCACGCTCCGTTCAAATTAAAGTGCTTGCTGTTTGAGCACCGCCTCATCCTTCGACAAACCCTGCATACACGTACTTAACGTATTTCTTATGAGTCGAGGACGTCACCATGTCGCGCAGTGTGTGCCCGTTTATACCATCTTCAACCTAAACCGGGCACTTTTACTCATTTTGAGCTAGCCCCTTTTTAATTTCAAGCCATACACTTTTAGAACTAAAATGATATTCAAAATGCAAAGTAGCTTCTTCTTCTTCAGCGTTTGTCCCGCTTCATGGCGGGGTCCGCTTTTCCGGTGCCATATCGCCATCTCTCCCGATCCCGTGCTAGATCAGGGTGGACACCAGCTACTTTAAAGTCCTTGTGTAACGTATCAGTCCAGCGCTGCTTCGGGCGCCCTCTAGGCCGCTTTCCAGACACTTCGAAGTTAAGGCCTATCTTACGGACGCTGTCTTCCTTTCAACGCAGAACATGGCTGTACCATCGCAGGCGAGCCTCTCGCATCTTGTCAGCTATCGGCAGCGACACCGAACTTCTGCCGAATAGCTTCGTTTCGGATGCGGTCCAGGCGCGTGATTCTAGCCATCCAGCGCAGCATCTTCGTTTCCATTACGCTGAGGCGACTTTCCGTTTCCTTTGTCGCAGGCCAACGCTCAGCTCCGTACATCGCTACCGGCCGGACGACGGTTTTATAGATCTTTGACTTTAACCGCTCTGCCATCTTCTTGTCGCAGAGTACTCCAGTCAACGAGCGCCACTTGGACCAAGCTAAACTCACGCGTGAGTTCACTTCAACCATCAGACTGCCATCAGAGGCTATTGCCGATCCCAAGTACAGTTATGGCCGTAGCCTTTTCAAAAATGCCGAAAAAGCCGCATTTTTCCGGTTTTTTCGGCCATTCGAAATAACTTCCTTCAAAGTTGACCAATTGCGAAAGCAAGCACACTTTTGAGTTCAGCAGTTCAAGCTCTATCAGATGTTGTGGATACTCAACTAGGGACTACATTTATGAATGTATATTGTAGTATAATAGAGGCCAAATAGGAATGAACGATAAGACTTAGCATACTTAAGTGAACACTATAAGATAAGTACCATTGAGTAACATCCACAGGCATAACTTAGGGGTACCGCAAGTAGGTAATAGAGATAGCGCTCAAGTTGTCCACTCTAGGCGCGGTGCCCCCTTTCAAGACCAGAGGTAGTTGGCCCCATTGGCTAACTATTGAAGATATTTGTAGCTCCGCCTCCGCATATTGTCTATATAACCTGCTGTGATGTGATATTCGTGTAGTGCTCTGAGAGTTATAAAGTAATAAATCACTTATTACAATTGACTACAGACGCATCCGTTGGTGAACCACCAAATAACCAATTGCGAAAGCAAGCACATTTTTGAGTTCAGCAGTTCAAGCTCTATCAGATAGCGTTAAAAAATTGCCAAAAATTTCAAAGTTCAATCGATTTTTTTCAAAGGTTATTTTTTTCGTTCAAAATCGTGCTCTATTGCGAAGGGCGGCTGCGGACGAGTTGTCGGCAGCAAGTCGTCGAAAACCGTTGCATGCTCATAACTTCTTCAGTTTTAGGTTTTTTTGAGAAACGGTTGGTACCTTTCGATTCGACTCTTCGAGATCTACACAACCATGTATGCAACTTTATCAGAACACCGCATTTTCGCAGTGGGTGGGCAAAAATGTCTGGAACGGGCTCTTTGCGATTGGAGAAGCTTATTTTCCGAGACTTGCATGTTCTCGGAGTATCTCAAGCATGGCGTGAAGTGCTCTGACATGCCAGGAATCCCTCCAGAGTGCGCCGTACACAATGCATACAGGATAGGACCTACGAATCGAGTGGGCGCGACAGCTTGTAGAGTGCGCGTTTGGGGAGTTTTATCAGAAATTGCTATCCGCTCTATTCAGGAATTGCTCTAAGACTGTCCAGCTAGCCTTTGGAGTGCGCCGTGAACAATCTATATAGGATCAAACCTATCAATCGAGAGGGGGGACAGCTTGTACAGTGAGCGTTTGGGGAGTTTTATCACAAATTTGCAGCCGACCTACTCAGGAATTGCTGTACTCTGTTCCGGCGAGACCTAGGAGTGCGCCGTGAACGATGTATATAGGATCGGACCTCGAGTGGACGCAACAGGGTGTAGAGTGGGCGATTGGGGAGTTTTATGAGAAATTCTCAGCCGCCCTAGTTAGGAACTGCTCTAACACAGTCCAACTAGCCTTTGGAGTGCATCATGAACAGCGCATATAGAATAGAACCTATCAATCGAGTGGGCGCGACAGCTCGCAAATTGCACGCGCGGGCGTGTTCAGAGCGCAATAACTCTGTAGAGATCGAATCGATCCGGCTGCGGCTCGTGGGTTTCGTAAGCAGCAGAGAGCTTTAGTAGTCCGCAAAAGTACAGCGTTTTAGCTTCTAAACAGGCGAAATTATAGCGGTATGAAAATGCATGTGAGGCTTGTGTGGCCTAATTTTTTTCCCGATTTCAGTCAATCACTGCGGGAAGACGCGATGAGCTGACGGCCTACAAATGCACATTCAGGCATATCACTTAAGGTACTTTGCGATGGCATGCTCATAGCTCCCCTGCTGCTTAAACTGCTTCAGCTCTATTAAGGGGGGCCAAAAGTAATGAGACACCCCATGCCGTTTCCATACATCTCGTGACTGGAGTCTGGTTTCGTGCTTATCGTATTTGTATGTTTATATGCTACTTACTGAAGCCCATCTGAGAAGTTACTACTTTCGCCCTTTCCAGAAGCATGCCAAAAACCCCATCCTGTCTCATGCCGAAACCCCAGTCTGACGAGTCGACCTGTGTCGCGCAAATCTCCCCCAATTCCCAACCCCGAGCAGCCTGGGCTCAATATTCACGCAAGATGAGAAGTACGTCTTCTACCTTAACCCTGCCAAGCAGCGAGTCTGGGTGAGGCCTGGTGAATTGTTACCGACCTTCGTTCGGCGAGATGTTCACGGCGAGAAGCATCTTTGGAGCGTTTGGGTCTGCGCCCCTGGATCGGTTTACCGGAGGCTGTTTCCCAACAGCACCGCGATGAACTCCAAGGCCATGGTGAACGAAATAGAGGAGATGGGCCGGCGACTCGCTCTTATTCATTCGCAGCACTTCAAAAAGGTTCTCCTCTTCGACAACGCCGCACCCCATCGGGAACAAGTAAGCACGGATAAGCTTGGCTAGCTGGGCTACGTTCACATGCCTCACCCACCGTATTCGCTGGACATCTCTCCATGCAACTACCACTACTACTTGAGCCTACAGGACTTCCTAGTCGGAAGGGACACAAGAACCCAAGCAGTCCTTGACAACCATATCGAGCAGTTGATCAACACCAGGCTCAAGCAGTTCTGGAGGGATGGGATCAGGAAGTTGGCTGAGCGATGGCAGCAAGGTCCTTGCCCTTAATGGCAAATACACTCCTCAGCATCGTTGAGTTGTAATTGAGTTATAAGGAGATAAAAAAATTTTTCATTTTGTCTCATTACTTTTGGCCCCCCCCCCCCCCTAATATCTGCCATTTTAGAGCGGTGGAGGGCAGCGGTGAAATTTCCAGCGCTCTTACTCGTCCATGTTTGAGATTTCAACACTCTTAATAGTACCTTTCTGTTCAGCTCGAAAAGCTCTATCGAACGGTACCAATCTCGTCCAATTCTGAGAACATCGATTTTTTGACAATTTCGCATCGAAGACGAGGGCGCTCTAGGCCGCGGCATTTCCCAGCTTTGCTAGTTCAGGGCTCCTTCGGTCTCCAGTTTACCTTCTTCCACTAAGTCTGAAGACTTTATAGAAAAACAGTGAAACAGAAACGATAAACATGCATGAATACACACGATAACTGCAGTAAGAAATCTTTGCCTGTTTTGGGTGGAGTAAAGCGGCCAATTTTGGAAGAAATAGAGGGTGGAATCCCATTTTTCTCCCTTTCTCACTTGTCTCCAACTGAGGAAACGACCTGTAAGAATATTGTTGTTTTGGTTTTACCGAACCGGTGTGGTTTCACACAACAGGTATCACTTCCTTACAAGTTTGCATTCTGCATGTAGAGATAATAGCCGGATGGTAGCGCAATCGGAGGAGGCGTCGGTGTTGCGTCTACCCAGTACTCGTCTCCGTAGTCGGTGACTTGGCCGAAATGATCGGGATGGATAACACGTCGAATAGGACACTTTTCAAGTCAAACTGCACGCTTTTTATTACAAAATGGAACTTTTAAAATCCAACTGGACACTTTTTTAAGCAAGCCTAAGGCTTTTAAAGTCAAAGCGAACTCTTCCAAATCAAAACAGGCTCCTTCTACATTAAACTAGAGACTCTCCAAAAAAGTTAGAATATTCTTATCGTGCAATTTTAGAGCGGCCGTGCCCACTCGATTGATAGGTTCCATCCTATATGCAATGTGCGCGGCGCACTGCGCTAGCTGGACAGCCGTAGAGCAACTCCTGAGTAGAGCGGCTGTGAATTTCTCACAAAACTCCCCTAACGGCCACTCTTCAAGCGGCCGTGCCCACTCGATTGATAGGTTCCATCCTATATGCATAGTGCACGGCGCACTCCAAATGCTAGCTGGACAGCCGTAGAGCAACTCGTGAGTAGAGCGGCTGTGAATTTCTCACAAAACTCCCCTAACGGCCACTCTTCAAGCGGCCGCGTCCACTCGATTGATAGGTTCCATCCTATATGCTTAGTGCACGGCGCACTCCAAAGACTAGCTGGACAGCCTTAGAGCAACTCCTGAGTAGAGCGGCTGAGAATTTCTCATAAAACTCCCTAAACGCTCACACTGCAAGCTGTCCCCCCACCCCTCGATTGATAGGTTGATCCTACATGAATAGTGCACGGCGCACTCTCAGTGGATTCCTGGCATGACGGAACACTTTACGCCATGTTTGATATACTCCGGAAACATGCAAGTCCTGAAAAATAAGCTTCTCCAATCGCAAAAGGTCTGCCCCAGTCATTTTTGACCACCTACTGCGAAAATGCGGTGGTCTGATAAAGCTGCATAAATGATTGTGTAGACCTTGAAGAGACGAATCGAACGGTACCAACCGTTTCTCAAAAAACCACAAATTAAGGGAATTCTGAGCACACAACCGTTTTCGACGCCTTGCGGCGGACAACTCGTCCGCGACCGCCCTTCGCAATAGAGCGCAAGTTTTCAATTTCGAATATTTTCATGGCTCCATATGAATAATATATACCAAACGATAGAGCTCGAGCTCCTGAGCTCAAATATATCCTTGCTTGGTTTCTGAAATGTACGAATTCTAGGAGAGTTATATCAAAAAGACCCAAAAGCCGGGAAAACGCGGCTTTTTCGGGATTTGATCAAAAGATACGGCCTTAACTGTATTTAAACACCGAAGTGCGTGAAGCTCAGTACCGTTAATCTTAATGGAGCCGGACTCATTTACGTCATTCCTTAGATACTCGGTCTTCTTGACGTTCAATTTGAGTCCGAACATCGCTAGGCTTGCACCTCTCGCTCGAGTTCATCTTTATCTTCGCAGGCGAGCATCACCTCATCAGCATATAGCAACGTCCAAGGAACGGACTTCTGAAGATCTCGCGTAATGGCATCCATTACGACAACAAAGAGGAGTGGGGAAAGCGCAGATCCTTGGTGCACCCCAACAGAGACAGAAAACTCCGTCGAGGTTCCTGCTGCAGCTTGCACACGACTGTTTGGACAAGAGTATAGCATTCGCACCCACTCTACAAGTTCTTCGGGAACACCGTGCTGTCGTAGGGCGTACCATATAACCTCACGTGGCACGCGATCGAAGGCCTTCTCCAAATCGAGAAAGGTGATTTGCACCGGCTTTTGTTTCTCGCTTCTCTACCAGAAGACGGGCGGCATGTATGGCGTCAATGGTGCCACAGCCAGCTACGAATCCGCACTGATTGCTGGAAAGCTTGACGATTTCGCGAATTCGGCTATCGAGGATTCGCTTGAAGATCTTCATGCTGTGCGAAAGCAACCGAGTCGGACGGTATTTTGAGCAGTATGAAGGGCTGCCCTTCTTCTTCCAAACCGGGATCGTCGTATTTTCCTGCCAGACATCAGGCGCCTTCTTCTCCGCTATAACCTGGTTGAAAAACTTGGCCAATCACTCAGCAGAGTACCAGAACTTCGACTTCCATAAATCAGCTGGCAAGTTATCACCAGTCGCCTTGCCCGGTCTCATCATTCTCAGAGTCGCGTCAGTTTCCTCCACAGTGATTTTATGGAGGGGACCGTGGATAGGAGCTACAGAAGGGACGGCCGGATGAGTGAACTCTTCAGTCGAAATTCCCTCAAAATGATCGCATCATCGTTTCAAGGCCTTTGTGCGCTCTGTCAGAAGACGGCCGTTATCACCATTGATGCCAAAGAACTTCTCTATATCCTCGGATTGACGATGATGGTTTTTCGCAAGTCAGCACAAATACCGCTAACCATCGCGCGAGTCGAGCTTTTCGTAGACAGCATTGTAATGAGTAGCTTTTGCAACGGCCACAGCCTTCTTGGCAGCTTTTTTCGCTTCGTGTACCCTTGCCAGTTATTGGCGGTCTTGTCGCCGAGAAACACATGATAAGCGCTTTCTTCTCTCGAACCTTTTCTTTCACATCGTTCCTCCACAGCCATGCCAGCATGTCGACCTTTCGTCGTCCAGGCTTCGTAGTGCCAAGTTCTGA
Source organism: Heligmosomoides polygyrus polygyrus (assembly GCA_947396885.1). Taxonomy (NCBI): domain Eukaryota; kingdom Metazoa; phylum Nematoda; class Chromadorea; order Rhabditida; family Heligmosomidae; genus Heligmosomoides; species Heligmosomoides polygyrus. The sequence continues at coordinate 55,532,619 of OX377204.1, read as the reverse complement.
CCTCACAGCTAGAAATATCGCGTCGGTCGCTTTCTTCCAAGTTTCGTCGACAGTCGTGACTGTCGGTAACCGTACGCGAGAAATCACAGCTGCTTCCTTCTCTCTCATTCGCCACCACTTGATTCTTGCAGCACCGAATCGCTCAACCTGCTGCAGCCTCGGGGGTACGATCTTCAAAGTACAGCGGACGATGCTGTGGGGCGACCGTTTCAACGGCACGATCTTCGCGTCTTTGACGAGATTTCGGTCACGATCTCTCACAAGGACGAAGTCTATCTGCGCCTTGGTGTTTCCACTATAGAACGAGATAAGGTGGGAGTTGCGTTTACGAAACACGGTGTTCATTATGGTGAGGTTATGCGAATCCGCATATTCAAGGATACGCTCACCATCTGTGTTACGCAAACCATAGCCGAATCCATCATGACAGCTGTACCCGTCTTTCGTCGCGCCGACGTGCCCATTAAGGTCACCAGCGACAATGATGACGTCCTTCGACGGTTCCTCTGCTGTCTTCTCATCAAGCAGGCTCCAAAACTCATCCTCGGCTTTATCGGAGCAGCCAGTCTGCGGAGCATACGCAGAGAAGAAGTGGAAGAGTCGCTCCTTAGCGGTGACAACGATTTTCATCAATCGATCGTCAAAGCGCTCGACGCTTACAATTGAGTCTCGGAAACGCTCGGAGACGATTATACCAACACCGTTGGTGGTCCTGGGACTACCGCATAGAATGGCCTTGAAGCCACGTCCTATGTCCCTTGACTTGCGGCAGGACCACTTCGTCTCCTGCACCGCACAGAGATCAACTCTTCTACGCTCCAGTGCCTCTATCAACTCGCACGAGCGGCCCGTCAACGCACCAACAATCAGCGTTGCTACGCGGGTTCTGCTTACTTTACGGGACTTTCGGACTAGCTCAGTTACCCCCCGATGCCGTCCTCGCATCAGGGACCCTCGCATACTTCTCACACTCGCCGGGTTTTGCGAGTGCGCGTCGGCTCCCGCGGACGCCGTAGTACTATCTCGGAAAACATGAACTGACATACATCCATACGATGTGACACTGGGTTGTTCGTAGGCCGGCCTGTCGCCTGCATTCGAATGCCTCGCAGAAGCGAGCAGTTTCCAGTGGCACTGCGTGGTGGAACGGACATCGCCACCTTCAAAATTCAAAGTAGCTCCTAGAGTTTAAACAAGGATTGCTAAATAAATTTACAATTACCTTTTCTCAAAGCAAACGTTTATTAGAACTTCTTCAAGAAACGTAATTAGACTGCATGAGTAAGCACCAAAAATTCTTTTCGTTTGACCTCATACAATATTTTTAAGTCTACCCTGACCTAGGTACCGGTTACCGCGTTCTCCCAACACCAGTTCTTGGCTCGGATTTTCAGCCTAGACCAACCAATTCTTCCATCCAACCGGAGTCAGCGAATTGGAAAAGCACTGACTTGTTAATTGTCTGGCCACCGCAAGTCATTATATAGACGCTATATGCATTCAAATCGCCTCCATGACCTCCGGTAGAAGTAGAATGCGTGGCGCACCCCAAAAAGGATAATGCTGACTATTATTCTTATCCTTTATTAGATGAAGAGATTGCGCCGCGCACTCGTTCTATGCACTGTCTGCTGGAATGACTCGTGTCAATTTAGAAAAAAAGCAACCGCAATAAAAAAAATACCCCACCTTTCTCCCCAACTAAACCTCAGATAAATAGCACGCAATTACATTACCAACCAGATAAGCATCACAATACGAGTACACAATCGCTTCACACAAAGAATTCTATGTATGGGAGCGCTTCAGGCATCGAAGACGCTGACCTAAGCGCTGTATGCCCAACAACGATTGAGTTGATGCCCTACGAAATATGCACCGATATTTTCGTGAAAAAATTGGAAAATTGTGGCACAGTACGAGCAGCGAGGACATCATGAACCGCTCCCAAAGATTTCCTCACCGAAGCTTTGAAGAACGATGGTGCTGAAAACGCTAAAATTCTCGAATTTATTCGTCAGGGCTGCCCACCCGAAATCGCGTGGACCGATGAGAAAACTTTTGCAGTTGAGCACACAACAGTTAAAGTCAGCACAACTTGGTTTCCTACTGAAACACTCGAAAACGCCGTATATGTTCAAAGACTACTTCTATAGTCTATCACGGCTTCCGCTCGAGTGACATCGGTGGGTAATATGGGAATTGTTCCCCTCAATAAAAATATAAAAATCAGCTCCAGGAACTTCTGCAGAAACTTCTTGCAAAGAGTAATTTGATTCCGGGTACTGAAAATCATTATTCAGAACGAGGGTTTGTTCTCCAGCGGAAATGGGCGCCAGCGCACCTATCAGATCCACAACTGCGTATTCTGATGGTGAGCAAAACTGTCCCAGATTTCGGGGCAGGTATGTGAGCTCTGAAACTCATAGGACATGGCCCGACGGACAACTTGGGTTGAAACTGGCAACATGGCTGGATCTTCTCTCATAACAGGGTGATGGTCGGAAAGATATGATAGCAACTGACAACGAGCGAGCACAGTCCACACTGGAATCCACAAATCCATTGATCCACTTTGAAGGGTGATGATGACGAGCGTTCGCTTCCCTGTTATGAGAGAAGATCCAGCGTACTTTACGGCCACCTCCCCCCCCCCCCCCCCACACCCCCTTAGACGATGGAAGAACGCAGAGCATCGCTGCGCCCTCTTTGCTTCAACCAACTTTTATCTTATTTCATCTTATTTCTTTTATTTATTCAAGGCTTAGACGTGCGTATTCACGTTGCAAACTAACAAAAAAAGAAGAGAACAAAAACAACCAAATACGTAAACCACTCAGCTAGATATCAATTCTTGTGCTACGTTTTTAATACATGTCACGTGTGTCATGTCTTTGTTGGGAATAGAAGAGGAAACATGACAAAAGTCAGCGTTGATCATAGGCATGATGAGCCATGCGTTCTGTTTCTACACGCTCATGTGGAGGCCTTTTAAGTACCTTGCTAGCCCATACCATGACGCGCGCCAATGGAGTGGTCTCTGGCTTACACGTCACAACTAACATCAGAATCATCAATCTCGGAAGCGTGGAAGGAGTGCTTAACCTCTCACTGGAGCCCTGAACCGAATTGGGTGAACCCAGAGCTGCGCCTCAACCGAGTGGCAGTATTCGGCAACGGACACCAATCCTTGCATCCCCGGGGGTGCGCTCGTTGGAAGGTGAGCGAGAGTGAGCGACTTGCGCCGAGGCAGTCGCACTGCACACCGGTGGGAACATGAAAACACCTGAAGGTCAGAATAGTGCGGAGTAGCGAAGGACTCACCACGTAGCTGATGAGCATGATCCATGCCTTGACACATTCTCGCTTTGAACGAACGCACTCGACTTTCGTGATGACTTCGGCCAAACACTCCCCCAACTGGTCCCACAAACAGCCGCAGCACTTCTCGTTCATGTTCACATGCGAGCCACCGATGTCCATGCAACGGGCCTGCAATCTGCTTTTGTTTGTAATTCATAGGCGTCCTGTAGAAATAGGTATCGTGGAACTGAACACTTCGCCCAGCTACAACGATTTTCCTACATGGCTTATTCTTTGAAAACGGGTTTTGAGCTTTTTTTGGAGATTTACTTGCAAATGAATTTGATTCGACTGCGAGAAAGGAAATCCGGCTCCAAACTTTTCCCTTCTTATTCTGCCTGTTTGGATTTCAGAGCCACTTGTTCGCTATTACTGCTCCAAATAATCATAGGTATGTGAAAGAACTCGTAACCATTTAATCTACCAGAACAGGAACCGGTGTTGTGAACTGATCGGAGTGAATTCTCTTACCTGGACGATTTTCGATGCCTGCTGCAAATCAGAAACAATGGAATCAAGCAGATCGCAGAGCACCTAAAGAGTCATGTGTTCAGAACCGTGCCCAAACGCGGTAGGTCAGCTTTTGCAGGTGATTTTGGTAAGGAACTGAGAAAGTGGCCAACCTTGGCATGCATGTTCAAGTCGCAACATTGGTTAGTCCGGAAGCCCTCAACAATCGACATCTTTTGGAAGATCTCGCGACTTGTCGTCGATTTGAAACACATCAGTCTGAATGCTTAGCGAAATCTTTTGAAGAATGTCCTCTTGTCTGTCTGTCTAATTAGTGAGCTCTGAGCGAATAGTGAATTCATTAACGATCTGATGCTCAAAATGAGTTCATTTTCACAATCAGCTTCTCTGTTCCTAAAGGCAAAGGAAACAGGCTGTAGGCAAATTCTGCTGGTGCTATGGGTAACGTCTTGCTCACGGTTCTTTTGAAACTAGAAGCTTTGCTCAAGCAAAACTGCCATTCTGATATCACCCGCGATTTTTTCGGTGAGGGATGTTGTGGAGGCAGTCTGAATGTGTACTCGTTCGATAAAGAGACTTGCGGTAGCCAGCCAATGGGCAAGTCAGGGCTTATCCTTCCAGACTGATCTGGAAGAAAATCACCGATAAAGGAGGGATTAAAGTCTTGGTTGGCCTGAGCGGAGAATCCGAACCAGAGGCCTGGAATCGGCTGTTCGCGACTGCCGGTCTCTCCCCCGGCTGCGCTACCACGGCCTTGGAAACAAGACACCGGAGAACTAAAAGCTACTGAATTAATGAACAAGCATTTTAACATGAAACGGTTTTCTTTAGCACAGCCAATTCTTTAGCCAACCATAAGGTTTGCTAATGCAACAACTAGTTGAGCGACAATAGTGACAGCCTCTTTTGCGCAGTGTATTCCTCTGGCGAAGAGAGCGTGAAGCTTTGCAGCAAAGACTCGGTGTAGTGAACGTCTTGTTCTGTAGAAGAAGCAAATTACAACTACAACATCTGCACAGAATCTTTGACGGTGTGTTTCCGCACCGCTCCTCACAAATGTATTGCCAGACTTCTTCAACAACCACCTCACAGGAAACGAGTCGGTCACTGCCTATACTTTGTCAACGCATTTTTCGTTCATGGTTGCTGCAATTATGTCGGAGCGGGCGGCTGCCCTATGGTTATGATAAAGTGCATCTCAGCATTCGAAACCGCACGGCATTACTGGCGGTTTCCCTGAGAAACGACAGGGCCCGCAGTACGGCCAAGACATAAGGTATAGTAGTTGAAAGACTGACTTGGTTCCTCCTCACTTAAACACAACTAGAAATCCAGACCAGTAACTTTGAACTCACTTGAACACTTGAGCGAATGCTGTTGTAGACTTCAGTTTAGACCACGTAGATTGAAGTAATTGAATTTGGTATCTGAAATGCTGACGTGGAAAACCTGCACGACTAAAACCTCAAAGGAAATGATGATGAAGTCGAACTTAATATATGAGCCGAGGGAACACAACGACTTTCCCGTTCGAAAAGCATCATCGTATAAATTGTGTAGTGCTTGTACAATCTTTAAAAACGATAAAGGACTGCTTTACTCAACTCAGTTCCCTTTTGGGACATTCCTCGCATTTCACTGGGTCGGCAGCCCAGCAAATAGTTGCGGCCGTCGAGACGGTTACCCAAATACAGCGATTTTCAGGCATTTTCAACTGCAGTTTGAATAGCTCTAATTACAGGAGATTTCTTAGCTTTTGCTGAAAATTCAGCCATAATAGCGTGCTATGAAAGCTGCCCACAATAAAAAATTCAATACTCTTTCGAGTAGAAGATTATGATCACAGGTTCAACCACGGTTTAACGATTCCACAGTTTCAGCAGTTCTTTTTCTAAGCAAACGCTGAACATGCTGGACCAAAAAGCGACATTCATCGTCAATCACACGTTTCTGCGGCACGCACCGTAAATGCCTTTTTCGTTGACGATTGGCTTTGGAATCATTCCTAACTTCTTAAACATTCCTAAATAAATAAACTTTTTTGCGCCAACTCTGTGACGTTTAGTACTAGATTACAGGAATGCTGAATAGAAGCCTTAAATTACTTCCATATTGTGATGGTAAACGTAAGTTTCAACGGCATCGGTGAAACTGAAATGCGGTGCGCATCTTGATGACGTTAAAACTTACGCATCCGCATAGCATAAGGAAACTGAATATCTTCAGAAGTCCTGGAGCCATTAATCACTTTACCAGAAGCATGCTTTCAGGGATAAAGGATAAAGGAGGATAAGGAATAAAGGACAAACGGTAAAGGACGGCGCTAGTTATTCCCTTTTGGGAGGCGCCACGCATTCTACTTCCACGGAATATATCGTGGAGGCAATTTGAATCAGTAGTTAACCTATGCGATTTGCGGCAGCTAGCCGATGAACAATTCTGCGCCTTATACTTCCCATACAAGTCCGGTACCAATTCATTGACCCTGAGGAGTTGGAAGTTTTGGTTTGCCTAGGCGGGAAATCCAAACCAGGAACCAGGTCTCCGGTGCACGCGACAGCCGGCACCTCCTCCAACTGCACTACACGCGCCCCACACGCCCCGTGCACTGCCATCAAAATACCTGCGCTCCAGGTGAAGAAACAATCCACAAACAGCAAGTACTGACGTGACGTGACGTCATTTTCTGAGACAGATTGTTGTCTACAGACGAAGGGATGAATTTCTTGGGTTCGAAATGATGCCTGACTTGACTGTGTGTGTGGTTTTATTTAAAAGAAGATCAAGTCACCAAAGAGGTTAGAACGGGCGGTGAACTGAAGAATCCGAAATGGTCAAAAAAGGAAGCCCGCTTTTTATAGTGCTAATTTCTAGGCATGCGGCACTATTTCCACCTCGAACGTGACATTGAGATGCCCGACGTGACTAAGACAGAAGTTGAGGGCTAACTCTGTTACCTCTTTACTACGGAAGAGGGCGTTTTTGATGTGACCAGAGAAACTGAAATGGTTTGGGGTCAGCAGTTCGTTCGTGCGAAATTGTTGCTTAAATTCCGTCTCTTATATTAACTTTCCTTTAAATTCACTTTCTAGATTTTGGGCACGAACTTTGGCGCAACCTGTGTGACCCTGACGTGGGACTCCAGAGGAGAATCTGCAGTAAATTCTGGGGAACTGTAACGGCCACCCACAACATCCTCATTTTGCAGTCACTACATATAACACCGTTTCTCCCAAATAGCCATTTATAGACTTGCAAAAAAATATCAAAATAAGTCGCATGCATTGGTACTGCTTGGAAAGCGAACCAGCATATTCACCAAAGACAAAAGAATCACTCTTACGTCCAGCCTGCAGCCAATTGTGCGATTTACGGCGCACGGCGCACTTCACCTTTCAGAGGCATTCTGTATTCTTGAACATTTAGGTCCCTATCCCTATTCATGTTCCTTTTCATCCAGTAGGCATCTTCCACGTACTGTGTCCACTTAGCGGCCTACTAGTACGACAAGGATTTCACCCCACAACTTTCGACCTGCTATAGCGCTTTCGAACATTTTCAGTTAACAATGTATGCCGAAAGTGAATATGGTGAAACTGGAAACTGGGAAAACGAAGGAGAAAGAAGGAAGCAACGCACGGAGTGAACTTCAGCGAGTCGGCGAGGGTGGAGCCGGTCTCGCCGTTCTCCATCTGAATGGCGGCACGACTGAGTCGACGTCCTTGCTGGTTGCCCATGTCGGGAGCTAGGGCCGACAGTGAGAGCTTTGGCCTGAAATATCCGCGGTACGAATCGATAGAAGCACTAGACCGCGATGCATTTATGAGCCGTCCGGTCTCACGGAATTAACCCGATAGGTTCAAGAACCCGCTGAAAAACCCCGAAATGAGCTCACGCCGTCATGCAGGCGCGGAGGAGGGAAGAAGAACGGGGAGAAGCAGATGTCGGAAAGCGAGGAACGGACGCCGGGAGGAAGTCGTCAGAGGCGAACGAGAGTGCTCGGAAAGCGTCTCGTCGCCATAATCGCGTTCTCGCCAGAAACACCCAACGCAACACGCATCCGGGGAGGAGCAGTGGTCACGAAATGCAGTGCAATTCCTTCGCTGCGGGATAACCTCCCGTACATTCCACTAGTACTCACACCCTTTTAGAATTCTGTTTACTGGGAGCGGGGGTAAAATCCCTTGGCGATGGGATACGAGGGATTCCTCTCAACACTTGCTCGGATTATTACTTCACTAGATCAAGAATTCCGCGATTCTCAACAAACTTTCCACTTTTGGTTACACTCCGTGAAACCAGTAAATCTTGTTCTCCTCGAGCTAGTGACCTGTCACAGATGTAATGACGACTTATTAGCGAATCACTTCTCTAGGGTGCAACCATTTCTGCCTTGTGGCGGTGCTGTCCAAGATTTTGTACAAGTTCCTTCGTGTTGCGGTAACAACTTCCTTCATTATGGAACCCGATGGTGACTTAACTGGTTTCCTACCATCTGCCAATGCCCCATTCAGATTAATCACTTAGGCCAGTCAAGACTGTTAGTATGTTGTGTCGCTGCAGGTTTTTAGGTGGCTCTTTATTAATCGGCCTTAAGTTCTCGTCGTCTTCGGAGGACTAAAACTGGAGCACAGGATTAAGATTGTGCTCCACCCTCCTAGAGCTTCAGGTGTCCCTCCTAGGGCCACTACAGAAAGCCTCAAATGAAAGAGCGCACGCGAACGGACCAGTGGAGGCGAATGAGTAGAGGTGTCTCAATGTCGCCCACCGGCCCGCACAGTCACAATGACATGCAGATGGCTAGAAGCCGCCCGCAACGGAGACATGTGATACGCTCAGTGCCACATGCATATTGCACCTTAGTCTAGCATAATGGTTGTTGGGGGAAGATTTCTCGGCAAGGAAAGGCGAGGTTCTTTCGCAGAAATCCACTACTGAACAACCGAGACGAGTGTCTTTCTCTTGCGAGTGACATGCTACCCTTTGTGCCTCATTGATAACTTCAGTGGGCCGGTCAGTGAGAGTGGTGTACAGAGCGTCTCACTCGCCTGTACTGGTCAAATCGCGTGGGCGAACATCAGCTCTGCGGTGGATCTTAAGTGTGTGCTCGTCCTTTCCATTCGAATGGGTAGAGAAGCGCGCAAGCTAACTTCACTTCACTCCACTTTAGGCCTCTGAAGACGACGAGGAGTCGAAAACGTCAGGCCGATTAATAAAGATCCATCTAAAAACCTCGAGTGGCACAGCATACTGTAATAACAATCATAGCTCAACAAGCTGAGGTTTCAAGAAGGGAAAGTTGGAAACTAGTCTAGGATGTTTTCACACTTTTCTTTAAGCCTGGAGCGGCTCGTAACGAGGCTACGTGTTGTTACGGATGTTTTGTTGCGATCAAAACTCTTGCGCTAGGGGGGGGGGGGCTCGAACCCACACCTTCCGCTTTCCGGGGAGCGATGCTATGCCTTACACCACCAACGCTGTTGGACCTCACGTAACATCCGCGATATCTTAGAGGCCTGTTAGCTCCCACCGGGATGAGCCGGCCGCAGCATGTAGTCTCTGCCAGTCGCTCCAGGCTTCAACAAATGTGTTTAAACATTGTTACTAGTACGGCGTTCTGGGGCCAGATTCGTCAACCGCTTACCGCCCTCTAACCGTGAAAATGCCGCAAAACCTGATGTCATATCGGGAGGTTTGGTGGTATCTTCACCGCTAGAGGACGGTAAGCGGTTGATGAATCTCGCTCCAGCTCAACCTGTTCCATGCTGATATCAGCGGCCATCGATATCACGGGTGAGTGGTGATGCGCCTCGAGGATATCGCGGATGTTACGTGCGGTCAAACAGCGTTGGCGGTGTAAAGCGTAGCATCGCTTTCCGGAGAGCAGAAGGTGCGGGTTTGAGTCCCGCATGGCGCAGGAGTTTTGATCCCAACAAAACATCTGTAACAGCATGTAGTAGTTAAGAATTCAGGCGTAGAACCCACTTATTGAAAATGGACTATCTAGTTATAAAGCTCTGGTGGTGATAGTTACTAAGAATTATCACCCAATAAAACCACGGCTGTTAATCGAGCAATTCCTTCACATTTGCGTAGCTTATAGCAATAAGGTAAAAATCAAAGCAATAAGGCAATGCAGGTAAAAATCATATGATGACCATAATATCCCTGATCTCACACGCAACGCATCGATTTGCTAGTCCCTGCTATTAATTTGCGGGTTCAGCAGTTTCACATCTGTGGTTTTAAGGGTTTCCCTTCCAGCGGGGTATGAGTGGGCGTGGAAATACGGCAATTTTAACTGCTGGAAAAAAACTGGCTAAATGGTAAACTCATCAATTAACATTAACCCATTACCTTATCAACCGCAGCTGCTTTGCGCAGAAATCATTTCCGCGGGATGGCCATCTGAAGGGGATCCTACGAGCGTGGTCTAGCAACTTCACGAAGCTTTGGGAGACTGGCTTTTCTTCAATTGTTCGAATGACTATTTCATTGTTCGCCGTGGCCTGCTCTTCATAACGCTCTGCTAGCCTTTGAAAAATAACCTAAAAAGCTTCTAAAAACTCCTCAACTTTTAGAGGACATCTTATGTATTTTATGACACGTATTTAAAAATGTATTTATTCGTCTACCTAATGGGATCAAAACGTATGGACTATAAAACTCTAGCAAAGGCGGGAACAATCGAAGCACTGGAATAGCGGAAACTTTCGGGCCGACCTAATACGTTGTCCGCATTGTTCGCCCAATTGGAATCATAGCTAGCGATCGCATTAAACGGGTCGAGCGCCGACGAACAGTTTTTCGAGTACGGTGAATGGATGATAATAACAAGGAGAGCCTGCAAACTGGCGGTGAGCTTTTGCGATACAATTTTTACAGGATGTAGGGTCCCGTGTGGGGAGTTCAAAACCATATGTAGTTACTTTTTTCGAAATGCTCTACTGTGGTCGAAAAAAAGGTGTGGTGACGCGTGGGTGCGAAGTTCATGACGCCCTGCTGTCATACAGCTCTGTGCGGTCAGTTGGCGTACTGGTAGTGTTGTAGCAGCACAGTAGCGTGGTCTTGGGTTCGATTCCCCCTTGCGCTGGTGGTTTAGCATTTTGCGATTTATCGTCAATCGGACCCTTTATCCCCATCTCCAACAAATTTTTGAACAAAAACACGGCAACAAATGCCCTTTACGTTCATTGACCTTTATGAAAACGGAAAGGAGAGAATTTTTGACTTCCAGGCTAAGCAGGTCAAAAACTGACGCGAGGTTCATGATCAGCACCCCAAATAACCCTCACACACAAGGTTTGGGCGATATTCGTGCTCCTGACTTCATCGTCCTCACTCGAGCCTGGGCCTAGAGTGGGCTTTGCACCTCGGTCTTCATGTTCAAACAAGGGTGGTCATTGGGTTGTGAAGCCATTCGAGGTGGAAACCAAGTGAACACGTTAGGCGGTGGAAGGCTACACAGAAAGTAAAACATCGGTGCTACTACGTCCTTTCTTGAACGGGTGGTGGATGGGAGCGTGTATGTTTAGTCTGTGAGCAGTGTATTTCGCTTACATGCTTTTTTGCAATCCTCCATCATTGTTGAAAAAGGTTGATACATCATTAGCTATTCTTACCAGTTGGTTACTACATTTTTGACTCCATCCATGTAAGGAATATAATAGAATTTGCTATCTACAACACCTTATCATCTCGAAACCGCTTGACTGTTCGAAAATCAAAAGGGGCCCATGCACTGTACTAGCGATGACCAAAAAAGTGAGGGTGGTAAGGTCGGATGTACCAATTTCGCCCCCCCCCTTGTACGTGGAGGTTATTTGGAGTGCTGATCACGAATCTCGCGTCAGTTTTTCACTTGCTTAACGTGGAAGTCAACAATTCTCACCTTTCCACTTTCAAAGAGCTCGATGAAGGTAGACGACAATCGCTGTCATGTTTTTGTTCAAAAATGTGTTGGAAATGGGGATAAAGGGTTTCACTGACGATAAATCGCAAAATGCAAAAACACCAGTACAAGGGGGACCGAGCCCACGACTGTGAAGCTACAACATTACCACTATGCCAACCGACCACATTGGACTGGGTGACAGCAGGGCGTCATGAACTTCGCACTCACGCGTCCATACGCTTTCTTCGACCACAGAAGAGCATTCCGAAAAAAGTAACTATGGTTTGGGCTCCCCACACGGGACCCTACATCCTGTAAAAATTCCCCCGCAAAAACTCACCGCCACTTTGGAGGCTCTCCTTGTAAGATCATGTGGAGAAGTTTCTTTGTTCTCAATGAAAAAATCAGGGCCGCTCCAGTAATCTGCCACATTTTCGCACACGCGTGAGAAAAATCAGAGCCTTATAATTTGGGGTTGCTCCAATGGGCTGAAAGCAGGGGCCGGATTCATCAACAACTAAACCCGTGGGTATGCGGGGTATGGTTAGGGGTAGAGTTAGAGACGCAGGCTTCATAGTGGGTAGCTCTACCCCTTATACCCGCTTGTTAGCCGTTGATGAATCCGACCCGCCGGTGTGTGCGCTGACGTGCCGCCGGTAAATTTTTTACCGCATATTTTTAACGCGGAAATTCGCCGGTAGATTCCGGTAAATTCGATAAGCTGTAAGATTTCAAGCGATGCCTCCATTTTTTTTGAAACATAGAAAGTTTTAAGAAAATCGTGATAAGTTTTCGGAAGCAAAGATTTATTTCGACCCTTAGAGACTCTAGTTTAATGTGTTCGTTTTGATTTGAAAGAAATAATTTCAAAGGTGTCCAATTTGAAGTGAAAATGGAATGGACGTTTCCTCGTGCTGCCTCTGTTTTTCTCTTGGTGTTTCGACGACGTCAGAAGGAGCTAGTCTCTTTGACTACTAGTAGAATCGTAAGTCATTACGCCAGTGTAGAGGAAGAGTCGAAAGAGTCGTCAAACTGGCTGCGCAGCGACCTGACATCACGAAGAGCATGATTCCCTACGATCCATCGGTGCGCCAACGGCCTTCCGCGGTGCAGAGATTTGGAAAAAGCCTTTTAGCACTCCGAACCGCAGAAATGAAGGATCGAGAGATTTACACCAAAGGCTACTGAAACACTAAGCAACATCAGATAGAGTGCTGAAGCAAGCAGTGTCATCGATGCCGAGGGTGGCACGTATGCCCTATTATTAATGCAACCAGGGACACCAACGCTCTGCATTCACTGAATACCGAGTCGCGCCAACGTGCGTGTCTTCTCTTTTTTAGCTGAGAAGACACGCACGTTGGCGCGACTTCGCTTTCGCTTTCTTCTAGAAGCCGTTGTTTGTTTCGACGAGAGGCTGTTACTATTCTTTAGCGACCAGCAACCAAATTGAAAATCACTGTCTCCTTCGCTTCATTTGATTTAGGGAGTAAGCTTTAAATCAAGCGAAGCGGTTTCGGGAAATCGAGAGCGGGCACGGCCAACGAACTCTGTCGAAATCGCACTCTGGGTGATGGAATGTTAGAGGGACCTATTAAGCGCGAACGAATCATCCCAGCATTCGCCGCTCTCGCGTGTGTCGGCGCTCATCGAATGACGGGTGGATAAGCTATCAGGATGACGTTCGCACACCCCAGCTTGAAGCCCCATTTCGTCGCCGAGCACAGGAGCTGCTTTTCAAGGGATGAAGGGTGACGGCTCGACACCAGTGAATTCCTTTTTCGAGATACTCCCGCAGTTTACCTCTAACTAGCGAAGCCTGGAATGTCAGGGAAGGAAAGGGAAGCGAGCAACATTTCAGCAACATTGCATCGCCATCAAAATAGTAGTGATCCAGAATTGCAACTGCCCATCGCCACTCCGAAGAGAACTGTGAGGGAAGGGGGGAAGCTTTGAATCAGCGAGACCCTGCGCTATCGGCGCATTCTGCGGGTCGCTTGAGGAGAAGCCCCCGGACATGCTTGCTTGGTATTTGGGAGGGCAGTTGCTTCACAAGGAGATGGTCATGGTTTCCTTTCGTGACACGCCATACGTTTTTCGTCAGCCCTCATGCTGGAGCAAGGCAGAATAGTTGAAAATTGAATCTGAACAGGCTTCGTAATAATAGTAATTTATTACGACCATTTAAGACAGTCGCAGAACAACATCTTCTTAACACGTTGAATGGAAACAGCTCATTTATATCAGAACATGGTAAAACAGTGTAGTATAGTCAGTCAAGTTTTTGCGCCAACACGAGATTTTTAGGTGGATCTTTATTTAGCAGGGCCTGACGTTTCGACTTGTCGTCTTCAGAAGCCTGAACGTGGTGCATTAGCTTTATTTGCACTCTACTCCATCAAGCGCCTTAACTACCCCAGCATTTCGGACCTACTCTACAAGCACAAAACGAGGGGCCAAGTGGAAGAAACGAATTCACCAATTGGATCCACCGCAAGGGCTGATGTTCGCCCACGTCAGTTATCCAGTGGGGACGAATGGTGCATACTGCCCACCACTGTCGCCGACCGGTCCTTCTACAGTTCACAACGGGACACAAACGGCAGAAAGTCACCGGTAACAGACAGACACTCATTTCTGTTCTTCATTACTGGATTGCTTGTGAAAATCCAGCATGCTTCTAGTGCTTTCCTCGCCGAAGTATCTCCTACAGTGGCCGAAATGGTACATTTCACGTCAAAGCAGTATCTGGATGCGCATCAATCCTGTGCTTTCCAAGTGGACCGGTTTGCGACCCACGTCGTTGACTAAATAGATGTTCCTTTATGCGCACTGCAACAGCCCTTCCCGTTCCTCCGATTCATTTGGCGTTACATGCCAAGCGCTCGATCTGGTAAATTGCTCCAGCCTTTGAGCAATCGGCAAATAACGCAGTTTTCCTAAATACACTGCTGACCGTAGAGCCTATTCCGAACTTACTGCCGCCTGACCTTATCGTTAGGAATGTTCGCTAAAATAACGTCGTCCAGCAGTTGTGTGCTTACAACAGCTCTCTGAAATTCAGCAGTGATTCTATCGGAGATGAATGGTCGGCACAACGGCACAACTGCAGGACGACGTTATCTAGCAAATTCATATTCACATGATCTACACATGATATTTGCTGGTGTCTTGGCGTAAATTTCTTACTGATTCAGTGATGTTATTTGTTGTATCTGCTGGAAGATGATCCGTTCTCGGTGCAAATCACGTGAGAGAGGGATGCTCCCTTGCTAGATTTTCACCGAGAACAGTCCTTTGTAGTATCCCTCTTCCCGATTAGGTACCCGGAAACTGAGTCTATCTGGACAATCAGGTAGGTGCAGTTTACTTATTTCTACATGTTGTCGTCAGTTTGTTGTGCTTCGATATGTCGGGAAATCGTTTAACAGCGGCCACTACCAACTAGGATTGCACCGAAGGTGCGCACTGAGCACAGATGCAGATTTTCTAAGTGAAGCATCAGTGTGCACCTAACCACTGTCAACTCAATGCATTGACATGACTTCCCAGTTGAGAGATCGTTATCAGCTCGCACTCGCAGTGGTCGACCCTTGCCTACTCGATTCAGCAAACCGCCACCGCTGTCGAGGAGCACCCACTACATAGGCGGCCAGGACAAGACTCCAACAGAACTCTTCAACGGAGACAGTACGTCTGACCATAAGTCAATACAACCTAATCTGACTGGTAATTATTCCACGACTGCGAAAGGTAGCACGAACTGTAACTGGTGAGTAAGTACACTCGATAGCGACCTCACGCAACCTGGGAGGATGGAGAATTTAAATAGACACCTCGATAGATGTTGATAACCTATTGATGACAGTTTTGTATCTATCATTTTGTAACTTGAACTGTTCTGATTTATTCAGTCGGAAAATGTGTTTAATATTCTCCTGCACTGCAACCAACCATCCGTTACTTGTAGCGTTTTGGTGAGGTTTTGAAAGCAGTTTTTAGTTCAACCGTAGTGTCGAATAATTATGCTGCGAGAGCAATGTTGAGTTCCTATTTCAGCTGAAAAAAATTGGAAAGGGATCAGAAGAATGAGGATGGATTAAAGTTAAGCGAGGTCGTGTCAAAAGTGCTCCGGAAATAGGGAGGTCGACAAAAATCGGCAGAAATCGCGAAAATCGCTTAACCTCGAACCTTGCTCCTGACGTTTAACCGTTCTTCTTACAAGGAAAGGTTTCCAATTCATGGTGAGCTTTTGCGATGCTATTTTGGCAGGATCTAGGGCCCTGCGAGCAGGGTCCAAAACCAGTCAGTTTTTGCTGGACGCTTTTTTAAAGACCTTAAAGAGAGGTGTGAAGGCGTGCGCGCAACACTCATCAACCTCTACGACACCCTATATGTGCCTCGGTGGCACAGTCGGCAGGAGTGCCGCCTCGTAGGAGCACACCGGCGGGTTTTTCAGTTCGAGTCCGAGTGCTGCCACTATCTTTGCACAATTTAGTTTGTTCTTATTACGCTTTCTCATGATCACAGGAGGCAACTTTAGACCATCAATGCTTCCAACAAACGAAAGCTGTCTATTTGCGCTATCATATGTACTAGTTTTTCAGCTATTCATATCTGCACATATCATTTCTCTGGGAATAAAAAGTCATATATATTATTAAATTAAAAATCTTATATTTATTATTTCCCTTTTAGTCAACAGCTATGGTATAAAACTATGAAATAAGTCAAACACGAGCGCTTGTCACACCAGCAGCATCTTACGAAAGCCAGTGAGGAACAAGCTTTTCCCTGGCAAGGAATAGCCACGTCTTCTTCGTTGAACACGTAATCGGTAGGTGTAGAGAATGGTCATGCGTGAACATCAACGTAACCAACTGTATGACAGACACGGCCGAAACACCGGAGCGCAGAACTGTCGGTAGTTCTGGCTTATAATCTGCAATCAAATGAAAAGTCACGGGTGGTACCCTTTTTGTATAATATCTTATCCCAGTTACCTACCCTCAATATACCATCTCGCCTGCATGTAACATATTCCGGATGGAAAGTAGTCGGCCGACAACACGTTCAGGTGAGAACGAATTTTTTAGTGCACTTATGTACCGATGTGGCCCGGGTTCATAATATTCAACCGTAAGATAAGCGTATTTGTGTGCAATTACGGTATCACTGGTGATGCAGTATGATATGGTGGTGGTACAGGTATGAAGTGGCGATGCCCGTTCCTTCACGTGGTGCCACTGGAAACTGCTCCCTCTAGGAGCTAACCAGGATACTATCTCAACGGTAGGTCGGAACGGCCCAAGTGTTGTATATGGGCAGAACCGCCTCTCCCTGGGAAGTAACAAACTGCAGGTATCTCGGCCCCAATACAACTCTGCGCAGAGTTAGGGGCGACGGAAGCCGTGTGTTGGCGCCCTGTTGATTCACGTGCTCCATAGCTGACGGGCGCGCGCGAGATGAGGGCTCGTCAGCACAGTGCACAGGTGGCGTAGTAGGGAAGAGCTCGGGCTCGTGAACAAGGGGTCGGGGGTTTGGATCTCGCAGACTGCGTTTGCTTTGCACTTTTGCAAAATCCATGTTTATCATATAGGTAATCCACCTAGGGGTATTATAGTGTGTTATAGAGCATGTCTACATATACCACTCATATACCACTCACCACTCATATCGTTAACAAGGGTGGTCCAGGCAAGGTCACCGATTTCGCTGAAACTTCGTCTAGGGGGGTTATTTGGGGTGCTGATCACGAATCTGACATCCGTTTTTCACGACTCGGCTGGATAATATAGTTGCAGGAAGGCACAGGATTACATTCTTAAAGTTTCTGCTGGTGATGGCAGGTAGAGACAGAATCGTGAAAAACGGATGTCAGATTCGTGATCAGCACCCCAAATAACCCCCCTAGACAAAGTGTCAGCGAAATTTTTTTTTGACCGAAGTCTTGTCGGTGGAGTCGGAACTTTTACCTAGTGCCACAAAACATCTATCGTTACATAACTATAGCTTCACACAAAATAGGCTTAAAATAAGTGACACACAGAAGTGAACATTTTAGCTAATCTGTAGTTTGAAGCATATGTTATATGTAAATATGCTCTATAACACACTATAGTACCCCTAGGTAGATTGATTACCGATATGATAAACATGGATTTTGCAAAAGTGCAAAACAAACGCAGTCTGCGGGTTCCAAACCCCCGACCCCTCGTTCACGAGCCCGAGCTCTTACCTTCTACGCCAGCTGTGCACTGCGCTGACCCGCGATACGAGCCCTCATCCCGCGCGCGCCCGTCAGCTGGGGAGCACGTGAACCAACAGGGGCCGGATTCATCAAAGTTACTGCAGTAACTTTAACGGAGAATTGTAAGCGAAAGCTCAGATAACGCGGCTTATCGCTCAACATATCGCTTGATAGGCCGCGTTATCTGAGCTTTCGCTTACAATTCTTTGTTAAAGTTACTGCAGTAACTTTGATGAATCCGGCCCCAGGGCGTCAACACGCGACTTCCGTCGCCCCTAACTCTGCGCAGAGTTGTATTGGGGTCGAAATACCTGCAGTTTGTTACTTCCCAGGGAGAGGCGGTTCTGCCTATATACAACACTTCGGCCGTTCCGACCTACCGTTGTGATACTATCCTGGTAAGCTCGGACATTCGATTGCAGGCGACAGGCCCTTGTGACAAGCCGGCCTACGAAGACCCATGTCACATCACATGGTTGATGACGCTTAAGAGATTTCGAGATAGTGCTACGGCGTCCGCGGGAACCGACGCGCACTCGCAAAGCCCGGCGAGTGTGGAAAGCATGCGAGGGTCCCTGATGCGAGGACGGCATCGGGGGCAGGGGTGTGCGCTGACTTTCCGCCGGTAAATTTTTTTACCGCAAATTTTTAACGCGGAAATTCGCCGGTAAATTCCGGTAAATCGGTAAATCCGTTAATTTTTTTTCAATTTATTATTCCCTTAAAAACAACTGGTTTTAAGCCGCGGTAATGTTAAAAAAAGCGTAAATCTTTCCACCAAAACATCATGACGTTAAGAAAAACCATATCATCTTCATTTTATCATGCATATGTCATTCTAAAGGAAACAAACCAAACGAAAGTCTAGCAATGCGCAACTGTAATTATCTATATTGTGAGTGCTTTAAAAAAATAGAAGCTTATTTAAAACTCAAAACAGCTTAATTAAACTCAAAAACATTTCTGGAACATCCGACATTCAATCGAATATTGCTATATTTCTTTTTGGATTAACATTCTAATTGATTTTAGAAATTATCACAATTATCATCATTTCATTCAACGAATAAATGATTTGCACCTTACACTACTACTTTTTTTGAACTATTAAGCTGAACTTTGGAGCACAGCCAGGCACTTCAGAAAAAGGAACGAAATGTGACATGATAGCGAATTTCTTTCTCTTCTTATACGGGAAACAGCTTAATGGGGGCATACTTCCATCGCGCGATGCCATCGCGGCGCTCATGGCCATTCCGCCGCACGCGGTTGAATAGCCAAAGGAAACTTCGCCGCGGCCGCCGCAACACTGGCGGTCGGCATGCGCGATGACTTCCCGCGCCCATCGCGGGCATGGCATACTTTTTCACGCCGCGTGCGGTTTTTAGCATTGGTCCTGGACGGATCGCCGTTTCGCTCCTTTGCAGGGCGATGGGCGAGGCGACGAGCGCAGAGAGATTCAAATTCTTTCGCGTCGCTTTGCAAAATTCGTCGCCAGGATTCCATCGCTGCGACGGGAAGTATGCACGAGGCCTAAGAGTCCACCGGATCAGATAGACTAGCGGAGTACATCCCGATGCCTTACATCTTGGACTAAATTACGGGAACAACACATGAGCGTATCTTCTTCTTATTCCTCTGGCGATCGTCTATTCTGAGAGCTTCAATATCTCTAGTCCAAATTGTCTCCTGTCATGTGGGAAATGTCAGCGAGGTGCTATTCCAGTGGAGCGCGCTTTCACACTGGAGCGCACCATCTCCGCCTCCTTATATGGGCATGGATGTTTTAATGAGGTTGAGGACCACGAACGCTAATAGCAAGTTATCAGAGAAGATAGAAGCAATCACTTCTAAACTGAGATTGGTGGTGTGCTTCCTTCTCCAATCGATAGATAGGAACATGATTTTGTATGAAAAAAATCGTTAAAATTTCCGGCAAATTTGGGAATTTACCGGAAATTTTCGTCAAAAGAATTTATCGCGAAAATGCCGGTAAATCCGTTAAACCGGTAAATCGTTAACCGGTAATCGCACACCCCTGATCGGGGGGCAACTGAGCTAGTCCGAAAGTCCCGCAACGTAGGCAAGACCCGCGTAGCAACGTTGAATGTGGGTACGTTGACGGGCCGCTCATGCGAGATGGTAGAAGCATTGGAGCGAAGAAGAGTTGATTTCTGTGCGGTGCAGGAGACGAGGTGGTCCTGCTGCAAGTTTAGGGACATTGGCCTTGGCTTCAAGGCCGTTTTGTGCGGCAGTCCCAGGACCACCAGTGGTGTTGGCATGATCGTCTCCGAACGTTTCCGCGACGTGATTGCAAGCGTAGGACGTTTCGATGATCGCTTGATGAAGATTGTTGTCGCCGTAGAACAGCGACGATGTTATTTCTTTTCTGCATATGCTCCGCAGTCTGGCTGTTCCGAGCAAACCAAGAACGAGTTCTGGTCCCTGCTTGATGAGAAGAAAGCGGAAATGCCGTCAGAAGATATGATTGTTGTGGCAGGTGCCCTTAATGGTCACGTCGGAGCAACGAAAGACGGCTACAGCTGTCATGGTGGTTTTGGCTATGGGTCGCGCAACGCCGATGGTAAGCGTATACTTGAGTATGCAGACTCACATGACCTCACCATCGTGAATACCAAATTTAGAAACCGTGACTCCCACCTCATCTCGTTTTATTGCGGGAACGCCAAAACGCAGATCGACTATATCCTTGTTAGGCGTCGAGACCAAAGCCTTAACACAGACACGAGGACCGCGCCGTATGAGAGGGTTGCCGCGCAACACCGTCCACTGATCTGCTCGCTGAAGATCACACTCCTGAGGAGTAAACATGTGGAGCGATGCGGGTCGGCTAGAATCAAATGGTGGCGACTGAAAGAGAAGGAAGCGGCAGTTATTCCTCGCATTCGGTTGCCGACGGTGACGACTGTCGACGAAACCTGGAAGGATGCTACCGATGCGATAATTCGGGCTGCACCCTTCGAACTTGGCACAACAAAGCCTGGACGACGCTGGGTCGACAAGCAGGCATGGCTGTGAACTGACGATGTCAAAGAAAAAATCTGAGAAAAGAAACGGCTCTACCACATATTTGTCGGTGATAAAACAGTTCACAATTCGCGGAATTATGGAGAAGCGAAGAAAGCGGCAAAGAAGACAGTGGCTGCTGCTAAAGCCGCATACTACGCTGAAGTCAGCGAAAATTGGAAACTCGCGATGGTGAGCGTTATTTTTACCGACTCGCCAAAGCTCGCTGTCGCCAAGCAGAAGACATCGAGAAGGACTTTGGCATTAACGACGAGAACTGACATCTTCTGATGGATCGTAAGAGGGCTGTGAAGCGATGGCACGAGTACTTCGAGGAGATCTCGAATGTTGAATTTGCCCACCCTTCTATTCCTTTTGCATCTCCTGTATACGGTCCCGTTCAGAAGATCACAGTGAGCGAAACCGAAGAAGCCCTGAGGAAGATGAAGTCAGGCAAAGCCTCTGGCCCCGATGACCTGCCAGTCGACCAGTGGAAGTCGAAGGGCTGGTGCCCTGCTGACTGGCTGACAGAGTTTTTCAATCAGGTTGTTGCTGAGAAGAAAGTGCCCGAGAGCTGGCAGCAAAGCACGACCATCCCGATTTGGAAGAAGAAGGGCAGTCCTGCGGACTGCGCTAGTTACCGTCCAATTCGCCTTCTTTCGCACACCATGAAAATCTTTGAACGGATTGCCTATCGACGCATCCCGGATGTCGTCCAGCTCTCCACGAATCAGTGTGGTTTCGTCTCTGGCTGTGTCACCGTTGATGCCATTCACGCCGTACATCTTCTGCTAGAGAAGCACCGCGAGAAACAGAAACCTGTGCATTTTGCCTTCCTGGACTTGGAGAAGGCCTTCGACCGCGTTCCGCGAGAAGTTATGTGGTACGCGTTGCGGCAACATGGTATCCCTGAAGAGCTTATTGAGTGGGTGCGCATTCTGTGCTCTTGCCCAAGGAGTCGAGTGCGAGCGCCAGCGGGCACCTCGATGGAATTTCCCATCTCTGTAGGGTGCACCAGGGATCTGCGCTATCCCCACTGCTCTTCGTGGTCGTGATGGATGCGATCTCACGGGATCTCCAGATGGCGGCACCTTGGACACTGCTCTATGCTGACGACGTCATGCTTGCATGTGAAGATAAAACCGAACTCGAGCGACAGGCACAGGCGTGGTGCGATTGCTTGGCGTTGTTCGGTCTCAAGCTAAACGTCAAAAAGACGGAGTACTTGACGACGGATGTGGATGAGCACGGATCTATTAAGATCAATGGTACTGAGCTCTCACGAGTTACATCGTTCAAGTATCTCGGATCAATGATCACGTCCGATGGCCGCCTAAAGTTGGAAGTGAACGCACGTGTGAGTGCACCCTGGTCCAAATGGCGCTCATTGACTGGGGTGCTTTGCGACGGGACAATACCTGAGCACCTCAAATCGAAGGATTACAGAACAGTCGTTCGCCCAGTAGCGACGTACGGTGCTGAGTGCTGGCCCGAGACGAACTAAATTGAAAGCCGCTTTAGTGTAATGGAGACGAAAATGCTACGGTGGACGGCTGGAGTTACGCGTTTGGACCGCGTTCGCAACGACGCCATACGACAGAGGTTCGGTGTCGCCCCGATAGCCGAGAAGCTGCGCGAAGCTCGTCTTCGATGGTACGGCCACCTCCTTCGCGCTAATGACGACACTGTCCTGAAGATAGGCCTGAACCTTGAGGTCCCTGGAAAGCGGCCCAGGGGACGCCCGAAGCAACGTTGGCTAGATACGTTGCATTTAGACTTAAAAATAGCTGGTGTGCACTCTGATCAAGCATGTGATCGGGAGAATTGAGACCACACCAGAAGAGCGGACCCCGCCACCAAGCTAATGAAAATGATGATGATGATGATGTGGTACAGGTATGAACAGTTAAAAGCTAGCACATATAAAAGGCGCAAATAGACAGCCTTGGTTTGTTGTAAGCATTGATGGTCTGAAATTGATTCCTCTGATTATAAGAAAGCGTAATAACAACAAACTAATACGTGCAAAAGCATTGGCTGCCTCGGACTCGAACTTAAAAGCCATCAGGTGCTCCTACGACGTGGCACTCCTACCGACTGCGGCACCGAGGCACATCTCGTGGGTTGTCGTGGAGGTTGATTAGTGTTGCGCACACGCCTTCACACCTCTTTTTCTGGTATTTAAAAAAGCGTTCAGCACAAACTGATTGGTTTTGGACCCCGCTCGCAGGGGTCAAAATAGCGTCGCAAAAGCTCACCATGAGTCGGGAACTTTTCCTTGTTAGGAAGCCGGTGTCTTTCGCAAACCTGCACTGTGCAAGAGTCTACATGGAATGTGTCTCACAACGCTCTGCTACTTTGCAACGCGTGACTACTTGCAGCGTTGATGATGCAGGGGATATTCATCAGGGAAAAGCAGCATCACTTTTCGGCCCATGTACACCTCAATAGAACATTGCGTATGAGTACGTTGCGTACGTAACGTACGTTTCCCTGCATAATTTATTGGATCATTTCCCTACTTGTTATTGGAATATGTAGTTTCTCGTTATGGTAAAAGAGCTTAAACCCTCTACTAAACAACTCTCTTTCTTTTTCTTTAAATTATGGTGGGCATTAGCCTAAAGCAGCTTATGCTTTTGAATTCTGTATAATAAAGTGAATATAAGAGTATGAAATCGGAAAATTTTGATTTTTGAATTTTGATTTCTCTAAAAGCGGTTCGTTTCGCCACCCACCTCCAGACGAACCTTTTTGGTTATAACCACAAATAATATTTATTACTTTTTCACTTTTACTACTTATTACTTATTATTACTATACTACTACTATACTTATATTACACTTACTACTCATTACTTGTTATTACTTTTTTGGTTACC
Organism: Heligmosomoides polygyrus polygyrus; assembly: GCA_947396885.1. Classification (NCBI taxonomy): domain Eukaryota; kingdom Metazoa; phylum Nematoda; class Chromadorea; order Rhabditida; family Heligmosomidae; genus Heligmosomoides; species Heligmosomoides polygyrus. Next base: position 55,508,732 of record OX377204.1, on the reverse strand, counting down.
TTTTTGATTGTTTAAGCCACAGAAATCCTCATACAAATTCTAAGTATTCTAAGTAATTCTAAGTACTTGAGACGTGCATTTTCGACAGCGCATTCTAACGACTTCTCGCCCCAAGCACATCTAGTTTGGCCTTCGTTTCTAATGAGATTATTAAGGCATCCACTTCACGGCTTAACATAGGTTGCTGGAAAAATCTGTCACGAGATTTGAAAATTTTGAAAATGACTTGAACAGGCCACAGTTGCACGATCATGCACTGAGATAATTGCAGAGCTGGAAAACGTTGATGAGCATTTCAGAACCGAGATCGCCACTAATCCTGCACAGCTCCAGCCAGTAAAGAGTTCAGGTCTCTTCTGAATCGCATTCAGTAGAACGGATGTCGCAGAACTGGAACCGAAGTGGGAACGCGTTTGATAGAACAAAAGCACCCAAAGGCAAACGCTGCACTTCGGAGACACGGGGTGCCCGCAGCTAAACTGAACTGTGGGAGAGGTGTCTGGTGCCAGCAGTGTCGAGCTTACATAGATCAACCAGCTCAACTGCCAGGGATTCTCCGCCAGCCTGACAAAGGGCAAGCGACCGGAGAAGAAGAAGCGCCTAACACAATTAAAGTTGCACTTTCACATCGGAACGAAGCGAGCAATCGCGAAACAACGGCAGACGCCAAGCGGCGGGGAGGGCGGCGACCAGTGGGGAAATCGTCTACATAGATGAGGAAAACGTTATACCAGGGAGTGGCTAGGGAGCGAACTGTTGTTGGCAGCGTCACAGTGCAGCCTACCCACCTCCTCCTCCGAATTCCTTGTCAACTCTGAATTACCGAAGTTCCACTCACCTCAGTTCCACACTGTCTGAGCTCAACCGCTTTACCGTGTGCGGGCTGCTCAGTAGCGCTGACTCGGAAAGCTTGTGCTCGAGTCGTGAGACGCCGACGGAGAGCCGAGGCGTCGACTGGGCCGAATTCACCTGAAGCATTCTGTTTGTGTGAATTGCGAACAGCATCATAAGCAGGTTGTCACAAGAATCGTAGACTTGTCAAAAATGTGTCCCCAGAGAATTCGTAACTGAGCAACATTTTATACCAACAATTCACAGGTAAAACGACATCACAGAACAATTGATTACTTTCCAGAACGTCCTCCTTCGCTTTGAACAGAGGCCCTTAGACGAGATGCGATGCAGGCTACATACTGTGGCATTCCTAAATGACTTCGCTATCCTATAATATTAGGTTGGCAACTAAATTCGTGGACTCATTCGTAGTCACTTCTTGCAGAGATGAGAGAAGTTATTTGGGTATAAATTCTCTTGCTCTTTCCACTGTTTGAAATCAGTCTATTGTAAGAGTTAGTGAATTCTTAATACCTGGTTCGAGGCAATCGATAGCGGGATTCCTATAGCTGAGTCACTTCTCAGATGAAAGCTCTGATTACAGGAGGCGGCGGTCTTGGCGCGCGGGAATGCGACATTCGAGGACGCCACGGACCCACGGAGCGGCTCGCCACCAGGCCTCTGGGCCTCGCACGACTTCGGCTCCTGCCCCACGACCTCGACTCCATCGGCCGATTCCACCGACAGTGCCTGTATTACGTATTTATGGAGTGTACAATAAACTGTCGACTCGACGTCGTGTGCACCACCAAGTCCCTAAACTACACTCTATAGGAAGTCTATAGAAACTACTTTTTTGTTCTGTCATTCCGATTTAGTGGGAAGTTTTGCAGTCAGAAGTGAAAGGGCACAGAGTCACTATTCGCGAGGCCTTCTTCATGAATACGAGCTCGGCCACTCTGCAGCTGAAGCCCGACAGAACATATGTGCAGCTGTTGATGAAGTTGTCCAACGATCGACAGAGTTCAAATGGTTCAAGAGGTCCGTGAGGGCAACGATGAAACTGAGGACAACCGACGCACCGGATGAACGATTGCCCTTGATCGTCGAGCTGTAATTAGAGCCATCGAGGGAAATCCGAGCCTGACAAAGCCTATGTTGGCGCTCGTCTTTAGGTGCTCACATATATCTATCGAAAAGATTCTGCACGGCGGTGGCTTTTTTGCAAAACTCGGCAAATGGGTACCTCACGACTGGCGCTATGGCAGAAGAAGAAGCATGTGGATGCGAAAGAATTGTTGGATCGTCACAAGCAGGAAGCATTTTTCCCCACCTGGTAACATGCGATGAAAAGTGAATTCCACTGGATAATCGTCAGCGTCCTAACCAGCGGTTAGAGCAAAACACAAGCCGCTGTCAACGCCTAAGCCTGACCCCCACCAGAAGAAGGTGATGCTCTCTATTTGGTGGTGTCGTGAAGGTGTTATCTTCTGGGAGCTCATCGAGAGCGGCTCCAGCATTGATGCCGAAGTCTACTCTCTTCAACTTGACCGCATGCAGGCTGAACTCCCCAAAATCGGTTCCAACAGCTCTTCAGGAGTGCCGTTATCCTTCAGCAGGATTACGCCCGACCACACGTCACGAAACAGACTCTTAAAAAAATCGAAGACCTTGGCTGGGAGCGTCCAACTCATTCACCTTACCTCCCAGACTGTTCGCCGGGTGACTACCACCCTTTTCTTTCTCTGCAGCACTCCTAGGGTGGAAGACGATTTACCAATGCGGACCGGGTCAAAATACACCTCCAGCGATTTTTCGCTTCAAAACCACAAGAATTCTACAGCCGTGGGATAGACCAGCTGCCTGATAAATGGGAAGCGGTTCTGCGTTCAACGTATTTACTTTGATCAAAGATTGTAATTAGTTATTTGTTAATAAACACTTTTGTTGAACATGCTTGAGAGTCCACGAATTTAGTTGCCAACCTAATACGTACGACACTTGCGTACTAAGCACTAAGCAAAAAGTCCAACGACAGAACCGGAGTTTTGGTAAAAATTCGGACGGAAAAGTCGGAATTCCCAATTTGATGGCTTAAAAATCAATAAAGGGCAAGTGAGAAAATAGTACCAACACATATTCTTGTGGTACAGAACATTTTCTTCCAAGTGCTATAAGAAACTGCGCAAAAATTACAAACCTAGGCGGAGAGAACAAGCGCGCAAATGGCTACTTTTTCACTTTATCACTTTTCACTTCAACGACCTAAAAATTGACAAAATCCATGATGAAAAAAGAAATGCAATACATATGCAATATGTCCTGATAGAGCAAATCATTCTCTTTCGAAAGCTATGCAGCGCTATGCGAGAGACCGCCGGCGAAATCTGCAGTGAATCGTTGAAAAAACGGCGAAGACTTATGGGACAACCTAGTATATATAGTAAGATTGCCTCGTTGTGGGTTTCTGATACTCCGGCTGCGGCGCGCCGCGTCAATTTCTAAAGCCCTCCCCCCAGACTTCTGCGGCATTGCCGCTGCCCTATCCTCATCATAGGGCAGGGACGCTGAGCTCGCCGTCAGCGACGAGACCAGCGGCGCCGTCCAGCGGCCCTGGGAGAGTGTCTGCGCTCTGCCCTTTCGCGGCGGGGTCCCGACTAGAAAGACTACAGTACCTCGCCGTCGCCGCTGAGCGGCGTGGCTGGCCGGTCGGCAGCCGCCGTTGAGCGGCTTGACTCATCGATTTCGCCGTCAGCCGCCCGCCGCTGGCCGCAGAAGTCTGCAGGGGCTTAGGGCCCCACAGAGTTCTGCGGCAGCGCCGCGGCCCTAAGCTTAACCATAGGGCAAAGACGCAGAGCTCGCCGCCGGCGGCGTCCCTGCCCTATCCTTAACCATTGCGGCGTTGCCGCTGCCCTATCTTTCATCATAGGGCAGAGACGCAGAGCTCGCCGCCGGCGGCGTCCCTGCCCTATCCTTAACAATTGCGGCGAGCGGCGTTGCCGCAGGACTCTGTGGAGACCTTTAAGCACGACTGCCGCCATCCGAAATCCTTTCAGTCGCCTGTAATCCGTCTTTCTATTCTGCAGCGCTTCGCCGAACATGGTACCCCTAAAACTCCGTAAAATGGGTGTTTTACACCGCCACAAGTATAAACCGCGAAACAATCTCCACTATTTTTTATAAAACATTTAATTATATTTTTATTAGTTATACAGTAATATACTTTTTCAAAAGTTCACTATTCACGTTTATTTTGTCATAATTTATATATTTAGAAAATTATAAAATATAAATAAATAATTTAAATAAATTAATAATAAATAAATAAATAAATAAAAACGAGTTAGTTAGGTTTGTGATGGTTGTTGATTTTTTGACACAATTGTACAATTGTATTGTAATAGTGTGTGTTTACTTTACTTCATTTGTAAAATTTATTTGTTAGCACATATGTAAAAACACAATAATATATTACCCCGTACTGTGCTAACAACTAAGTTAATTAGTTACCTTCTTCACTGACTAGCCTTGGGGTAACTAATTTTAAACATGTTTTGTATGAAGGTAGAGGCGAAACAAAAATGTCTAATTTGTTGTTATCGTCGTTTTTGAATGTTGTTGTCCATAGTCAAAGATTATAGTGTAGTCGTTTCTATGTTGTTGAAGAGCTATGAAGGTAGTAATTCTAATTTTGATGAATAATGATGTAATAATCATTTAAATAATTTTAGGCATAGATTCACATCTAATTCTGTTGATTAGGTCGCGCTTCCTGATCGATATTAGTGATTCCTTTGTGACCAGGAATGTGCGGAAGTCTTTTCGAGAAAAGCGAAACACGGAAACGGAAATGGCTCAAAACTCATTGGTTCATTTAATTTTTCATTAACAAATATCCATAATGGTAGTAATAACTAAGTTGCCGCTAACAAATATAGGACGCGGACAACACAGCATGCGACTCTTTCCCAGCAACATATAACAAAAAAATTCCTTGTATTCGTATAATTACTAAGTTGAATTTTCAACATTACTAGTGTAACAAATCTACGTTTATGCAAAACCTTTCTGTAGATGGGAAGGAAGTGGTTTAAATGTAGTGAACCCAGCTGATGAGTAAGATGCCAGAGATTTCGCCACTCATGACACAGCCGGTCTTACTCAACATTTCGACTATCCCAATTGGGAGGGGGGAGCGCTAAGGTTACAGTTGCGTTCAGCATCCCACGATATGACACTCACTCTTTGAGTTTGCTTGGGTACCATAATATCATTTGTCAGTAGCTGATGCTCTGAAACAAAATCAAAGAAGGGGACGCAAGACAACGCATGCCCTCTTTCAACTAAGATAGATCCAATGCCCCTATGTAAAGCAATGTTAGCAACTTACGCTTACTTATAGAACTCTGATTATGGAACAAGATAATTTTGCTCCGGATAAGGGATTTGATTCCTGATTCAATGATTCTCAATTTTTCTACGAAACCTTCTGTGGACTAAGCTATTTGGTTGTACATCGTTTCAGGAAAAGAAAAAAGAATTCGATTTGGTTATCACACTGTTCCAACATCAGGATGCACCACCGGTTTGAAAGCAACACACAAAAAATGCGACGCATAGTTGAACTCTCTCATCAGCCCTTCGTTTAAGTTCAAGCGGTGAAGGAAGGCAGTGCAGTGGATGATGAGTCACCACTTCCGTTCCGTTTTCTGTTCCAAAAGCGAGCGGAACGGAAGGACTAAAAGCGGCCGAAGACCGAAATTTGGAACACGAAAACGGAAATTCCGTACATCTCTGTTTACGACGCTCCGCGCTGCTGATGGAGGGTAAACGGATCCTTGGGCCTGCGACAGAGATCTGATGCCTGCTGTCTTGTCGCCACCAACGGTGCGTCGACCTCGTCCTTCAGCGGCACCATGCCGCTGTGCAATGCAGTGCGAAAGAATGACGAGGGGAACTGTGGTTTGTGGTACGGAGCGGCAAGCGGCATCCCGACAACTGTTCCTGAGCGCGGCTGACACCACAGTGAGGGCATCGGGGACGGTCAGAAGGTACACCCGCCCCTTGCTGGGTGGTGTGCGATCTTCCTTTCACCCCCCTTGCTCACCCACCCCCAACCCCCTAGACTTCACTAAGAGTCTAACGGCTGCCTTATGAAACCTTACGCAAAACAAAAGCTTCCAGTCCCCAGAACAGCGGTGTACCTCCTGTCGCGCTGCCTGAAGGCATGTTTCTCACTACTATAGGGATAAATCGCGGTGTGATGCTTCTGAACTCTGTAGTCGCATCGCTCATCGCTCTGCAAGGGAGGCGACGGCGATCCGCCAGGACCATCGTTAAACACCACGCGCGGCGCGAAAAAGTATGCCGTGCCCGCTATAGACGCGATATGCCATCACGCCATCACCCATGCCAGCCGCGGTGGTCGCGACGAAGTCTCCTTTCGGCCGCGCGCGGCAGAGTGGTCATAATCTGAGCGCCGCGATGGCATTGCGGCGATGAAAGTATGGCCCCGGCCTAAAGCTGGATGCAGTGCTTTTCGGCGTGGTATGCTTTTTTGCTATGCCGTGATTAACCGTCTTCACAATACTGGGTACTTTTGGTTCACAGTTTAAGGACGGAAGTAGAGTCTTGCGGCACCGCGCCGCGATCTCGTCCTTCTCTCTCCTATCGTGGTTGGACCCATGCCAAACTGTGGTGGAAGCTGCTCAGAGGAAAGCAGTCGATATGCCGCATGCCGCGACGCGTCCGATGAGTAGCCACAGTGATCTGCGCTGCGGCTCTGCTGAGGGGCGTGGTCCACTTCAGACCTGCGGGGTCCGATTCGGATTTTCTATTTTTTTAATATGGGACCTGGAATAATTATGGCCATTGATGGCGTATCGCAGAGAGCCGAGTTAGCCTAGTGGTTAGTAGTGTAGTTTCATGCACAAACGGTCACAGGTTCGACTCCCGGCTCCGGCATGCCATGCCCTGCAAAAATTGCAAAAATGGCAACGGTTCCAGCGTCAGGCAGGTTGACAGGCCGGCTGATGGAGAAACCTCGTCACAAAACCATGATCACAAGTCGCAATAGAATCAGTGTAAAGGCTAGGACGTCACCCGGAAGTGGCTCACAGAACCCCCGCCCGAGTTCTGTGGTCAGTATGCGAGGGCTACCGAGGGCCGAACGACCTCGGCTAAAGAAGCTAGTTCGACTGGGGACTCTGAATGTGGGAACGCTGACTGGAAGATCTAGGGAAGTGGTTGACCTGATGAAGCGCAGAAGGATACAAGTCCTGTGTCTGCAGGAAGCGCGATGGAAAGGGGCGAAAGCCAGGGAGATCGGAGAAGGGGTCAAGCTGTACTACAACGGAGAGGACACCAAGAGGAACGGGGTAGGGATAGCTGTCGCGGAGTCCCTCAAGGATTCAGTAGCGGCTGTCCAAAGAATAAACGACCGCATCATGTCACTGCGGCTGGACACGAAGGAGAGTTACTAGACCATCATGTCTGTCTACGCTCCGCAGACCGGATGCTCCGAGCACGACAAGGATGACTTCTACCTCTCGCTCGAGGAAGCCATAAGGTCCGTACCAGAAGGCGACTACCTCTCCATAGCAGGGGACATGAACGGGCAGTGTGGGGAGTGGCAGAAGAGGAGTGGAAAGGCCAGTGTTGGGAGTGGCAGAAGAGGAGTGGAAAGGGTTCATGGAGGTAAAGGGATCGGCCTGATAAACCCGGATGGAGAACGAATTCCGGATCTGGCTATCGCCCACGACCTGGCTGTCTGTAGCACCTTCTTCGCGAAGAGGGAGAGCCAGAAGGTGACCTATGCTAGCGGAGGAAGAAGGACGGAAGTCGACCACATCCTGGTTCGAAGGGCTGCCCTGAAAACAGTCCGGGATGTGAAGGTCATTCCGGGAGAAGACGTGGCATCACAGCATAGACCCTTGGTAGCCGACCTTAGCATACCTCTACCCACCAGGCCCAAAGTGAAGACGGAACCCAGGATCCGATGGTGGAGACTGCGGGGTTCAAAGCGGAACGAGCTACGAAGGGCAGTGCTCGAAGCAGGCCTTCCAGATCCAGCTGGTCCCGTGAATGAGGCCTGGAGGAGCGTAGCCCAAACAATCCTGAGATGTGCCAAGGAAACCCTGGGAGAAACAAAGCGAGGAACCAGAGGGGATAAATCGGCATGGTTCTGGAACGAAGAGGTGCAGGCTGCGGTGAAAAGGAAGAAGGAGGCCTATAAGCTGTGGCAGAAGACGAGGGCACCCGAGCATCTCACAGCCTACAGGAAGCTGTAGAGGCTGGCAAAAACAGCTGTAACGAAGGCAAAGAACGCGGAAATGGATGCCCTGTACGAGAAACTAGACGGGCCAGAGGGAGAGAAGTTCGCCATCCGCCTGGCTAAGGGGCGTCATAGAGCTAACCTCGACATTCGAGTAGTAAAGACTGTGAAGAGTGCTGACGGTAGGGTGTTACGGAAGCCGGTCGAGGTCAGAGAGAGATGGGAGAAGTACTTCAAGGAACTCCTGAACGAGGAGTTCCCTCGTCGGGAGGCCGAGGAAGAACAACCAACGGAAGGACCCATCCCACCCTGGACGCAAGAAGAGGTTCGCAAGGCCATAGGGAAGATGAAACTTGGAAAGGCAGCAGGGCCTGAAGGTGTGCCAGTAGGGGCTTGGAAGGTGCTCGGGGACCTCGGAATCAACTGGCTGACGCAGTTCCTCAACAGAATCACGAAAGAAGGTAAGATGCGGATGACTGGAGGAACAGCACCATAGTCCCCATCTTCAAGCAGAAGGGAGACGCTTCCGAATGCTCCAACTACCGATAGATCAAACTGATCTCACACACGATGAAGATCTACGAACGACTGGTCGACTCAAGGCTGAGGGAGATGGTACCCATCTCCCAGATGCAGTGGGGCTTCATGCCTGGGAGGTCCACTACAGACGCCATCTTCATCGCTCGTCAGGTGATGGAGAAATATCGGGAGAAACGAAAACCCCGCTACCTGGCATTCCTGGACCTGGAGAAGGCCTAGGACAGGCTAGCTCGGGCCGTAATCTGGAATGCCCTTCGAGGGAGGGGTGTCCCGGAAAGTCTGATCACGGTCATAAGGGACATGTACGAGGGCTCGAAAGCGGCGATACGAACTCCACACGGGGTGACAAGGAAAGTGGACATCACAGTGGGGGTACACCAAGGGTCGGCTCTGAGCCCGATCCTCTTCCTGCTGTCGCTTGACTCTATAGTGAACCACCTTGAGGAAGGCCCTCTCAGAACGATCCTCTACGCGGACGACATCGCCCTAGTAGCCGACAACCAGGAGGAGTGGAGGAGAAGGTGCAGCTGTGGCAGAGAGCCCTCGCAGACAACGGCCTACGGCTGAACGTGAAGAAGACGAAGTTTATCAGCTCTGAGCAGTGCGCTGGATCGATCCTAGACTGCCAAGCGAAAACGATCGAGAAGGTGGAAGAATTCCGCTACCTCGGAAGTGACCTATCCGAGGAAGGAAGTGTGCACCAGGCGGTCAGGGGACGGATAAACGCAGCCTGGCTCAAGTGGAGGGAGTCCACAGGGATCCTCTGCGACCGTAGATGCTCGAGGACGCTCAAAGGCAAGCTCTATAGAACAGTTGTGAGACCTGCCCTCCTCTACGGCAGTGAGTGCTGGGCCCTGGGTAAGGCGCAGGAGCGGCAACTGCACGCGGCGGAGATGAGGATGCTGAGGTGGGCATGTGGATGGACCCGTCGGGACAGGGTGCGAAACGAGGATGTTAGGGCAGTGAGGAAGACAACCCCGATCCAGCTGAAGATGAGAGAGCAGCGCCTCAGGTGGTATGGACACGTCCTCAGAAGACCAGAGGATCACCCCACAAGGTTGGCCCTAGATTTCGAGGCACCCGGAAAGCGTCCGAGCCCCAAGGAAAAGATGGAAGGACGTCATCAAGAGAGATCTCGCCGAAGTCGGCGCCACGGCAGATGATGCCCTTGGTAGGATGAGGTGGCGACAGATCACAAGAACAGCGGACCCTGCGACTGCGCGGGACTAAACGCTCAGGAGAAGAAGAAGAAGATGGCTATCGCAGAAGAACTTGATGAAGGAAAATAGCGCAATGCGAATAATAATGCAAACAAAGTCGCGACGACGATATCTGCACAAGATTTAGTGATGGGTCTAACCAAATCACAAGGGTGGCTTCGACAGCGGCTATTCTTCCTCCGCTGCGCCGCGAGCGGTCGCGTCGCGGACACGTGGCAATTTCGAAAACGAGGTCGGCGCAGTCAGTCGATGTGGAGGACGGTCGATGGTCGGTCGGTGGCTACTCACGGCTCCCCCACGGCCGCTTTGGGAAAAGCATGGATGGGGCATCCGCTTTGCTCATCCGCGGACTCTCCCTGAGCGACGAAAGCAGATTCCACATGGGCAGTTTGGATGGCACACACCCTGAAGCTCCTTCCCTACCTGATTCTGCGCTCGAAGAGCGCAGAATCCATCCGACGACTCTCCCTGAGCGACGAAAGCAGTTCCCACATGGGCAGCTTGGATGCCACACACCCTGGAGTCCCCTCCCTAGCCTGATTCTGCGCTCGAAGAGTGCAGAATCCATCCGCGGACTCTCCCTGAGCGACGAAAGCAGAACCCACATGGGCAGTTTGGATGGCACACACCCTGGAGTCCATCCCCTAGCCTGATTCTGCGAGAACCCCAGCTGCGCACTCCCCCTGAGCGCGCACAGCTATGAAGGAAAGATTTCACGCGCTGTCGCAAAAATGCGTGAGAATATTGCGGCGGGTGCGCGCGTGCGATGAGCGCTAGCGAAGGGAGAATAACCGCGATCGGGTGGCTTCTCGTTGTATCAGATACACAAGGGATAGGATAGAAGGGTACGAGCCGAACTATCTATCCTTCGCTTCAGGGTTACTATAATGTTATTTCGATTATATCGTCTTAGTTTCTCATTTTTTAGTTTAATCACTCACTCATCATCATGTATACATCTACGAGGTAACTAACCTACGAGTTGGTCTGATTGCTAGGAAAAGGGACTGAAAAGGGACATGCGGCTACAGGAACCCTGAGGGGCGAAAGTGTAGGCCAGCGGTTAGTATGCTTCCTTCTTTTGTGGCTTGAGAAACTGTGAACCCAAAAGTATACAGCATTCCGTACTGTAATCCCCTTGCAACATCTCTCACTATTAAAATCCACCAGGTTAATGGCGGCATAGCGACATGCCGAAAGGGGATTACTGTATTTTGCTTCCGGCCTAACTAGTAAGTGTTGTACCCCGCCCATGTACTCAGTTAACAATGGGGGACGGTGAGGAGGTACACCCGCCCCCTGCTGGGGGGAGGGGGGGGGGGCGTGCGATCTTCCTCTCATCCCCTTGCTCACCCACCCCCAACCCCCTAGGCTTTACCGAGGCTCTAATTTCTGCCTTAGAAACCTTTGACACGCAAAACAAAAGTTTCCAGTCCGCAGAACAGCGGCTGTACCTCCTGACGCGCTGCCGTTAACAATCATTAATAAACCCTAATATTTCTCCAGTCCACAAGCAGAAGCAAGGCGATCATTTGTCTCCCTTCTCAGGCGTGAGGAGGGAAGCAGAGTTTTGCGACATGCCGCCATGCCGCGATGAACCTGGCAACTTTTGATAGCGGCGCGATGCCGCACGACGATTACTGTACGCAGTGCAGCGTACTTTTAGCGAGTGATGCGAAAATATGCACAATTGCAATTCTATTAGTTTTTATGTGTCTTAAACAGCTGTAGCTATTTCTTATGCCTAAGTAAGGTTAATGATAGAGACCAACTTTAGTCAAATTCAGTTTGGGACGCGCCACGCATTCGACTTTCATGGGAAACCGTCGTGGCATTTAAATCTCTACTTGGACTGTTCTTCTGAAGCTGCCGAAGGGAGGTTAAGAATCGGCTCTTGTCAGGCCAGCCAAGCGTTCCTCCCTGTGTGCCTTAGAGCTGTCGGCACTTTCCTGATAAAGACGGCACTGTCCTAATTATCTAGCGCTTCAGCTCTTCAGCTCATTACTACATGTACCACATAAGAATGTGTCGTCCAGTGCTGATTTACTGCTATAGCAATAAGAACGTGTTGCCGTTAACGCCAGAGGACACGCTATCTAGGTCGCTCCCGTCTCACTCCCAGTGAAGTGGAATAGAGAATAAAAGGACATAGGTCAGCGATGACCCATCCCTTTGCTGGGTACGCCGCACCGCAATCGCGTCCTATACTTCCCATCGAGGTGGGACCTAACCCCTCATTGGCCGGAGCAGCGCCGAGTCGTCGCGATGCCACTTGCCGCTCGCAGAACATTGCACGGCGGCAGATTGCCGCCGAGAAGCGCGGCTACATTAACTTCACTATAAACGTTCGAGAATTGCCCCCGTGGTGGCAAGGCGACATGCCGCAAAACTCTGACGCAGGTCTCAAGTGCGTGCGGAAGGCACAATGAACTTTTCGAAATTTATTGGACATATTTAGATTCTGCGACTGCTTGCAGTGACAAGCTGGTAGGTGGGTACCTATCTTTGCAAGTCTACTTCGCTGCAATTCCGCCGAATTGATACGCCAATGTGAAGTGACCTACGAAACGGCGACCCCAGAGGTGGCAAGAATTCGGTCATCTTCTCGACGTAACCCAATCCGCGTTTCAACCACATAAATCCGAGAAAGATTGCAGTATAGCTCTTCTTCTAGAAAGCCGTGAGTGTCTCCGAGAACCGTTGTTTTCGAGGTAGATATTTGTTTAGTAGACTCAACTTTGCCTATAGGGAGCATTGAATCGTGAAGAAACTGCACTTCGCGACGTCTATTTCGAACGGGCATTTTTTTGTTTCCAGTTTAAGCAGATGCTGTGTATGTTTGACAGCCCAGTTTTGTGTTTTTGGCGTGCTAGGCGTTGGCAAAGAAGATTGGTGGCTTCGCAATTATAGATTTGAACCCTCGTCGTGCAAAGCTCGCTATTGTTTCTGCATTCGGTAAGGGGTTGGAACAAACTGAGGGCTTCAGTGAAGAACTGTTTCAGCTGCTCCTGCGTGCGTCGAATGCGACAATGAAGAGCAAACTCCGGCGGTGGATGCTTTCACTAGTAATTCTCCAAGTAATTGCTAGCGCCGTACTCAGGTTAATAGAGCGCTTACTGAATAGCAGTAAGGCTAGCCGCCAAGATTTTTGACCGAGTTGAGGATGCTCTCAAGCTCCAGCCAGCGCGTCAGTGCTGAGCGTATTGAAGAATTGAAGGTGCTTCTCGACTCCTTTTCCTCCTGAGCCAAATGTATGGGTAAGGGAAACCTTGATTTCCTTGTATTGACTATATATAATATCCAACATGGACTCATCGGAGTGAATACTCACCAGCCTCGACAATAAGCCTGAGCAAACATTTCATCCATTAAGGCTGTGCGGAGATTTTTGCGAGAAAAGCGGAATACGGAGAGGAAAAGCAAACAAGTGGGAGGAAACCGGGATACGGGGAAATACAGTACCAGACGCGTCTTTCAAATAGACGCTGCAAAAACCACGGTTTTGCGTCTTTTGGTCGCCTGAAAATCAGCTATTTGAAAAACCAAGGACCCATTTGAGCTCAGGAGCTCTAGCTCCATCGTTTGGTCTCAATAGTTATGGATATGGATCCATGAAAATGTTCGAAATTGTAAAATGGCGCTCCAAGGACGACCGTGGACGAGTAGGCTTTTTCAACTAATCTCCTCTAGTTTCTAACTCACAACTCCTTATTCCCAGGAAATGCACGTTTTCGGAGTACCTCAAGCTTGGCGTACTTTGCCAGTGCTCGTCATGCGAGGAATGCTCCTAGAGAGCGCTGTGAACAATGCATACAGAATCAATCGAACCGGAGCGACAGCTTCTAGAGTGAGCGTTTGGGAAGTTTTATCAGAAATTTCCAGCCGTCCTACTCAGGAATTGCTTTACTCCGTCCCGGTGAAACTTTGGAGTGTGCCACGAACAGTGCAGTAGGCTCCGACATATCAATCGAGTGGGGCGAGTCGCAAACTGCACGCGCGGGCGTGTTCGGAGCGCAATAACTCTGTCAAGTTCGAATCTTTACGGCTGCAACTACAGGATTTTGTAGGCAGCACAAGACACTTGAAGCAGCTTAAACCACAACGGTGTAGCTCATAAAGAGACTAAGTTACAGCGGTGCGAAACGCAGGTGAGGTTTGTGCGACCAGTTTTTTCCGATTTCGGTCCACCACTGCGGGAAGACGCGGCGAGCTAACGACAGGCAAATTTGTGGGTGAGCAGAACACTAAAAGCACTTAACGATGACATGCTCATAACTCCCCAACTCCCTAAAATGCCTTAGTCTTAGCCGCCATTTTAGGGCGGTCGATACTCTTCGCACTCTTACTCGCCCAGATTACAGTTCTCGCCACCCTCAGTAACACCATTCAATTCAGCACGAAAAGCTCTATTTAATGGTATCAAACTTGGCCTAATTCCACTGACTCATCGTCTGCCGCGGCCTCGACCGGCTTTGTCCTCGATGCGAAACTGTCAAAAAATCGATATTTCTAAAATTGGTGGCGATTGATACTGTAGGATAGAGCTATCCGATTTGAACTGGATGATACCATTGCTGGTGTCGAAAACTCCAATATGGGCGAGTAAGGGTGCGAGAAACAATGGCAGATGGTGCTAAGGCAGTTTATTTGTTCCGCTCGCCCACGCATTTCCACGCCGCTAGCTCGCCGCGTCTTCCCGCAGTGATTGATCGAAAAAAATTGGTCCGCACAAGCCTCACCTGCATTCTCCCACCGTCTCTCCATGAGCTACACCGTTGTGCTTCAGTGTACTTCAAGAAGCTCGCGCTGCCTACAAAACCATCGAGTTGCAACCGGAAAGATTCGAACTTCACAGAGTTTTTGTGCCCTGAACAAGCCCGCACGTGCAATTTGCGACTCGCCCCACTCGATTGGTAGGTTCGACCCTATATGCATTGTTCACGGGGGTTCCAAGGGCTAGTTGGACAGTCTTAGAGCAATTCCTAAGTAGGGCGGCTGGGAATTTCTGATAAAATTCTCCAAACGGTTCGAAATAGTATTGAAGCCTTTACATTTTCCAGGAAAGGAAGATAGAAACGCAGTAACCATGCTTTCGCCCACTCGATTGATGTTCTGTTCTGTGCGCATTGTACAGGCGTACTCTCGGAGCATTCCTGCAACGAATTAACGGCATTTTTGGTTAAAATCTCGCTTAACGACTTAACGAAAATTTTTGGAAATTTAACGGAATTTTACGGGCTTTTTTCTTAGTGACTTCATCACATTTACCCTTAGTATCCTCTAATGTTGCACGTTTCATCCTTCCAATTAGAACTGTTCCTGAAAAAACAAATGAAATCAGCAAAAATATTTTAATGTTTTTGTGAATTTGTTTTGAATTTCTGGAGATAATGCGATTTGAGGGCGCGTGTAGCACATTCGGAGGATGTGCTAGCTGTCGCGTGCACCCTATACCAGATTCCTATTAGGTTGGCAACTAATTTCGTGGACTCCCAAGCGCCTTCAACAAAAGTGTTCATAAACAAATAACAAATAACAGTTTTTAACCAAAGTAAGATCTGTTGGAACGCGGGACTGCTTCCCATTTATCAGCGACCTGGCCCATCCCACAGCTGTAGAATTCTTGTACTTTTGAAGCCAAGAATCCTTGGAGGAGCATTTTGACATGGTCCACATTAATAAGTCGTCCTCCAACCAAGAAGTGCTGCAGCGAGCTATGAAGGTGCTAGTCATTTGGCGCACAGCCTGTGCTGTAAGGTGGGTGAGTTAGACGCTCCCAGCTAAGGTCTTCGATTTTTTGAAGCTTCCGATTCGGGACGTGTGATCTGTCGTTATCTTGCTGATAGATAATTCCGCTCCTGAAAATTTGTCCGAACCGACTCCAGCGGAGTTCAGCCTGCGTGCGGCCAGGTTGAGAAGAGTAGATTACAGCATTAATGCTGGAACCGTTCTTGACGAGCTCCCAGAGGTTAATACCTTCTTGACACCACCAAACGGGAGAACGTAGCGAACCGGACGCCTCAAAAAATAGAAGACCTTGACTGGGAGCGTCAAACTCATCCACCATACAGCCCAGACCTTGCGCCGAGTTACTACCTCATCTTTAGTTCGATGCAGTACTTCTTGGTTGGAAGACGATTTAATAATATGGACCGGGTCAAAATGCATCTCCAAAGATTCATGGCCTTAAAAGCACAATAATTCTATGGCCTTGGGATAGACCAGCTACCTGATATTTGGGAAGCACTTCTGCGTTCCGAGGGATCTTATTTTGATTAAAGATGGTCATTAGTTAATTGTTAATAAATACTTTTGCTGAAGATTCTTGAGAGTTCACGAAATTAGTTGCCAACCTAATAGTTCGGATTTCCTGCCCAGGCCAACCAAGCCTCCGATCCCTCTGGGGTCGGTGAATTGGTACCAGAGAATTGTCTGGGAGGGATGAAGTGCTGACTTGTTCATCATTGTGTGGCCAAATAAGCATTCAAGTCGCCCCCACGACATTCCGTGGAAGCAGAATAGAGAATAGAGAAGAGTAGAATGCGTGGGGCATCCCAAAAGGGATTGAGTAATGCCGTCCTTTATCCTAATCTTTCAATACCTCTAGATCCTAATATCTAATATCTTTTGGGCTAGAAATTTCTTTGCCGAGCGCCAAGCACGTCTACGAATCCACAAATATACTGGTCTAACCTCCTCGTGAGTTCGATAACGTCTTAGCATCTCACTGATAGGTTTTTAGATATATTTTTATTAATTCTTTCTGTACTTAATGGGCTGGTGCCCGCATCGAGATTGTATATGCTTGTAGAGCAGCCACACAAACGGTTTCGCAAAGCACTAGGAAAAGAGAGATCCGGGTTTTGCCTGATCGCGCATTTTAAGATGCATTGTAGCTGATCATCTTGAATAATAATTCGCCACCTGTTCTTCTTCCACACCCTGAAGATAGTTTGTTGCCGAAAGCTTGTTTATTTTGCTGTCCACACTTTGTTGATGTGAAATTGTTTATTTTACATTACAGTGTTACACTCCATTAAACTCTGGCGGTCTACCTCTTGAAGTTGAAATGTATAAGGTTTTTCCTGATTTTTCCAATTGAAATAATGGTTTGCAGCTAATTATATTTTTAACAAAATTTAACGATTTATCGGAAATTTAACAAAAATTTTCCGTTAAAAATTTCGTTAAAAAAATATAACGCATATATTTTTGTGTGCACCCCGGTGTAGAACTCAAGGAGGCGAATCAAAAAGTTTTAACTGCTTCTCAAAAAGCCTAAAACTGGAGGAGCTGTGAGTAAGAAACTAGAGGAGTTTAGGTGAAAGGACGACTTGTCGTCTCGTCGGTGTCCGCGGTCGCCCTTGACAAAGGAGTTTTCAGTTTTAAACCTCTTTCATGGCTCCATATCACCTATGGTTACCAAATGTTATGACCCTTTTATACTTCGTCGCGGCGGCCACGCAAAGAGGCCAAATTGATCGATCGCATCGTACAGTCAATATGGCCACTATACGTGGCGTCGCGTCGCGCCGCGACGAAGTATAAACGGGGCCTTAGATTCTAGCTCCCGAGCTCAAATGTGCTTTTGGTTTTTCAAATATGTGACTTTTAGGCGAGTTGTATCTAAAAGACGAAAGTCCCATAACGTGAGCAGGACCCGCGTGGCAACGCTGAATGTGGGTACGTTGACGGGCCGCTCGTGCGAGTTGGTTGAAGCCCTGGAGCGTAGAAGAGTTGATTTCTGTGCGGTGCAGGAGACGAGGTGGTCTTGCTGCAAGTCAAGGGACATAGGACGAGGATTTGAGGCCGTCCTATGTGGAAGTCACAGGACCACCAGTGGAGTTGGAGTCATCGTCTCCGAACGATTTCGTGACTCGATTGTAAGCGTCGAAGGCTTTGACGATCGATTGATGAAGATCGTTGTCGCCGCTAAGGAGCAACTCTTCCACTTCTTCTCTGCGTATGCTCCGCAGACTGGCTGCTCCGATAAAGCCGAGGATGAGTTTTGGAGCCTGCTTGATGAGAAGACAGCAGAGGTACCGTCGAAAGATGTCATCATAGTCGCTGGTGACCTTAATGGGCACGTAGTTTCTACGAAAGACGGGTACAGCTGTCATGGTGGGTTCGGATACGGATCACGTAACGCCGATGGTGAGCGCATTCTTGATTACGCGGAATCGCATAACCTCACCATAGTGAACACCGTCTTCCGAAAACGCGACTCGCACCTTATCTCATACTACAGTGGGAGCACCAAGACTCAGATAGACTTTGTCCTTGTGAGAGATCGCGACCGGAGTCTTGTCACAGACGCGAAGATCGTGCCGTATGAGACGGTCGCCCCACAGCATCGACCGCTGATCTGCAATTTGAAGATCGCCCCTCCGAGGCTGAAGCAGGTTGAGCTATGCGGTGCAGCAAGAATTAAGTGGTGGCGAATCAGAGAGAAGGAAGCAGCTGTGATATCTCGCGTGCGGTTACCGACAGTCACGACTGTCGACGAAACTTGGAAGAAGGCGACCGACGCGATTCGTCAAGCTGCACAGTCGGAACTCGGCATTACGAAGCCTGGGCGACGGAAGGTCGACAAGCAGGCCTGGCTGTGGACAGATGACGTGAAAGCAAAAGTGCGAGAGAAGAAGTCGCTTTATCACGTGTTTCTCGGCGAAAAGACAGCCGATAACTGGCGGAAGTACCAGGAAGCGAAGAAAGCTGCAAAGAAGGCCGTGGCTGTTGCAAAAGCCACTCATTATGGAGACGTCAACGAGAAGCTCGAATCGCGCGATGGTGAGCGGTATTTGTACCGACTTGCTATGAGCCGCCATCGCCAAACCGATATTGAAAAGTTTTTTTGGCAGCAATGATTAGGGCGGCCATCTTCTGACAGACCACAAAAAGGCGCTGAAGCGATGGCGTGATTACTTTGAGGAAGCTTCTACTATGGAATTTCCTCACCCGACCATCCCTTCTGTTTCTTCTTTTCGTGGTCCCGTTCACAAGATCACCCTGGAGGAGACAGAAGCGGCTTTGAGGAGGATGAGACCAGATAAAGCGACTGGGCCCGACGACGTGGCAGCTGATCTGTGGAAGTCAAAGCTGTGGTACCCTGCTGAGTGGTTGGCGAAGTTCTTTAACCAGGTTGTGGCGGAGAAGAAGGTGCCTGAGTGTTGGAGCCAAAGCACAACAGTTCCGATTTGGAAGAAGAAGGGCAGTCCTGCAGACTGCTCCAATTACCGTCCGATTCGCTTGCTCTCGCTGAAGATCTTTGAGCGAATTGTCGAAGGACAAATTCGTGACGTCGTCCAGCTTTCCAGCAATCAGTGCGGCTTCGTAGCTGGCTGTGGCACCATTGATACCATACATGCCGCTCGCCTCCTGTTAGAGAAGCATCGCGAGAAACAGAAACCGGTGCATATCACCTTTCTCGACTTGGAGAAGGCCTTCGATCGCGTACCGCGTGAAGTGATATGGTACGCCTGGCGACATCATGAAGTTCCTGAAGAGCTCATAGAGTGGGTGCTAATTCTCTACTCTTGCCCAAAGAGTCGAGTTCAAGCTGCGGCTGGAACCTCGATGGAGTTTTCCATCTATGTCGGGGTACACCAGGGTTCTGTTTTTTCCCCACTCCTCTTTGTTGTCGTGATGGACGCCATTACACGGGATCTTCAGAAGCCAGTCCCCTGGACTCTGCATTATGCTGATGACGTGATGCTCGCTAGCGAAGATAAAGATGAACTCGAGCGAGAGGTGCAAGCTTGGTGTGATCGCTTGGAGTGTTTTGGACTCAGATTAAATGTGAAGAAGACCGAGTATCGTGAAGAAGACGACTGACGTTAATGAGTCCAGCTCCATCAAGATTAACGGCATCGAGCTCCCACGCACATCGGTTTTTAAGTACCTGGGATCAGCAGTAGCATCCGATGACAATCTGATGACTGAAGCCAACTCACGCGTGAGTGCAGCTTGGTCCAAGTGGCGCTCGTTATCTGGCATGCTCTATGATAGGAAGATACCAGTGCACCTGAAGTCGAAGATCTACAGAGCAGTCGTCCGGCTGGTAGCGATGTACGGCGCTGAGTGTTGGCCAGCGACCAAGGAAGAAACGCGCCTCAGCGTCATGGAGACGAAAATGCTGCGCTGGACGGCCGGAGTCATGCGCATGGACCGCATCCGAAACGATGTCATTCGACAGAAGTTCGGTATCGCGCCGATAGCAGACAAGATGCGCGAAGCTCGCTTGCGATGGTACGGCCACGTTTTGCGTGGAAAGGAAGACAGCGTCCGCAAGATAGGCCTTAACTTCGAAGTAATTGGAAAGCGGTCTAGAGGGCGTCCGAAGCAGCGCTGGGCCGATACGTTACATATGGACTTGAAAGTAACTGGCGTCCACCCTGACCTAGCGCTGGATCGGGAAAGGTGGCGTCATGACACCAGAATAGCGGACCCCGCTACGAAGCGGGACAGACGCTGAAGAAGAAGAAGATATCTAAAAGACGAAAAGCCACAAAACTGCGGTTTTTGCCGCTTTTCTTGAAAAAACGCGACCGGTACTGTAGCCAAAAACCCTTTATTCTTAATTTAATTTCCATAAACATATCCAAAATGGTGCTATATCTAAACTACCGTTAAAGAACTTGTGAAGCAGGAAAGCCAACGACCCTTCGCAAGCAACATACAACAATAAAAGAACTTGTATTTGTGTTAGGATGGCGTTTCAAATACTACTATTGCAACAAATTGAAGTTTGTGCAAAATATATCTGTAACTAGGAATACAGTATTTTAAAGGCAATGAAGTTAGCATATGCTGACGAGAGATGCCAGAGATTTCGCCCTCACAACACCTAGTCAGACCTATTGTATGGAAAGCAAAAAAAAAAGTAAAAAAATTGCAGCAACCTAAATCTGATTATGGAACTCTGAAATAGAATTGTAGTTCCAAGCCAGACCTAAGAATATTAGTAAAAATAAAGATATGCATGTTTGCTCCGATCAAGGAATTAGGTTCCTGATTCAAACCCTCCTCGAACATTTGCAGCATTCGACTATCCAGTATTACATCGCTTTCATGACTTTTCACTTCAAAACGTTCGACTTCCTTCTTGCCAAGAATAGGCGATCATAAGGTGCTCCTTGATGAGGTAGTTTTCTCTCTACCAAGGACAGCCTCCAAAGCGGCGGTGAGCTTTTGCGATGGAATTTTTACAGGATGTACGGTCCCGTGTGAGGAGTCCAAAACCATAGTTACTTTTTTCGGAATGCTCTTCTGTGGTCGAAGAAAGCGTGTGGACGCGTGAGCGCGAAGTTCATCACTCCCTACCGCTCCCACCGAGTGTGGTCGGTAGGCGTAGCGGTATTGTTGTAGTTTCACGGGAGCAAAGTCGTGGGTTCGATTCCCCTTTGTACTGGTGTTTTTGCACTTTGCGATTTATCGTCAGTGAAACCCTTTATCCCCATTTCCAACACATTTTTAAACAAAAACATGCCAACAAATGTCGTTTACGTTCATCGAGCTCTTTGAAAGTGGAAAGGTGTTGACTTCCAGGTTAAGCAAGTCATGAAACTGATGCCAGATTCGTGATCAGCACCTCAAATAACCTCCACGTACAAAGATGCAGCAAAATTGGTGCATCCTACCTCACCACCTTCATTTACTCACACCTTCTTTAACCTGTTATAAGAAATCGGGTAATCCAGAAAGCGATGTCAGATTCATGATCAGCACTCCAAGTAACACCTGCAATCGAAGTATAAATAATTTTTCGTCATCGCTAGTACAGTGCATGGGCCTCTTTTGATTTTCGAACAGTCAAGCTGTTGGAGGATCGCAAACAAGCATGTAAGCGAAATACAGGGTGCGTAAAAAGTATTGACGCGCTAAACGCAAACATTAGAAATAACAGCACATCATAAAATTTAAAGAGTTTATATACAAAGAGTCAGCAATGATTTCGCGAACAGAATAGCATCACTTGTATTTTATACTGGCTTCTTTGTTGCGAATGCAGGGGCGAAGACGCCGAAGAAAGGCATCGACGGTGCGCCGCCAGTAGTCCACGTCGATTTCGTTCCATGCTTTGACCTTCAGCGACTTGGTACTTTTGTGCATTCAACTTGTAAAAGTGATACATACTCTTCAAGGAAGAGTGCTAATTCTGGCGGAAGGCTCGCTGCAAGGGAGGCGCATCCGGCCAGTATCATGGTTTGTGCATTCATCACAAGCGTCTCTCATTTTCGTGGATACAGAAGTGAAGATAAATCAGTAGAACTATCTGTATTGATGTCCTAATAAAGAAACTGGTTCCTTGGCTCGAATCCCACCTCGAGAGTAAGCCGTATGTCTTCTAGTAGGATTAGACTCCTGCGCAGAGTCGAGGATTGTTCAGGACTGGTGCCGCGCCCACTTGGAGGACCTCTTTCCGGCAGAGGAATGACCTCAGGTATAGACCAGATTTGAATCCGCTGAATTCCTCTAAATAGGAAGATTTGTAAAACATGGCTTGCGCTACTTCCCTCCAAAGTATGAAGTCAGTGAAGGATGATCTGATCAAAGCATGGAACGAAATCGACGTGGGTTGCGGCGCACCGTCGATGCCTTTCCTCGGCGTCTTCGCCCCTGCATTCGCAGCAAAGAAGCCCATATAAAATACAAGTGATGCTATTCTGTTTGCTAGATCATTGTTGACATTTTGTACATAAGCTTGTTAAATTTTATAATGTGTTGTTATTTCTAACGTTTACGTTCAGTGCGTCAATATTTTTTACGCACCCTGTACACTTCTCGCAAACTGAACATCTACGCTTCTATCCACCACCCGTTCCAAAAAGGACGTAGTAGCACCGATATTTTACTTTCTGTGTAGCCTTCCACCGCTTAACGTGTTCACTTGGTTTCTACCTCGAATGGCTTCACAACCCAATGACCGCCCTTGTTTGACCATGAAGACCGAGGTGCAAAGCCCGCTCTAGGCCCAGGCTCAAGTGAGGGCGATAAGGTGAGAAAACCATTTTCGCCCAAACTTTGTGCGTGGGGGTTATCTGGGGTGCTGATCACGAAACTCGCGTCAGTTTTTGACCTGCTTAACCTGAAAGTCAAAAATTCTCACCCTTTCACTTTCATAGAGGTCGATGAACGTAAACGGCATTTGTTGCCGTGTTTTTGTTAAAAAAAATTGATCGAAATGGGGATAAAGGTTCCCGCTGACGACAAATCGCAAAATGCAAAAACACCAGTACAAGGGGAATCGAACCACGCCCATGCTCTTGTGAAGCTACAACACTACCACTACATCAACCGACCACGTTGGCTGGGTGCAGCAGGGCGTAATGATCTTCGCGATCACCCGTCCACACGCTTTTTTTCGACCACGGAAGGCATTCCGAAAAAAGTAACTATGGTTTGGACTCCCCACACGGGACCCTACATCCTGTGAAAACTGCATCGCAGAAGCTCATCGACAGTTTGGAGTTTGGAGCTGATTTCTTTCTACTGCCTTTTGTTCAAGTTCAGGAAGTGAATAGTTATTGCAAAACAATCAATGAGGGAAGGGTCACCTTTTCCGTCGTCTTCAGACTTGAGGAAAGCGGAACGCGGAAAGAAAAAAGTGAAAACGGTCGCAAACCGGAATTCGGAACACGAAAACGGAAATTCCTCACATCCCTTGTATCCAACCAGGACGAAAACATTTCCGAGTGAATCTAGGTCGTGACGCCTTCATTGCATAGTGACAGTATACATACAGACAGGATTGAAGCACATCAGCGATGTGAGAGTAAACAAGATCCTCTGATAACTGGGGAGGAACAAGAAGGCTCCGTGGCGCTAGCTCCGTGGCCCAATCAACTCTACCATGCCAACGCCACTGGAGTGCTCCTTAGAAGCTCTGGTCAAACTAAAGCGCATGCAATAGAAGAGTCCGTAAAACGTATGCGAGAGTTGTTTCCAGGAGTCTGATCGAAAATATGGTTGACTTGAGGATGAGCGGTCCTACTGGAGATGGCGTCGCCGGGAATCGAAAAGTGTGCGGCTGCGGCACGGCATCGCTCTCCGCCGTTCTCCGCAGTCGGCAAGCTCAAGGTCCCTGCACTGTGGTTAAGGATCGGGCCGCCCGTTTTGCTGCAAAGCTGTGCGGAGGCCTTAGGCCGGAAACGGGACTTTGCGGTGTGCCGCCTTGTCGCGATGAACGTCTCGGCTTTTCACGCAGCGAGATGCCGCAGGTGTATTACTGTAATACTGCGTACTGTGGATCTCTCTAGAGAGAGACCGTTTCATAGGGTGCAGTGTTGTCATCGTCGTCCGCTTTTTCGTCAACGACAAATGAGGGCGTCCTAAAAATTTCATCAAATCGAAGAAATAGAATCGCCTAGTCCTACCCCCGCAGCCAAGACAGTTTGAAGCGGACAGTTTGAAGCGGAGCACGCAGCTTTGAAGCGGACAGTTTGAAGCGGAGCACGCAGCTGAGCGGAGCGGTGCCGCAGTGCCGGCACTGCCACAGAATGCCGCCGAGGACTGCGGCTGCACTTGCGGCACGTCACTGTATGTCGCATTGCACAGCATTACGCAAAGAACTCTGACCGGCCAAAACTCGCTTAGGAGATCCAGCTGGCCGAGATGGTCTATATATTTCTAATCTGCGTTTCAAGCCATTTCACAAGGCTTTGGTCTTTCCCTGAATTCCCGCGGGAAGCTGAAGGCATTCTCTGGTCCGCGGTGAAATGGAGGAATTCCGTGCCCCGATGTCGTTCAAATATCAGAGCTGCTGTCGCAGAAACCAGGTAGTCGAAAATAAGGTGGGCCAACCAAGCAATGTGCTTTGCTGATACTCCCTGTACGAGAGCAGTAACTGGTCGAACAAAGGACCATCAGAACGTCTCCAAGCGAGTGGCTCAAACTTGCCTTCCAGATTTCACACTATTTTTGTGGATGACGGCCGGCTTACCAATGCTGTGATATGTAGGACTGAGTCCCTCTGTGCCGTGTCAATGCTAGAATTCATCTCGAATGTCTCTTCACTTATTTAAGTGAGCACTTGCAAGTGCTCGTTGCACTGCATAGCTAGTCGGCTCAACGGAAAGTTCCTCTCCAAGAAATTAGGTAGCAGAAGAATTTGAGTGTTTCACACGCCGTCTCTCCCGACAGCGCCTGGCGACTTTTTTATCTTTTATTGAAAACAATAGGCACCTGAGCAGCTTGCGGTAACGAGCGCATGAAAGTCATCTCATTCTCTTTGAAATAATTTCTACGAAAGAGAATATAGCACAAGGGTAAATTAGCTGAAGCTGGACATCTGAATAGACCGTGCTGGTTGCGAAATTTCAAGGAAGCCCTTGGGCATCGAGCAGAAACTCAATTGCTGAGCTGGTGCTGCTATGGAAATGCACGCTTTTAGGCGATGGAGGTTCTGTGCATCCACCACACTAACGACAAGGATGGGATGACGAGCTGCTGGGGGCGCGAGCAGAAGAAGCCTCATTATGCATTGCTCAACAGATCGCACTCTTGAGCAGCCAGCCCATGCCGTCATCCACTTCCCCGAAATGAACCGGTTTTTAGGTTAGGTTGGCCGAAAAGACACGTAGGCCAACGAAGATCGTCATGGACGGTGCTCCACGTTCACTTAAAGACTCCGCCGAGCGTTTAGCCCATTGCAGTTTTGCAGAATAACCTCAATCCTTGCAGACGTGATGATTTCACGTTTAGATGTGCATTCCGAAAGAACTTTCCCTTCGCAAGGCTTTCGAGAGCTTTGCTCATAGCGGGAATTAATGAAAACAAAGTTCGAAAATCGAGTTGGACCGAGCGACCGAGCGAGACTTACGCCTTCGCTAACGTCATAAATTGTCTCCCTTTGATTCGTGGATGCAGGCGAAGTCGCAGAGCTTGACGAATTTGCTTCGTCCCGCGAAGCGAATCGGTACTTTGCGGGCTTGTGTCCGCATCGAGTTTCCACATGCTCCTGCAACAGCCGCAGAAGACGCTCTCTGCTCTAACCGGGCATTTGTCACCAAACGTACCAGGAAAAAAGTACGGGCGAGTTTCCGGAATGTCAAAGACTTGTCTTTAACGTCCAGCGAATAGTTGGCGCCGCGGCGATGAAGGAAGGAAAGCAACGGCTCTCAGCACTTAGCCGCTAGCGTGCACGATGTCGCAGGCGACAACGTCGTGATACAGCTTTGGAGACATTGGCTCAGTGTGGCCGCCCGATTTCGGGCGAGTTTTCTGCTGGGAGCTCTTGTGCACCAACACCGTGAACTGGTGTATATAAAGTGAGTGAAAGATCCGGGAGCAACCGAGATCTCGCAAGTACCATTTTCACCTGAAAATGGCAATTGAAAAAGAAGGTCGAGCGCTCTTCGCGCTCTTCTTCGTATTTAAAAGTCCATCAAGGTCGTTTTCACTCGTTGACAGGCCGATAAATGCAAGATCTGCATCGGAATTCTTGGTAGCAACACCGGATGAAAAAGCAAGAACATAGTTATATTTTGTGTAATGAGATTTTAGCCGGGCAACCAGGGAGGACTTCGCGATCTGGCCCATCTAGCTCAACACTACTGCGGTGCCCCGTCGTTTCGCCACCAAGTATTAGCGAATTAAGTAGGCGATGGCACCGGTTCCACTGTGTGCCCCATGTGAGTGCTCAATTCGACTCGCGACCACACTGGAGCATCCCTCCTCCGTATGCGATGTAGAAATGGACATAGTACAGACCACCAAAGTCAACGAAACGGTCAGACAGCCTACGAGCCGACACGCAATCAGAGTGTCCCTTGCAACCATGCCGAAAAAGAGTTCATAATAGAAACTGGCTAGAACAGATCAGTAATCGTCCTCCACGTTTGCCTACAGCGATGGAACGGTCTGGGAACACGCTATTATCGAAGCAATCGAAACAAGGTCGGGAAGGAATCTCGAGTATTGAAAAGCCTCATCCTTAAACCTCATCAACCTCATAGAGTTGAGCGCTGGACCACAGGCGCGTGATGGGGCGTGCTCCTTCCTTAAGGGCTAGTCTCTTGACGACCCTTTCTCTTTCAATGGTGAAGCAGCTAGGTTAGAATGGAGTAATGGAGTAGTTCCATTTCGGTGCTTTCTGAAAAAACACAGATTTTGAAAAGCTCGTTTGCTTCTTCACTGTTCGGCTCCCAGAACAACATTCTTCGATGGCTAGAGATTTCGCCTTTGAAAGCGACGAGAAATTAGAATTCTTACACCGACAAGACGAATGCGGTCGCCATTTCAAATGGCTCAATTTCGTTAAACGGCTGAGAGATGGATTGCTGCTAAGATGGACATTTTAAATGGAAAAGAGCAAAATCCGGTGCCGGTCAAAATGCGAAATGCATGAACCGAACAGGAGTTATTCTTCTGACGGAAAGAACAAGAAAACAGGACCAGAAAACAAGTTAAGGTTGGCCAGGATTTAAACGTTCTACACAAGTTGGCTGGAAAACTTCCAAGTCATATGGATATCACGGCGTGGAAAAATACTTATAAATGTACAACAGTCGGTGTGAACTGTATTGCACAATACGGGTTAGGAGCCTAGGCGCACTCCTTTGGTAATGCGTTTTTACTTTTTCTTACCAAAGTTCACTGTTCTGACGCAGTTTAGAGCTGTGGTGGGTCACCGCTAGGGAAACACGTGATACGGTCCTACCGTAGCTTGCACGGTCAAGATATTCACTCCTTGGGAAAATGCACCTATCCTCGTTACCCCCATAGCGTCGAGGCTTGGAGTTTGGGAGCAAACACCTGCCTCCGAGGATTTGCTGCGATAATCTTTTCGGACACACACCGCACAGTTCAAATGACATCGAATAGCGAGTGCTATAACCCACCAGAGTCACTGCAGTAATACTTAAAGTTCCACATTGCAGTCTACCCGTCTTGATAAAACACTACAACGTCATTCAATGCGTTATCGTTCTTTGCTCTATCCTAAGCTGCACCTACAATTAGAGGTGACCGTGTGTGCCTTTTACAGTAATCGACACAACAACCAAGAGCCCAAAGCACATCACGAAGCCGTGTCTGACGGGAAAAGGCTCCAGTTGGGCACAGAGCTGCGTTGTGGACTGTTCAAGATTTACCAGGGAGAGGATCGAGATCAGCGGTACCTGCAAATAAGCCCCCGTTTGATGACCGCACCTCCAACAAAACCCTCTTCTCCCGGTTGAATTCCTCCATACAGACTCAGAGGAGAGATTTCGGAAGTGGAAGACTTCCGTAGACGAAGCGTGCACTGAGTTCGTAGGGCATCTGGAGTAGCCATTTTTATTAATTGTTCGCAGCATGACGTTCGTGGAACATGCAGCCAGCCCCTCGCTCGAACGACGCAAGGAGAGTACTATTTCTTCGGTTCTCGAAGGAAATTGACAGAAAGTGTTAGTGCTTCCTATCTTTGAAACGTCCAGCGGAATCCAGATAGTTGTGCCTCTCATTACTCGGTTGAAAGTGAAGCACATTTTGCGTTATGTACAACCCGGTTTCCGACGATTTGGGGAACGAGACGAGCCTGGAACTCCGATGGCCACTTCGCAATTGCGTGAATCCTCCAAAAATCTAATCCCTTGCTTTCTTTCTTCCTCCTCCACTTCCCCCAGTAGTCCTGTTTTTATACCTTCATCGAGCGTTCGAAGAGAAGCGACGTCCGCACATTTTTTGGACCTTACTGTGCTACAATCTCCTTAGCGGTTCCTTCCTTCTCTGCGCTTCGAACCTTATTATCACTAGTATAAGAATAAGAAGAATATATCGGTTTTCGCAAAATGACAGCAGCTCTTTCACTAACTACGCGCAGTACCCTTGATTCCTACCTACCTGTTCGTGCCGCAACCTACCGTACACCGCTGCTATACCGAACGCGCACCTCATACTCGAATCTCTGCGTCAATGACTCCCCATCATAGGATAGGCAAGGTGACTAAAACGCAGATCATAACACTACCACCTTTTCTCACCGTAGCTGCTATCCTATCGTGGTTGAACGAAATTTTAAAAACGGGTACCATATTCGTGGCCAGCAGGCCAACTAAACCCCTAGCAAAGTATTAGCTACATTATGTTAGAATTCTATAGTGCTGAAGGTGCAACAGTGTCCAGTTTTCCTACATATGGAAGATGAGAAACTCGTTCATTTCCCATGAACATCGTGTCATTTCGATTCAGAATTCAGTGGCTACAAAGACACCATTGAAACCGGTCAGCATTCACTTTCATTCATCTAAACTCGGATATACGATGCTCTCGTTCTCGTCAAACTTATCAAACTCCGTTTTGGACCCCGTCAAACTCCGTTTTGGACCACCGAGGAGGAATCGCTGCATTAATCACAGAAATGAGTATCTGGGCGCACTCAGGAATGGATGCTAAGAAATTCACATTTGCAGGATCGCAATTTCCCCAAAAACACGCAAGAAAGAATCGCAGTGACGCAAGAGCGAGCATTTAATGCGCAGCATTTAAAACAGAAAGAGCAGATTCCGAGAGAATGAGTCCGATCCGTGTCCATAGGAATCGTTGGCAAGGTCGTGGATTAAATAGTTTGCCTTCGTTTGCTTCGCTGTCCAAATGACGAGGAACACCTTCCCGTGAATGAAGCATTACTAGAAGAGCAGGGTTGCTAGGCTGAGGATAGGCTCTGTTCGGATCGTCTTCTGCGCTACACACACAGGAAGGTGAAGTGGGCACACGCACTGCGAGAAAATCTCATAGCTGCCTTTCTCCAACTGGAAGGCCAAACGAAGAGCAAATGCCAGTTCTACTGATGCTTCCGGCTACAACTTGCGCACAGGATGGGGGATGAAGAGTAGACTTATTACATACATCTTTGCTGGCGAAGTGCTAACCGTTCCCTTTTGAGAGCAATTGAACGCGTATTTACCCAATACAATGGACTAGAACATGGGCAAATCTATGTCTTGTTTCCCCAGGTAATCAACATTCACTTTGTCGATCTCATTATCATTGAAGGCTTGTTTGGTCTCCAACGGACAGAACCTACTTACAATTAGTGGCGTGCAGAAAGAAGACAGGCGCGCTCCGCGAACTGTTCCTTGATTCAGAGAGTTAGTTGTCTGAAACCGCAGGTGGCAGGACTTCATTATGACACCTATCTGCCATCGAAACTCTTTGTATGGAGGAATGGTCGCTCGCTCTAATAGCTGATCCTTCAACGGAGTAGCGCTGATGTCGCTCAACTTGCAGATCGGAAAATCTGCAGCTGCTGTGTAAACAGCGGAGCAAATGCTCGTGTAGTTGTGTTTTGAGGCAAAAATGGGAGCAGAAGGAGAAAATACGAACGCTGGATGTCTCTGAAAGGAACTGACGTCTTGCCGGCCCTTATTCGGGCCATCGCCACAGCTGTTGAATGCATCGTTAAAATCTCAATTCGGCGAGCCTTCGCTCCCGCCGAAAACCGAGACAGGATGGCCGGCCTTTCACTACATAGCCTAGTAGGCTGGTCGACCAAGTGGGGCTGAAGGCAGCGGAGCGAAGGCTTCCCACGAAGACTTGGCCGCTGTAATACATGCAAATCACGACTAACGCCTCCCAATGTCCTGGACGTACAGGCCTGCCTTGCTCAGTGGCTGAATCGAAAGAGATAGAAGCACGCGACTAATGAGTCCCACAAAACATGTTGCCCGCTTAACTCGCGGTTCCCCAGAGCACAGCAGAGAAGCGAACAGCCTCTACATTGGGGCTGCAATTGCTCCAACAAATACAACGGATGTGGCGGCCGGGTGAGGCACAGAAGGGCCGTGTGAACTAGAAAGAGGGGCTTGTCCAGCACAGGGGAGGGCGGTTGCTAGGATGTTCGGCATAAGTTCAGCACAAGTCATCTATTATTAAGTAAATGCAGTCGCAGGCTCACGCACCACGGTGATGTCATCGCAGTCACGCCAGCAGAGGGACTCCAACCCTGTCCGCAGTTCTGCTGAATGGAACCTTATTTACTGCGCTTATCTGTGCTTTGCTTTCTTGTTCTTCTTACGTATAGACATCGTATTAGAGACTTATTGTTTCCATAGCATTCGAATTCCTACCGGGAACAATCCCCTTTTTTTCTTCCAGAACGACGCGTCAGACAATAAGATGTGGCTACTTTATGATTCTCAAAGTGCTGAGGACGCGGACACTGCGACAGTTTTTCACACGAGAAAAGAACATCGAGATGGGTAGACGCAACCACACTCATAAAGAGCTCATAACGGTGTCTTCGGGATTCTCGCACCATCTTTTCTGAACGACAGATTGCTGCTCCTCGAATAGCGCCTGTCGCGAAAGTCTAGTTAATCTTAGTGGAGTGTGAGCCACTCGGAAACAATGAAGCTCGATGCTTCCCAGAGGCGATTTATTTCGAACTGCAGACAAATTTTTCCGTTCTCTTCCACCTCTCACCTTGCGGCAATAGTGACGTGGTTATAAACTTCGAAAAGAGCATTGCTGTTCTGTGCGAAACCGGGGTGGATAAAAATCTCGTTAAAACGTATGGAAAAGAGATCACATCGTAGAGGAAGAGAGAAGATGCTTTCAGACAAGTACACATTAAAATTAACAAATGAGCTGTCGTAACTCTCAAGGAAAATACCCCAAAAATATGTGTTTCTACCTGTCTCCCATTGTTTTCAGCGTCCAACGAACAACGGTGTCCTACGGCGCGCCAGACGGGATCCGATTTTTCCTATGGTCCACGGCTCCGGAACCAAAAGTTCTCGTCAACTTCAACGCTCTCCTCCGTTTTTGTCAAGTGCGGCTATGCTGTAGTCATTCATTCAACAAACGTTCATTTGAACGGATCATTGAGAAATTCTGCTGCAAAACTGATATCAAAACAAGAAGAGGGTAGGGAATTTCGTCCACATCACAAGACTAACCAGGAAACTATCTCAACGGTAGGTCGGAACGGCCCAAGTGTTATATATGGGCAGAATCGCCTCTCTCTGGGAAACAACAAAACGCAAATATCTCGACACCAATACAACTCTGCACAGAGTAAGGGACGACGGAAGTTGGGCCGTTGGCGGCGTTAGCCCTATGCCTGCAGGCGGAGGACGGGCTCAAGTTGGCTGGAAACAGCGATGACGAGCGAGCGATGGTGGAGCAGTGCGTAGAGGGGCGGCGTAATCCCCATAATCACCGTTTCCAGCCAACTTGAGCTCGCCCTCCGCGTGCAGGCACATGGCTAACACCGCCAACTGCCCAACTTCTGCCGTCCCTAACTCTGCACAAAGTTGTATTGGGGTCGAGATATTTGCATTTTGTTGTTTCCCAGAGAGAGGCGATTCTGCCAATATACAATACTTGGGCCGTTCCGACCTACCCTTGAGATAGTTTCCTGGTAAGGATCTGTTAATGTTGGCAGGTGGAGCCCATCTCTTGGGTGCCTACGTCAGATTCTACATATGCTTGAAAGCCCAGGCTACACAAGTGTTCCATCCCTTCTGAGGTGGTACCCTGGTGGCAATTCTGCCAGCGATTCACATATGAAATGGAGATATCGACAATGTTTCCCGCAGTCCTTGAGCGCTTTCAAAATGCATCGAAGATGGCACTGCGGTGAATTCATGGCCTACGCCGGAAAGCGATTCACGAGCATCGAGAAACGTCCCTTCAACTAAAATCTAAAAAGAGCGATAAAATGAGGATCACAATTTGCCACGAGCCTCACAGTTTTCAAATCCAACTTCGGATGGGCGGTCGCCTTTGGTTCAAGATTTCTCCGAAGTCCTTTCTATGCTTCATACGATAGCAATGATTCAAACCTCGTAATGAGGGAGACCAGGGGCGAGTAGCGTAGTTGGAGAAGGTGCTGGCTTTCAGTGGATACCGAGTCGATTGAGGTTCGGAGCGCAAGTGCGATGTCTGAGTTCAAGGGCTCATCCGGGGCCAATAGGGTACTCCGCACGAACCAAATATGAAGTTCAGGCTTGTGCGGGCAGGACAAAACACTACCTTGTCCGATAACGTAGCCACACATCAGGTTGCTGTGCAGGCCAAACACCCATCAAACTGCCTCTGCGATGCCCCGCAACAGTATCATCATGCCCGGCGAACGCGTGCCACCAAGAGATTGATTTACACCAATGTTCATATTTCTGTTGAGCACTTCTAAGCTTGAACACTTGATCAAACTTGGTAACTGTCTGACAGAATTAGGAAGATAAAGGAAATAAAGGGCACAGAAGGTACGAGACGGATCTGACAAAGAAGGGATGGGCCAGAAATTTTACTTTATATACATATAATTACTGCGCTGCGTAGCAGAATGAAAGTTAACAACCTCCCCCTTCCAAAATCCTGGCACTTGGTTAAATCAATGGGAGCTCGATAAATGGAGAGTGGCGGAAAAGCAGCCGAAACAAGTAGAAGTGCATCAGATACTAACAGACTCGAACTAAAGCGAACCTAATCGCTGGGCCGGAAACGCATCATGCTGCCGTTCATAGTTGTCCAGAACGGCCGGATTTGTTTTCGCGTCATGAGGGCATTCGGATTGCACTCGCAGATCGACAGCTCTGCGCCATCCAACGAAAACCGCGGTGACACGCGTGCGACATAAGAAAATCTCATGAGAGTGAATGCGATATCAATCTAAAATTCAAATCGCAAAAAAATATCGCACTAGTCGGAGACCTTCTCCGGGCAGCTCCAGCATCCCAACATGGGCCATTTAACCCTTCGCAGTAAGTGTCCTCAAGGTGTGTTTAGTTACACTTTCTCGATATCAACACAGGCTCACTTCTTGCACCTAGGTCGAAACAAGCAGTGTCAGCGGACTAGAAACGGACAGGACTGAAAAGGTCAAACAAATGGCTTCTGCATCAGCTGAACTCGCAATGCATATGCTGGAGATCGCATTGAAACTATTTTTGCTGCATCCGGTGGAGGCAGAAGCAATCTGTGCTCTCCTCCGCTAACACGGAGAAAAGCACAGATTTGAGCAAGGAAAGGGGCCCTAGGGCGTGGCTCGAGTGACGCACTTATGTTACATAGGTCGTTACCGAAGTTCCGTCGTTTTTTGACCTCTGACTTCAAATGTAATTATCTTGGCCCAAACATAACTTTATTAGACGAAATAAGGACCATTACAATTAACACATCCTTGCCAGCGAAATTCTTGTTCATTTATTCTAGTAGCGTAGAACTCTTGAGATCTAGAAGCGATGAATTCTTCGAGAGCATATTCTGCATCATGTCGGTTCCTGAGGTATTTTCCGCAAAGAAATCTGTCGGGATGTTTGAAGAAATGGTAGTCTGTAGACGATAGGTGGGGCGAATACGGTGGATAGTCGAGTGTTTCGTTTCCCAAAGAATGGACTTTCTGCCTGGTGATCATCGATTCGTGCACCCAGGCGTTGTCGCGCAAAAGTATCGGTCCCCTTCTGTAGATCAGCGCTGGGTAGATTTGCTGGAGCTTCTTGTGCACCTTGTCCAGCTTCTGACAGTAGTTTTCCGCCGTGATTGTTTCACCAGGTTTGAGAACGCTATAGTGGATTAAACCGGTGGCACACCACCAAACGGTCACCATCATCTCTTCCTGGTGCATACTCGGCTTTGGACAGTGTTGAGGTGCTTCGACAATATCCAACCATTGAGCACTTCGTCGTCGATTGTCGTAACAATTCATTTTTTGTCACAAGTCACAATTCGTTCCAGAAACGGGTCGTAGTATCTCGTTGGCAAAGATGTGTAGATTGTAAGGGTGCTTATTTCGCCTAATAAAGTTATGTTTGAGCCGAGATACTTACATTTGAAGTTAGAGGTCAAAAACGACAGAACTGAGGTAACGACCTAAGATGACGCTTTTGATGAACTAACAAACGTCATATCCAACAGCTCTGAGATCTTCTGATATTTCCCAGAAATCTAGCTAGCAGGTCAGTGGTCACCTTCATCAGGGCTACTTGGTGAACGCTCACAGTTGCGCACGCATCTTTTGCAGAGTTCGAGAAGTGCGTCCCATCTTTTGCTCTCTCAGCTGTTCTTGTGTTATCTGCTGGCTCGAAACTCTAATTGTTCCTAGGCTTGTTCCCATGAGACTCAAGAACTGCTCCAACTCTCATTGGTTTTTCAATTCTCTGGGTAAACAAAATAGGCACAACGAACACAAATTGCACTTCGAAGCTATCAGCCCACATCCAATTGGAATTCCGTGTTGGCCGCGATACGATTGTCCCTCATCCACGTGGGCGTCACGTCATCTACCGTTGACGCGAATCGACTTTATTTTTTGTCACGATGAGTACCTCCTCGGTACAGACCGCGTCGAGCGGTCAAAAAGACGGTTTGTGACGGAAAAACCCGTCGCAGACCGTCGCATGCTCGTAACTCCTTCAATTTGAGTTGTTTGAGAAACTGTTGGCACCGTTAGCTTCGTCTTCTCGAGATCTACATAAGGCTATATAAAACATTACCAGACCACCGCGTTTTCGCCGTAGGTGGCCTAAAAAATAACTGCAGCAGGCCTTTACTATTAGAGCACCTTATTTTCCTGGACGTGCATGTGACGTGCAGTGTTTTCGGAGTATCTCAAGCATGGCGTACGTTGTCAGTGCTATGTGCACAATGTAAATAGGATCGAACCTATCAATCGAGTGGGAGAAAGCATGTTCACTCCGCTTCTATCTTCCCTTACTGGAAAATGTCCTTCAAGTCTTTCCTGCACCGTTTGAAGAACTTTCTCAAAAAATTTCAGGTCGTCCAACTTAGGGTTTGCTCCAGTCAGTCCGACGAGCCTTTGGAGTGCGCCGTACATAATGCATATGGAATCGAACCTATCAATCGAATTGACGCAACAACTTGTAGAGTGAGCGTCTGGAAAACTTCACCAGGACTTTCCAGTCGCCCCACTTAGGAATTGCTTCAATCTGTCCCTGCGGGACTTTGGCGGTCGCCGTGTGCAATGCGTACAGAGATGACCTATCAATCGCGTTGGTTTGACAACTGGTTGAGTGAGCGTTTGGGGAGTTCTACCATAAATTTCCCACTCCCCGCCCACTAAGGAACTGCTCTAAGGCTGTCCAGCTAGCCTGTGGAGTGCGTCGTTAACAATGCATATAGAATCGAACCTTTCAATCGAGGGGCGACCGCTTGCAAATTGCACGCGAGGGCCTGTTCGGGGCACAATAACTCTGTCAAGTTCAAATTGTTTCGGCTGCAACATGTAGGTCTTGTAGTCAGTAAAACGGACTAGTAGTACACCAAAGTAAGACGGTGTAGCTTAAGAACAGGCAATGTCACAGAGGTGCGCAACTGAAGGTGAGGCTTGTGTGACGCTTTTTTTTTAAGAATTCGGTGGACCACTGCGGGAAGACCCAGCGAGCGAACGGCTTTAAAATGCGTGTGCAAACATAGCGCTTAAGGTGCTTCACGATGGTATGCTCAGAACTCCTTAGCTTCCTAAACTGCCTTATCCTCAGTTGCCAGTTTAAAGAGGCAGAAGATAGCGGTTAGAGTTTCTTACTCTCTCACTCGTCCAGATTTGGGTTTTCGACACTCACATTGGCATCGTTCTGTTCAGCATGAAAAGTGCTTTAGAATGTTTCCAAATTCGATCGATTACGGAAACATCGATTTTTTGGCAGATTCGCATCGAGGATGAGGCCGCTCGAGGCCGCGGCAGAAGGACGTTGACGTCATTAAAATTTATATCTTCGATACCCTTCGATAGAGCTTTTCATGCTGAATTGAATGGTGTTATTGAGAGTAGGAAAAACTGTAATGAGGGTGAGTAAGAGCGAGGAGAACATCGACCGTTGTTGTCCTAAATCGCACGTGCGGGCGTGTTCTGAGCGCAATAACTCTGTCATATGGACACCTTCCCGGTTGTAGTTTGTAAGTTTTGTAGGCAGCAAAATGTTCTAGTACAGCGCTAAAATACAGCGATGTACCTTATGATTCTACAAAGTTACAGCAGTGCGAAAATGCAGGCTAGCCTTGTGCGATTTTTCCAATTTCAGTCGACCCCTGCGGGAAGACGCAGAGAGCTAACAGCCTACAAATGCGCAGGTGAGCAGAACGTTGCGTTCTACCCCGCCCTTTAACAGACCCGTGGCAAATGTCTGCGTCTCCACTATCTCATAAGGCAGCCCACATGACTCTCGAGCAAGCCCAGGGGTTGGGGGTGGGCGGGCCAGGGGGACGACGGAGACTCATTCAGGGTGCCGAACACGATGCCGAAGTTCATTTGGACGATTACGGCAGAAGACCGCCCATACCGATAACTGAGGGTGATCGGTGATCCTGACCCGACCACCCTAAAACGGGAAATAACCTACTGAAATCGGCGGAACTTTAAAAGCGGTCGTCGGTTTCATAATCAGCGGCCCAAATAACCGCTAGATGACTTTGGACGAGAAAATTTTGCCAATTTCGAAAACATCGATTTTCCATGACGTCATCGCCCGCGCAGGCTCGAACTAGAGCCTACTGGAATCGGCGGAAGCGCCCCGTCCTCGATGGGAAATTGTCAAAAAATCGATTTTACTGAAATTGGTCAAGATTGACACCGTTCAATAGAGCTTTTCGTGCTGAAGCTAGCGGTGTTATTGCGAGTGTCGAACACTCAAAACCTGGGCGAATAATGGCGCAGGAAACTTCAAACGCTAAAACGCCGCCGCTTTAAAATGGCAGATGGTGCTAAGGCAGTTTAATCAGCTAGGGAGACCAGAGCACGCCTTCGTAAGGAACCTTAAGCGTTCTGCTGGCCTGTGCACTTGTAGGCTGTTAGCTCTCTGCGTCTTCCCGAAGGGGTCGACTGAAATTGGAAAAAATCGTGTCACACAAGGCTAACCTGCATTTTCGCAGTGCTGTAACTTTGTCCAATCATAAGCTACATTGCTGTGTTTCAGAACACCACTAAAACGTTTTGCTTCCTTCGAAACCCACAAGCTGCAATCGGAAAGGTGTCCACATGACAGAGTTATCGAGCTCAGAACACGCCCGCGCGTGCAATTTAGGACAACAACGGTCGATGTTCTCCTCGCTCTTACTCACCCTCATTACAGTTTTTCCTACTCTCAATAACACCGTTCAATTCAGCATGAAAAGCTCTATCGAAATGTATCCAGATATAAATTTTAATGACGTAAACGTCCTTCTGCCGCGGCCTCGAGCGGCCTCATCCTCGATGCGAATCTGCCAAAAATCGATTTTTCCAAAATCGATCGAATTTGGAAACATTCGATAGCGCTTTTCATGCTGAACGGAACGATGCCATTGTGAGTGTCGAAAACTCAAATCTTGGCGAGCAAGAGCGCAAGAAAGTCTAACCGCTATCTTCCGCCGCTTTAAACTGGCAGCTGAGGCTTAAGCAGTTTAGGAAGCTGAGGATCTCTGAGCATGTCATCGTGAAGCACCTTAAGCGCTCTGCTTGCACACGCATTTCAAGGCCGTTTGCTCGCCGGGTCTTCCTGCGGTGGTCCACCGAAACCGAAAAAAAATTGTCACACAAGCCTCACCTGAATTTCGCACACCTGTAACATTGCTTGTTCTTAAGCTACACCGTTCTACTTCAACGTACTACTAGACCGTTTTACTGCCTACAAGACCCACGAGTAGCAGCGATTTGAACTTGAAAGAGTTGCGCTCCGAGCACGCCCGCGCGTGCAATTTGCAAGCCGTCGCCCCTCAATTGAAAGGTTCGATTCTATATGCATTGTTCACGGCGCACTTCAAAGGCTAGCTGGGCAGCCCAGGAGCAGTTCCTCAGTGGGTCAATTGGAAATTTATGATAGAACTCCCCAAACGCTCACTCTACCAGGTGGCGATCCCACTCGATTGATAGGTTCATCTCTTTACGCATTGCACACTGCGCACATTCAATTCTTGCAGGGACAGAATGGAGCAATTCCCTAGTAGGGCAGCTGGAAATTTCTGATAAAATTCTCCAAATGGTGCAAGATAGTCTCAAGGCTTTACATTTTCCATTAAGCGAAGGTAGAAATCCAGTGGACGCGTTTCCGCCCATTCGATTGATACGTTAGATGCAATATGCATTGTGCACGGCGCACTCTCGAAACATTCCAGGCATGACAGAGCGCTGACAGCGCACGCCATGCTTGAGATACTCCGAAAAACTGCACGTCAACTCCGAAAACACTGCAGGACCTGGAAAATAAGGTGGCATAATCGCAAAAGCTTGCTGTAGTTATTTTTAGGCCACCGACAGCGAAAACGTGGTGGTCTGGTGAAGTTTTATATACGTTTGTGTATATCTTGAGGAGACTAATAGAGCTGTGCAACAGTTTCTCAAACAGCTCATAAAAAAGGAAAGCGGCCTAGAGGACGCCCGAAGCAGCGTTGGTCCGATAGTAACTCGTTGGTCCGATAGTTGGACATGAAAGTAACTGGCGTCCACTCTGATGAAGTGCAGGATCTGAAAGATGGCGTCACCGGACCAGAAAAGCCGACTCCGCGACGAAGCTGGACAAATATTGAAGAAGAAGAAGAAGAAGAAGAAGAAGAAGAAGAAGAATGCGGTTGTCGACTTTGGTCCAGCGTGCCACAGTCCTGTTGAAAAAAAACAAACCTTCCTTTTGCAAAATGATTTCACGCCACGCAATCGTTGTCTTTTAGAATAACATTCTTACAGAAATTGTAGTTGATTTTGCTACTTTGTCTACGGAAGCAACGGGTATCTTGTCTTCAGATAATACTCGGGCCCAAACCATCACAAACTATGGTAACAGGATTTTTGAGTGTACGGCGTTCACGAGAATTTTGTTCGTCCGAGACTGAAGTTGTCATTGATTTTGACTGTTGTGGGGAAGCTCAACAGCGAAAATTTTTTCGTCAGCACAAACGACAAGAAGGGGCCCTCTCTACGAAGTAGACTAGTTTTTTTTTGTATTTTCAAGCATATCCTTAATTGATGTTTCTTGTGAGGCTATCACCGCGAGAGGGTCAATACCTGCGAGGCTCTACCTCATTTTTGACAACTTATGAACGCTTCGCCGTGATATGTAAGACGGAACCAGTTTTGTTCAGGCTAACCTCGTCGTTCCCCTGCATGCTCCTCTTGATTGTCTTGCTCATGCTAGGTATATCGGTCATGTCAGCCTCCTTGCAATCTCGGCTGGTTGTTAATCGTCAACAGGTGTGCGATCTCGACGAGAAGATGGACGCATAAATTGCCAACCGATGGTCCGGCAGAGGTGAAGCTTATGCCCGAACGCATGTTGGAACTACTCTATTAACCATATACAACACCTCACCGAAACGGCAATCTGTTCTTAGAAATCACCCTCAGAAACTTACGGGCCATAAATTGTGGCCACCCTGTATATTCGCTCGTAAATATTAATGTACATGACCGGTCACAATAGTTTCTCGGGAGAAGTGAAAAGGCGTCGACTTGCTATAGGAGTGACGCCGTGAATGAAGCTGATTTGCCTACACTCACACAATGTCATTACTCACCAGACGATCAGAAAATAAGCTGAAACTGAAGCCAAAACTGTCGTAATCTACTCATCCCGTTACTGTTGCCCTGTCATACATCCCGGATTATTTGTGTTGCACTAGGAGTAAGTTACCATGGAGACACATTGAGTTCATATTTTCATAACGTTGAGTCGACGGAGATGTGGAACTGATTGCGAAATTGGCCACCATTACCAAGCACACGGTGTCTATGTACAATCTCGACCGGACTCATAAGGAAACCCCAATTCTTGAATCCTTCCCTTGTCATCCCAGTTCGTCAGATCTGCGTGACATCGCTTTGCAGGAATATGCCTTGTAGTGCTTTCAAGCCTCCGCACATACTCGAAAATCGGCAATAGATAACCGTGTGGAAAGTTTGCCTACCTCACAAGTACGGAGTAGAGAGGATAAGATTAAATGTTAAAGGTCAGCTTTAGACCCTGTTTGAGGTACGCAACGGATTCTACTTCTCTGTGATGCTTTAAAGACAATTTGAATTCGCATTTGGACAATAGAAGGGCTCAAGGTGATCAGACCATTAACAAACCAGTGTTTGTCCTTCCAAACATGTCCTGGGGCGGACATCGGACTGATGGAAGGTTCGATTCGCCTCTATGGGATCCTAACCGAGAACATCGATTCTTCCGGCTGCGCTACCACTCACTGTTTTGTAAAATTTTCTCATACATATGTAATTCAGTTAATCCGTGCGTCACGTTGCCTGTCACAATGGGGGGGGGGGAGACCAAAGCCAAAGGGTCCCTTGAACATGGCTGTGTATGCTTGCGGGGCTGTTTCGTTGAGCATAAGTAAAGGCATGGATAGCGGTCATGCGCCGCACGGGATTCAGAAGACGTGTCACAGGCATCGTGGGACGTGCGAGCGCATGTGTGTCTGTCGCTCCATTTGTAAAACGGATGCTGGCAGGGGAGGGAGCTGGGGTGATAGAAGAATTGGAATTGCTACAGGAAGCGGTCGATTTTTATTGTCTTCGGAGAGTAAACGGCATCGACCGGTGTGTTTGCAGGTGCGTCTGTTTCTCTCCTGCTTCTTGCCATGGAGAACGGGCACCTCGGAGTATAAATCGCGAGAATGCAATAGAGGGTGGATAGGCTTCAGGGAAACGGTTCCGAGGATTCTACAATACCATATTCTTCTATTCTATATAGAGGTAGGACCAGTTTTTTACTGAATGAATGTAAAAAGACGTAAAGCAGAAAAGACGGCTAGGTGCTCTATTCTCGCCACTGGTATTTTACCAAATACAATTCGCTTAATCTGCTTATCAGTCATGCGGAGGGGGAGAAGGCAAGGGATGCCTTCGATAGAGCGGTCGAAGAAACACAAGGAGAGCATAGGTGATACACAAATTATTCCGTCAGATAGAGCGAAGAATTCCGCATGTCATAAACGTGTTTAATGTTGACTCGGTAATAAACTAACGAAAAGCGGTTGCACAAAAATCGCCAGAACTTTTCGGCTAACCTAATAATTCCTTCTATGTGGTGTAGATTTTAAGCCACACTGAGCTCTGGCTTCATCAATAAAAGCAGTATAAAAAGACCATTTTATTGATGCTCTAAAGTCTTCCTTTTTGAGGACAAATCATCCTCGGGGCGAAAAGAACTCGGAGGACTTGAAGTGAGGCGTATCACCACTTATCAGTACCACAAACACTTCATCGTTTACACGTCAGCTGTATTGTTTGCTACTGTGTGGTTTAGACTGTCCAATTGTTCAAATTGCTATCGGTTAATGATATTCGCTAATTACTGAGGGTTTGCGTGAATGCGAATGAAGAGCGTGAAACTGCGGAGCTGTTGGTCTT
Organism: Heligmosomoides polygyrus polygyrus; assembly: GCA_947396885.1. Classification (NCBI taxonomy): domain Eukaryota; kingdom Metazoa; phylum Nematoda; class Chromadorea; order Rhabditida; family Heligmosomidae; genus Heligmosomoides; species Heligmosomoides polygyrus. The sequence goes on along the minus strand of OX377204.1, from coordinate 55,466,608 downwards.
TCCAACATTCCATCTATGATGTTGAAATACGAAAAAGTCTCCAGGGGAACCATTAACTTGTACAGCAGGAACGAAGTCAATGTCACGGATACAGTTGAGCAGAGCAGCTTCAATATCACACAAAACACGGAAACTAACGGCAGCTCTCTGAGGCATAAATAAGGATGCTTGCTGGTTCGGCGGCATACATTATGGGCGTTTTTGTTTTTCAGACTCATAAAAGGTGGCAACCATTAAGTGAATCTTTCAAAATTATAGGCGTGAATGACACTGGAAAAAGCAGTCAGAAAAGTGCCGCCCTTTCGGGACGGCTTTATCTAAGGAGCTCCTAGCGATAGTCCAGTCCTCATATCTGCTTAAATAGAAGCAAAAACTCCACTAGTGAGGGATGCTCGGAATTCTCGTCCTGCATCACCAGGAGGATGAGCTAGCATTCACTCTCACAAGGCAACCGCGCAAAGCAGATCTGCTTCAACAAACGACAGCCACGCGAAGATGGGCGCTAGCGCCGCGAGCCAATTTGGGGCAGAAATGGGGAGAGGTGCGGAATGACTCTTGAAGAGCTGAGCAGCCGACGGCCGATGTGGGTGGTATTATTGCGGCCGCAAATCCATTCAGCGCTTCAAAGGGGGCTCGCGCGACCTGCCCGCGATTCTCCAGGAATCCTCTTCGAACACCTAATCCTCGTCCGTCGCTCCTTCGTCACAACAACGCACATAGCTGGAGCTCCTGGCCTGGGAGGCTTCCGAAGACCTTCTGAATCTGAGACACTCGTGTAGTGTTTGGCATCGAACTCAGAAAAGAGTGCAGGCAACTGCGAAGTTTTGTTAGGGTGAGCGTGGCCAGCTGCTGACACTGGTCGGAGTGCAGTCGCCCCCCCCCCCCCCAGAACGAGCAACAAAGTAGCACCTCCTTTGAACAGAACAGGCCTGTAGGTGCTGTTCTTTGATGAGAACAGAGTTCAGCGTATTGTCAAGAATGCCCTGGACCTCGGAGCTGGCAGTTGGTGTGTCATATCGGTTCTCAATCAGTCTTCCCCCCAACAGTTCAGAAGTTAGAATCACATTTTTAGCAGTTGCTGGTGGTCTGAGAATGCAGTGGATTTTTTGATAGAAATTGGAGAAAATTAATTTGAACAGCAGCCACATCAGAAAATTGATAGCAAACGGTCAGCAAAGCATCCTCATCTCTATTGAACAGCACCACCTTCAGGCCAGACCGTTCCATCTCAATGACTGTTCTCTCTCTCTCTCTCTCTCTCTCTCTCTCTCTCTCTCTCTCTCTCTCTCTGCACGCAGCTGCAAGTGCCCACGCGTGCGATGAATGTTGTTCGAAAAATGTAGTTCGCAGATATTAACGTAATAGGCTAAAAGGCGTGCGGCCTATGATGGGAGCCAAGTGTTAGATCCCATGCCGTTCTACCCAGCTAAGCGTGGAAAAGGCCAATACAGCTTTTTGAGAGCTTTTAAAACTGCTCTGTTCGGAACAGGGGTGCACACGAAATTCTGGGCGCTAAATTTTCTTAACGACTTTTTTTAACGGAAAATTTCCGGTAAATCGTTAAATTTCGTTAAACATTTAGCTGTAAACCATTATTTCAACTGAAAAAAGCAAAACCTTATACGTTTCAACTTCAGGAGATCAACAGCTAACGTTCAAGGAATGGAATGTAACACTGCAATGTAAAATAAACAAATCATCATCAACAAACACAAAACAATAAACAAGCCTTCAGCAACAAATTATCTACAGGGCATAGAATAAGAACAACTATGGAATTACCATTCAAGGCAAGATGATCATCGATAAGGCATCCTGAAATGTGCGATCAGGCAGGTACCTGGATTTTCATCCTTTCCTAGTTCTTTTGTTATACTGTTCTACGAACATGTGCAATCTCCGTGCAGGCACCAGCCCATTAAGTACAGAAAGAATTAATAAAAATACAGTAAAAACCGCTTCAGTGGAATGTTAACACGTTGACGAACGCACAATTTTCGATTGCCTGATTCGTGGGACCAATCATATTTTTGCAAAGTCGGGTCAGTGATGCGACATCATGTCACACGGTCCCACATTGCCGAGAAGGTGTGACACGCCGTCTTCGTGTTAACGTTCAGGAAAGGTAGCTTTCCAAGTTTTTGTTGTTAGCGTTTTTGTAAAATAGCTTAAAATACGTCGAATACCTCCAGCGGCCGAAAGCATTCGCTCCGTCTCGACTGCTCCAGGTGGGCAAAAGTAGTTTGTTAACCTGCTTGGGGTCTCGGCGAGGAAATTTCTAGCTCCAAAGTACATTAAAGGGTAAGGATAAAGGATGGCGATACTCAATCTCTTTGGGATACGCCGCTCATTCTACTTCTACGGGATACCCTGGAGACAATGGCTTGCGGTGGCCAGCCGATGAAGAAATCGGCGCTCTATCCTTCCCAGGCAAGTTCGGTACCAATTCACCGACCCCAGAGGGATCGAAGGCATGGTTGGCCTGGGCAGGAAATCCAGAAGACCGGCGACCTGGTCTAGGGTGCACGCGACAGCCAGCACCTCCGACTGCGCTACATGTGCCCCCAAAATGTATTATTTCTAAAAATTCAAAACGAATTGAATTGATAAAAACATCAAAATATTCTTGCTGATTTCAATAGTTTTCCAGGAACAGTCCTAATCAGGAGGAAGAGACCTACACCATTAGAGAATACTGAGGGTAAATGTGATAAACTCACTGAGAGAAAAGTCCGTTAAAAATTCCGTTAAATTCCTAAAAATTTCCGTTAAGTCGTTAAGCCAGATTTTACCGAAAAATGCCGTTAATTCGTTAAATTCGTTAAATCATTAACCGTTAAATGTGCACCCCTGGTTCAGAAGGCTGCCATAGAATGGCCTCGTTAACAAATTGAAATTATAAAAAGATGTCTCAAACCTTTAAGCATTGTTTGAATGTCTATAAATTGTTTATCCTTTCAGCGACAGTCAAGTTCTGCATTTTATTTTGAAGCACAAGAAGTCGAAAATTATGGTGTCCGTATCACAGCGTTGGAAACATGTCCCTAAGCAAAAGTTCTATCCAGAGGCTTATACATATACGCAATTGCTAACTGTAGAATGGAGAATTGCCAGTTCGCTAAATGGTAAATTTACAGAAGTCATGAAGGTGGCAAGCAAGGGCAGATTAACAAGCATGACTTCGCACGAAAACGTTTTTGAAAACTAAAACGAAATCCAATATTGTTGCACAGAACTACCTAGGACATCAACTTTAGTTGACACATCACTATGACTTTGAGACCTATGTCGTGTTGCAAAACAATAAAAATTCAAATATTCGTGAATATTAACTTCGTAATTGAGTTATTGAGCTGCGTTGAATGTTGGTTTGGAGACATGTCCTCAAAGGTGTGGTACGCACAATTACGTTTTTTTTCTCCAAGAAGTGCCCTTTTCTAGAAGGTATTTTGACGATGTACTATTTAGCTACGAACGAGTGCATATACATAGACGATGCCATGATCTGACGGCGCAAGACCCGAAGGCCAAAACACAAATGTCAACCGCGATATTATACGAGAAAAGTACCTCTCATTCCGATATTGTTTGGTAGTTCTGACGCATCCTAAATTAGACTAACCTGTCGGAATACGTTCGCATCAAGGCTACGACGCGCCTTCATCGGATCAGAGTGTTCGTTTCCCATGGTTCACAGCTGTAACTATACGTCTTTAAAACTCTCACGTGAAGAAAGAACACATCTGACATAACTGTAACAATAGCGCGGCGAAAGGAATGAAAACCATTGGAGACTGAAGCATAACGGCATAGGCGAAGTAAATACAGTCGGTAGAAAAAAATACATTAAGGTCGGTAGAAAATCTTTAGGCATCATGTTGAACCGTAAGTATTGGTAAATGTGTGTGACCGAGGATTTACTACTAACAAATAATTACCCGCAGTGCACGGATAATTACCCGCACCCTGTATTTAGAATTGATATAGAGGGTGATATCAATGATATTGATGATATTGATATCAATTCTAAATACAGGGTGCGGGTAATTATCCGTGCACTGAATATTCAACGGCATTTTGAAATCAAACTTCGCAGATCAATTCTAACCATCAAATTTATCTGCTACAAACATGGCAATTCAAAGCGTGCTAACAGTTTTCGAAATGACCGCCCTCAGCCTCCACACAGTCCTTCAGACGTTCGACAAAGGGCTCGTAAGTGGCACGCAGGTACGACTCATCAATTTCGTCCCAGGATTTCAAAAGCGCTTCTTTAAGAGAGTCCAAATTTGGGTGCCTGATAGAGCAGGCAGACTTTTTTCTCTAAGACGGCCCACAACGAATAATCCATCGAGTTAAGGTCCGGAGAAATGGAGGGCCATTCGTCGTGTGAGATGAAGTCAGGCACTGATCGGCGCACCATTTATACAATATATCTTATATATTATATATTATATATTATATATTATATATTATATATTATATATTATATATTATATATTATATATTATATATTATATATATTATATATATAAGCTATATTAGAGAAGTGAAACTCTGAGCTAAGCAAATTACACAGAGGGGCGGAGTTTGCTAGCACGCATCTAAAAGAGGATTTTGACGGAGATCAGGACAAGATGAATTTCAATGCCGGCATTCAAGAGTCGGGAGATGAAAAAGGGAAGCCCTCGATGTTTTTGCCTTGTTGACCGTTGCAATAAATGGTGAAGTGGAATCCTGTACCTTTTCTGTTCTATAAAAAAAGGACTTGGTACAGGTTGTTGGTTTCTTTTCGTCTCTAAATTAGATCGCTGCCATCTGAGCTGCAAGTGCTGAATATGCAGAATAAATCGTTCTCAACTTCTTGTTAGCATACAAAGTCGAGCGAAGCCGAAGGATTGAGGAAAAGCTAATCAAGGAAGTGAAACTGTTAGGGTTACCACGTGATTTGAACTAGATGCTGTTCGTGCTTCTTCTTCTTTTCTTCTGCTATGGGAAAATACTACAGGAGGTCCCCTTAGCATTTGATAAGGGCTTACAGTATTGTAGACTTGAACGGGTTTTGAAGTTCTCCTCGCTTCAGAGTTGGCGAACTGTTACCACCGTTTTCCGTATAACGAAGAAATTAATACGGGTGAAACTTAAATTCAATTGTAGAAAAAAGAGGAGCACAAACCACTTGATTACAATGAACTGCACTGAAAAGTGGATGAATCATTCCAGTGCTTATTTATTCATTGGACAAAGTGAATAGTCTTGCTTTAAAATGAAGGATGAACAAAAAGAATACTGAAAACGAATTGCGAGAAAAAAATCACGAATCATTGACATTACAACAATTGAATGCAGCATCAGCTAGCTGCATGTACCTCTATAATGCTTAGGCTGTGATAGACTTTTACAGGTCTGCGCGTATAACCTTGTCAGGCTATCGTATTTACCCAGCAGCAGACTGAAACCTCCAAGTGTTCCGTATGTCAGACAAACAACAAACAAACATGCAAAAACTATGAATTTCCTCCCTTATCTCCGAAAGAATAACGTTTTGCAATTTTCTACCCTGATAGAGCCCTCTTCTACCTTTCGAACTGAGTGAATAGAATTCGGTGCTTGTCAATCGCCTCAAAAAGAGAGGCTCCATCACTGTGCTTCAGAGTGGTCTGGTTGGGAGCGCATGCGGTGGTATGCACTTGATTAAGCTTGCTCACTTAGCGGGCTCGGAGATGCCCGACAGGACCTCGGAAGAAAACACTCTGTAGTGCATTGAAACAGATGACCTTCAATGAGCGCACAATACTTTTTGAAATAGGGGGATATATGGGAATATAGGATTAGACAGGTCACGAAATGGGTGGCAGTCCTACCAAAACTAGCAAGTAAGTAAGTTGTGAGAAAAGTAACGAGTGGAACTAATGGATTTAGTGTGAGAAAGTAGAATTGGGCTAAACCAGTCATCTTACACTTCGTAAAAATTTGAGAAATTAAGAAATCATCATTGGTTTCACTACTGCATTATTTATTTATTTATTTATTTATTTATTTATTTATTTATTTATACGTGGAAACCCACACAAAAACAACACAATACGAAAAACAAATCAGAACACTGAGAACATCAAGAACAGAACCAGTGCTAGCAAGATTAGTGAATCAGTGTGATCAAAGAAAACAAAGTACTAAGGAACTTCTTTCAGATACCTGTCAATAATCGTTTTATATTGCCTTAAGGAATTTGGAAGCGCAATTTTTTTTGTTAATTTCAGAAATTCAGTGCCTGCTCTGTTTGCGAAGAAAGTAGATCTGGTATTACTATTAGCTCTAGGTAGGAAACTGAATAGAAGTCATTTATAGAAAGACCTACAGCAGCATTTGTCATCTTATAAATCGTGACTAAATCATATTTTTCCTGCGACAGGCGAGAGAGCGTAAATTAAAGACTTTATTTCTGTCAGATGCCAAGGGGATGCTATTGTAGTCATATCCATGTACTCTTATCCAGAGCTATCTTGTAAAACTGTTTTGTACCGCTTCCAATCCGGCGATTTCTCGCTAGGACTAAACACAGTAGTACCATACGTTAGTATAGGCCTCACATAGGTCTTCTATGCACGTGATAAGTGTACTACTGAGTTCGTTCTTAGAGATTTAAAAATATTATGCACAACCCTTTCAGCTCTTTTTGCTGTATATTCGCAGTGTTCTCTGAAGAAAACCTTATTGTCTAAAATGAAACCTAGGTCACGCAATGAAACTGTGCTATTGAGTTCTACTCGACCAAGTCTACAGGTATTTCTGTTGGATTACTGTCCCAGATGAGAAACTTTGGTTTTTTCCCTTGATAACGAAAAGTCCTACATTGTTGACCAATCCGCAACTGCGTTAATTGCAGTTTGGAGAGCAACGTGGTCGTCCTCCTCAGCAATGTTCTTGCATATTTTCATGTCATCTGCAAACATTTTGCAAGTGACACCGTTTTCATCAATCAGGGAGGGAATTTTGGCAGTTTTGATAATAAAAAGGACTGGTGAGAGTACGCCTCCTTGAGGGACTCCACTAGTAACTGGAAAGGATTCAGAAAAAGACTCATTGACCTTAACCTGAAAAGATTTCTCAGTTATCAAGCTTTCTGTCCAACTAGTTATCATTGGATGAACGCCGATTTTCGTCAGTTGGAGTGTCAGCTTATTTGATGGAACCTTGTCAAAAGCTTTCATAAAGTCGAAGAAAATAACGTTTACATCGATCCTTTCATCAAGAGCTCTCGTCCAGTCATTTAATGCTGACAACATCAATGTTTCAGTAGACCCTCCTGCGTGAAAACCATGCTGATTGGCTGGAATTAGAGAATTTGATTCTACATAGGTTACGAGAGCAGATTTCAGTTTCCTTTCGAATATTCTAGCAAAAACGGAAGTGATGTTTATGGGGCGATAATTGGTAGCAAGATTGTGAGGTGCTTTATTGGGGATCGGAGTAACAAAAACGTGTTTCCAACGAGCAGAGACTACTCCTAACATATAACTCGCGTTAAATATGTGCTCCAATGAGTACAATACCGCTACGGCAATTTTTTGTATAAAATAAGGTGGTACTTCATCCGGAGTAACGGTAAAGGTTGCAGGTAAGGAAGACAATGCCTCATAGATCTCTTCCTTGTAGAACCATATCGAACTTTCCATACTGTGAGCAGGGCTCACGGTTTCTAAAGCATCATTATTTGGAAGGGACACCGAGAAGGATTTTTGAAAGTGTTTGGCGAGCATGGAAGCCTTAGATATATCAGACACTGCTGATAGTCGAGCGGGATCCTTCAGAGGTGGGATTCGTTCAGGTCGCTTTAGCACAGAATTTAATAAGGTATAAAGAGATGTTTTATTTGGTCTTCCAAGAGTTTTTCTCTCAACATATTTGTGATACCTATTCAGAAGCCGATCAAACCTATCGCTCAAAGCTTTGAAGCGGCTAAAATTGTTCTCACTTGGATAAGTTTGTTCTTATTTCATCCACCTTTTTTGTCTTTGCTCAAAAATTCTGACCAAGTCTATCGGCAGCTTACAGTAGTTGAGAGGCAGTGTTTCCAAGGCTTAAATGCAACTATGCAATACAGATAGGAAGAACTCGTATTTGTCATTAACGGAAGGATATACGGAAGGAGCATTCTCCAATCCAGTGACAGTAGAAACTGACAAATTTGGGAATAGTTAGCCTTATGAAATCACCTTCTCAGGCAAAATGATGGCCTGTTTATGAGACGACCAATGGTAAAGAAAATACTTGAGTGATCTCTGGATCCAATTGGTGGAAGAATGTCAACATTTTTAACCAGGCGTGCCTCACTGCTAAGAATGAGGTCTAAGACATTGTCGTTCCGAGTTGGTTTTGAAACATTTTGGTGGAGCTTGTGTGATATGCACATCTCCACAAAACGTTTTGAGACCGTGCTGATACCGGAGGGAAAACTCCTGGACCAGTCAATGTCTGGCAGATTGAAATCGCCCATAATCACACACTGTGATTCGTAAGAGCAGAGATCGCTTATTGTCTTGATCAATTGGAGTGTGTAGTTGATAGGAGCGCTAGGTGCCCTATAAATAGCAATCAGCCTCAAGGATGCCTGGGGCAGCTTCAAATCACAAGAAAGTAGTTCAAAGCCATCAGCCACTGCCACTCACTCCATGTGGTCTCAAAAACAATTGGAAGCCTAAGAAGGATAAGGGAGCTGCACAAATCACCAAGAACTGGACTAGCGTCAATGAATTCATTTAACCATGTCTCTGTTAGGACAACTAAACCACAACTTAATTCTCTTAAAGTAAATCAAAGTGGGAAAACATTCTTCTGGATTGATCGCACATTGCAATAAAGGCATTTAAGATTATCGACAGGCGTCCGGAGAGGTTTTATGAGTTTACCGAAGACATATTGAGTTGAGTCCTTTGAGAGATAACAGCTGACACGTCGTGAGAGACACGGCGCGCTAACCTGGCTTCTCGATTGCTCCTTCGTAAGTGAGGGCCGTATATATATACGCCCTTGGAGGAAAAAGAACGCAATCGTGAAGCCCTTCTAAGGATAAGAGATTTATAGAGCGTGTTAGGTAACAGAACCTTTACAAGACGGGGACGATCAACTTGAGGTTTGCCAAGTCTATATGTTATTTGGGGGATACATTCAATCTCGAGATGGTTGAGAATGCTCTTAACAAAATCGAGTCATGCAGAGCCCTTTCGGTAGACTTGGGGTCCTTTGATTCTGGAATACCAGAAATAACAACTGATCGTTGTCTTTCTTTCTCCTCGACTAGCGACATCACATTAGCCGTGGCTTCAGGAAACGATCGAGATGATTACTCTTTCCTGCTTCAGCCAACGCGCTTTTAAGGGCCATATTTTCCTCTCGCAAACAAGAGATCTGGTCCTGCAACTCTTGGTTTTTCGCAGGAACAGTGCAGTGCTGCTTTTGGACGCTGAACATATGACTTATAAGCGTCTTTAAGAACAACGGTGTCTTCTTATCTGCGTGCTGTTGCTCCAGTGCTGCTGCAACTTCGTTTGAGCCGAATCCCGCCTCGCTTTCGTCACCGGTCTTCTGCACAGCAGTCTTTGAAGGCGCCATCATGGGAGGTCAGCGAATAATTTTGCCAGAAAGCAAGAGTAAGGTAGAAATCCGGTCTCATTTCGTGCTGAAGATACACGCTGGTTATCCTCTGATGTTCCGTCTTCCGAAAGAAATGGAACTTTCACTGCGACAGAGGGTCTCTTGCGTTCGATCAGTCAGTTTCGTTAGCCCTTTTTACAGGTCAATACGCTTTTCGCCCGCGTTGCCCTTTGGATCACCCAGAGGCCCAGTCTATACGCAGCACGATAGAGAAATTCCGCGAGCCGTGAAAGACTGCCCGGCAGTATCGAGTCCAGTAGACCGCTCCGGATAACAGACGTTGAAGCTTTGATTGTTTGGCGACCCTCGGCAAGCGGGCGAGTTTTGAACGGGGATGTTGGAGCATTGTGCATACTCCAAAGAACTCTTCACAACTGACTACCAGCAATTCTACCTCAGAACCAGTCAGTATTTAATTTCAACACGCAAGCAGTGGAGTAGCCGCTTTTTAAATAATCATCGAATCCATCTTCTAGAAGTTCTTGATGAAATCCACACTTGCACAGTAATTTTAACCTCTTGAAGTTGATTACCAATTTACCCCTCGGCAAACATAAATATGTAAAATCAGATTTATTTGTTGTGCTGACACGATTCTCACCACAGTGAGACTTCTGCTTTAATGTTTTGAACAGAAGCGGGCAGAAGTTTCCGACTATGTGGCTCAATGCCACTGCTCCTACTGCGGAAGCCTAGCATTCTATTGTTGCTAAGAGTTCCTTTATGTGTCCAGTAGGCTAGTGTAGTGAAGGCTAAATTGTGTACAGCGATGGTTTGGTTTTCCCCACTACGGAGCAAATTTGTGAACCCTTTCAAAATTCGACACTCTTTGGCCAGCAAGATCTCCCATAAAACCTATATGCTTTCATAAAACAAAACATTGCATTTAGAATATAATTGTGCAGCTACAGCTACAGTTTCCAAAACTGACCAGATTCGTTCTAGACTTCAAACTATTGCAAGAGATCTGCGACTTAGGAACGTAAATAGCAGTGTAATAAACGCTACATCAACCTAGTAAAAGAGAAAGGATAAAGAAAAAGTTGCTGAATCCCTTCTGGGATGGGCCATGCATTCTACTTTTACTGTATGGTGGAGGTGATTTAAATGCATGTGTGGCTTATTAAATGATTGCGGTGGTCAGTCGATGAACAAGAGCTTTATCCTTCCCAGACGAGTCCGGTACCAACTCGCCGACCCAGGAAGGAAAGAAGTCTTGGTTGGCCTGGCGGGAAAACCGAACCAACAATCTGGTATCGTAAGATATTCCATGTGCGATTATCCTTGAATCTCGGCATCTCTTAGAACAGTATGGAAGGTTGTCGTGGAGCTGTCATGGCAAGATTGTTATCGAACCTTTATTCGGCTTACGTTTCGGCGTAACCGCCTTCTTCAGAGCCTGGAAAAGACAAAGGGAGTTACAGAAATTATCCTTCCAAGAGTCATCTCAAGTTTCAGCCATCTCAGAAACTAAAGGGAGAAAGAGTCGAACCGTGAAGAAGACAGCCCAACTGACATTATGTAAACACCCGAAAGGCTGTTGGGTCACCATTCGGATGGAGATAAATGTTGGCGAATGAGGTCCGCCATTCGGGTCAGCCCCTCAGCGATCTTCTGACTGGCGCCCTCTGGGTCAAGCCCACAGAGGTCGGCAAATGGAGCCAATTCCTGGGTTATGGCCACCTGTTCCTCTCTCCTATTGACCGCGGGATTCCGCTGCGATATCGACATAGCGAGCTAGGATTGTCACCGCCACTCCATTCACTGCGCCACTATGACTTGGCAGCCTGTGTTCCCACAAGGGTATGGCTACTTTGCACCTGTTGAGCCATCCACATGCTCCTTCACCCTTAACCAAAGTGGTCTGCCCGTCTCACCAATGCATTCCTCCTTGCATTCAATGCAAGTTATAAGGTATACTGCTCCTGAAACCCTACAGTCGCCTTCCCTGCCGAATGAGCAAACCACGCAGGAGAGCGTTTCACAAGCACAGTCATAAAGACAGTACCTCATCAGTTGAGATTGAAATTAGCCGGAGGTACCTCAACGATCCTAACAATGTCATCCAGGTCAGCCTTACGAACGCATTCACGTACTTTAATGTCCGAGATAAAACATATCGTGAAGGCGATTTGACCACTCAGTTGTGCCCTGTGCATGAGTGCTAGTGAACTAGGTTGACGGCCTTTAGGCATGTTGTGGGCAACATACCCGTTAAATAAGGCAATGCGAGATGCCATTTCCCTAGTTGAGGACTTGAATTCGCTGTTCTAGGACACCAGGGTAGCTGTCTGGAACATATTCCGGATAATAGCCCACTTAGTACTGTATGGATGTGCGGAACGATAGTTCACAATGAGGTTCTTGTTGCTGGGCTTCCGGTAACACCTACTTTGGAAGGTGTTCCTAGAAGCCTTAAAAACGTAAGCCGAAAAAAGGTTCGGCATCTATTTTTGGCACGACAGCTCTACGACTATCTTCCAATCTAAATAGCACCGGTTGCACGTGACAGCCAACTGCGCTGCACGCGCCCACGTTAGCCTAGTGCTAAGTTTAATTCCTTGGAATCTGTGACGTCTAGGTGCTACGTCACAAAGTTCGTCCTACAACTGGTCTTCTGCTATTGCTCGTTACGAATGTGGACAAATTTCAACAGCTGGTCAATCGGACAGTTTGCTCTGCCCCACTGCGTGCCTTTACCTTTTGTTTTCTTGTTGTTCCAGCCTTTCTTCGTTTCTTCTTCTTCTTCTTTAGCGTTTGTCCCGCATAGCTGCGGGGATCGCTTTCCTGGAATGTTGGCGCCACTTTTCCTGATCAATTACATGATCAGGGTACAACCTAGCTATCTTCATGCCCTGGTGCAGTGTATCAAGCCACCGCTGTTTTGGTCGCCCTCGTAGCCGCCTACCAGGCACATCAAGGTTAAGACCAGTCTTCCGAACGTTGTCATCTATAGCGAAGGACGTGGCCATTGCAGACGAGCTTCGCACATCTCACACGGGCGCCTTTCAATCTCTTTAGTGACGGGCTAGCACTGAGCTCCGTAAATAGGTACAGCTCGGACGACTGCTCTGTAGATCCTTGATTTAAGCCGCTCTGGTATCTCCTTGTTGCGCAGTGCTCCCGTCAGAAGGCGCCATTTGGACCACGCTGCACTCACGCGTGAGTTGTCCTCAACAAGTAGACCGTCATCGCGTTGGTAGAGAGCTGGACGATATCGCGAATGCACCCGTCGACAATACCATTCGTGCTTCTCTGCCAAATATAGGGCACTTTCTTCTCCGCAATGACCTGGTTGAAGAACGTCGCCAGCCACTTCGTTGGGTACCAGGATTTCGACTTTCATAAGTCGGCCGCCAAGTCATCGGGCCCGTTGCCTTGCTCGGCTTCATCTTCTTCAGAGCCGATTCTATCTCCTCTACGGTGATATTCTGAACGGGACCGTATACAGCAGGAGAAGATGGAATGCCCGGATGAGCAAACTCTACTGTTGAGACTCCCTCGAAGTAGGTGCGCCATCGATCCGAAACCATTTTGCGGCCCATGAGTAGATGAGGGTTCTCATCGTTGCTGCCAAAGAACTTCTCAACATCTTTAGCTCGGCGATGGCGGACCTTCGCGAGTCGATAAAGAAATCGCTCGCCATCGCGCGACTCAAGCTTCCCGTTGATATCGTAATGAGTGGCTCTTGCAACGGCTACCGCCTTCTTAGCGGCTTTCTTGGCTTCCTGATACAGACGCCATTTATCGGCTTTCTTATCGCCGAGAAATGCGTGGTATAATCTCTTCTTCTCTCGAATTTTTTCCTTAACTTCGTTAGTTCACAGCCATGTCTGCTTATCGACCTTACGCCGTCCCGGTTTCGTAGTGCCAAGTTCGGATCGCGCAACACTGAGAATCGCTCGGTGGCATTTTGCCATTTTGCCGACGCGATTGTCTCGTCGACGGTCGTGACCGTCGGCAACCGAATATAGCGAAGTCATAGCTGCTTCAGTCTCTTTCAGTCTCAACCACTTGATCCTTGACGGACCGCTCCGTTCGACCTGCTTAAACATCGGTGGTGTGATCTTCATAGTGCAGATCAGTGGGCGGTGTTGTGTGGTGACCGTTTCATACGGCACGACCTTCGTGTCCGTGACCCCAGGTCACGATTTCGCACAAAAACAAAGTCTATTTGCGTTTTAGAATTCCCGCTATAGAATGAGATAAGGTGGGATTCACGTTTTCGGAAGTTGGTGTTCACGATGGTGAGGTCGTGCGACTCCGCGTACTCGACAATACCCTCAATCAGCGTTACGTGAACCAAAACCGAGACCAGGATGACAGTCGTACCCGTCTTTCGCAGCGCCAACGTGCCCATTAAGGTCACCTGCGACAACGATTACGTCTTGTGACAGCACTTTTGCTGTCTTCTCATCAAGCAAGCTCCAAAATTCATCCTTGGCTCACTCCGAGCAGCCAATCTGTGGAGCATATGCAGAGAAAAGATGATACCGCCTCCGTACAGCAGCGATAACCACCTTCATCAAGCGGATATTGAAACGTTCCATGCTATGCTTTCTTTGTTTCAAAAGGTGATCTTTAACACACGCAAAATCCAAACAATTTGTAAGCTCTCGTATATGCATCAGGTCTTCTGCTAATGTTGCTTATCCTGAAGAGTAGCGTATTCAGTGTGCTGGACTTGCCTTCTAGCAAAATAATCATGCAATGGAGGGTAGTGTAGAATGAACTAAACAAATATTTCTTAAGCGATTAATTTTCTAGACAAAGTTTGGTTTCAAAGCATACCTAGTTCTGCGAAAGGCTTTTAAGCCTGCATGTCCAGGCGTAGTAATGTGTAGATTTTGCGGGGTATTTGAAGGCGCACCCAAACAGCACTCTTTCATGTAGAATAGATGCTCTATGAAAGGTTTTTCTACATTTGGGTGCATATGTTGCCCGCAAAAGTTCGTGGTACAGATTTTTCTGACCATGTGGATGAGCCAAGCAGTAAAAGTGCATTGCAGATACGTATGGCGCGATTAATACACAACGCCTTATTCTGTCTTTCTACTGCAAAACTCGAAGCAAGTCCGAAATGGCTAAAATGTCACCAGGATAAATGTGTCGGCGAAGATAAAAGTTCTACCTCGATTGGAGAGATGAACACAATGAAAGAAAGAAGAGAAACAGAGCACTAGTCCATTACACCATTAGTCGAAGAAAATCGCTGTCAGTACCTCGCCTCCGAGGAAATTGTATCCAGACATTATCTGCACATGGGTGTGCACTACAACATGACGCAAACGCTAGAATGTAGTTCTCAAACAAAATACTGAAGCGGAGTTGAGGATAGTGGAGCAGGATAGGAAGTAGTGCTCACTGAAATTTTAATGAATCTCGGAGATGCACATGTACATATATTGATCAGATGATGCTTCCTCCTTGCTTCCATTTGGGTTAAATTAGCTAGCAACTGATCGGGCTTGTTCGGATTAGCAGGAAACCCACTTTGGGTGCGACGTAGTCTGCAGGAGACGTTATCCCGGTGACATGAAAGACCGATTGTGAGGTCGGTTCATTTTCAGAACGAACAAGAATCCCTGCGAATCAGGCCTGAAGATATTTATTTTGCTACTTTGATGATCCTTTTGCCGGCTGGAGGTCTTCTTAGCGGGGACCACAACTCTCCCAGACCGCTCGGTCTCTGGCAGAAGGAAAACCTTTCATATACCAATTTCACTTAAAACAGGCACTTTTCTAAGAAATTCGACACGTTTCTATGCTAACTGGACACTTTTTGTATCAAAACCCTTGAAATCAAAGCGAACATCTTTTATATTAAATTAGTCTAAGAAAATTTTTAAAGAGGCTAGTATAAGTTTTGAATTAAAAAATAACTGTGACTTTTCTTGAAAAGGATCACGGACCCCAAGCAGTGGATGTAGCAGTTGAGTTCTCGTAAATTTTTATCCTTTTAACTATCACCCGTTAGTCATCAAGTTGCTCGCCTCCCCCCCCCCATTCGACTCCACTGTTCTCCTGCTTAATACACGCTTCAAAGAAGTGGGCATACGAAGGCAGGATGAGCACGCGATCAGCGCAGCGTGGAATCGCGAAGACGATGCTCGAAGTGACAAGACTCACTGAGAGAGGGCCTCCGCAGTTCCGAGCCTAGTCGACGTTCGAAGATCAGAGACGCTGTCGCATGGGCCAAGTTGTCGAAAATTAGGTGGGCCGGCCACGTAATGCGCTTTCGCAGACACCCGCTGGACGAGATCAGTTACTGACTGAATTCCGCAGGATGTCAAGAGACGCACACCAACGCGTTGGCCGGACTTCTTCGTGAAAGCCCTGAACGATCGATATGACGCTCTTCGTATCCCTCGAGCGAGGAGGATCCATTGGACCACTCTGGCACGCGAAAGGGACGAATGGAGACGCTGCTGGCTACCGCTCATCCAGTGAGGCAGACTCTGCTCTCTGAAAGACCTTGAGAATGCGTCTGCCCATCGCATTGGCGGTCGTCCCCATGGTCTCTTACCTGAACTTTTTTAAACAATGAACTAAGCAACTAACCGCATTTTTAACAATACTTAACAAAAAGTGTAGGTAAAAAATTTGTTAGAAAATTTAATGACCGTGGCTTAATCCATGTCTGACGCACCGTATAGAATCTCATGCATGAGAACGCGCAGGTCATTACCATTGAAACTAAAATGCATATTGTATCGCAGAATTTACCAGTCCATTATAGTTCTGGGTGAGTACTGATCAGGAATGGGCGGAAATTTTTATAATTTTCTCAGAAAACAGAAAATCGCCTTTGTCAGAAAACAGAAATCAGAAAACAGAAAAGCCAAAAACGCCAGAAAGCAGAAAATCAGAAAACAGAAAATTGCGAAATTATGATAAATTAGACCTAATTATTTTACCCAAAGATCCATTTTTCCAATAGCGTATGCTTTTGTATGGAAAGGATTGTGGACGTGGACAAACGTTTTAACTTCCAAGCGTTTACAAAATTTCCTAGTACACTCCAAATGCTATAAAGGATAAAGGATAAAGGACGGCGTTACTCAATCCCTTCTGGGATGCGCCAGCGCATTCTACTTCTACGGGATGTCGTGGAGGCGACATGAATGCGTATTTGGCCATACAATGACTTGCGGTGGCCAGCCCATGAACAAGTCAGCGCTTTATCCTTCCCAGATAAGTCTGGTACCAATTCACCGACCCCGGAGGGATGGAAGGCTTGGTTAGCCTGGGCGGGAAATCCGAACCAGGAACCTGGTATCGGGTGCACGCGACAGTCGCGCCTCGTCCGACTGCGCTACACGCGCCTCCAAATGCTATACAATCAGTACATTGTAAATCTTGACTGATAGATTAGGAATTTCGACATTTGAAGTATTCAACCTTACTCATCAGCTCCGTTTCACAGATAACGCTCCTATTAGTGTTCCCACTAGTAAGAAACTAGCCATTCAGAGCACCGAGCACGATGAAGCCTCATTGACCACTGTTCGCATGTTTCAACTCCCTTGCTTGAGTTTACAGACACCCTCGCAACATGCTATGAGGCTGTGCTGAGATTCATTCAGTACTACTGACTCCGCCAGAATCTATATTCCTAGTTCGTCTTGTTTTTCGAGAATACTTTTCCTTGTACGCAGCGCATCGAAGTGTCGCAAGAGTGCAAGCTGTGCCTTTGTTCATCGACCTGAAGAAGGCATTCGACTCCGTCGTCTGTCGAAACTGAAGCGGTCATTGGAGCCCTGCTCACTCAGGGCGTTCCTACTCAGTACATCAGAGTCTTTCGAGAGCTGTGCGATAGATTCAAGGTCTCACCATTCTACGACGACGTCGTCATCGACGGAAAGAGAAGGGTTCGGCAGGGGGATACCATATCCCCGAAGCTCTTCATCACCACCCTCAAAAACCTCATGCGCGATCCAGAATTGGAAGACGTGAGAGTGCAGTTCGACTGCCGGCAACTACACCATCTTCGCTTCGCTGACGACATCGTGCGCATAACACCGAGCATCAGCCAGGCGGAGCGAATGCTGGCCGACTTCGATCGCGTATGTGGGAGCGTTGGACTGCAGCTGAATCTTACGAAGACGATGTTCATGAGGAACGGACAACTCTCTGACGCCCAATCCTCGTTCAACGGAACTCACTTTCGAAATGCTCCAGCTTACAGCTTCGCTATCTTTTTTGCGAAGTCAACATGGCCAACGACTTAGCGCCAGAGCTGGGCAGAAACGAGTGGCTTCAGGGGCGTTTAAGAGCATCGAAGAAGTGAAGAAGACAAGGATCGTCCGGCTCCGTGCCAAACTATTCCACTCCACTGTTCTTACTGCGCAAAGAGACCAGGGCTATACGAAAGAAGGAGCACGATCGCGATCACCGTCGCGCAGCGTGGAATCGAGAGGACGATATTCAGGGTGACATGATAGACGCCAGTCAGAGAAGGCTCTGCAGAAAGCGACCATTGGGGACGACAACTTTCTATTTTTAAACCGGAGGTGGGGAATAATTCTACCCACAGTAACTCTAGGACAAGAGTTTTGATCGCAACAAATCATCCTGTAACAACATGTAGCCTTTATACTAGCCGCTCCAGGCTTAAACAAATATGTTCAAAAATGTGTTCACTTATTGAGGCAGGTACAATACCGCCCGCGTCGCGCGGTCAAAAAGACGGTTTACCGTCGCATGCTCATAACTCCTTTAATTTTAAGTTGTTTGAGAAACTGTTGGCACCGTTCTATTCGTCTTCTCGAGATCGACATAAGACTATATAAAACATTGTCAGACCACCGCGTTTTCGCCGTGGGTGGCCTAAAAATAACTGCAGCAGGCTTTTACGATTAGAGCACCTTATTTTCCAGGACGCGGATGTGACGTGTAGTGTTTTCGGAGTATCTCAAGCATGGCGTGCGTTGTCAGTGCTCTGTCATGCCTGGGATGCTCCGAGAGTGCACCGTGCTCAATGCATATAAGATGGAACCTATCAATCGAATGGGCGGAAGCATTTCCACTGGGTTTCTATCTTCGCTAAATGGAAAATGTAAAGCCTTCAAGACTATCTTGAATCGTTTGGAGAATTTTGTAAGAAATTTCCGGCCGTCCTACTTAGGATTTGCTCCAGTCAGACCGACGAGCCTTTGAAGTGGGCCGTACACAATGCATATTGGATAGAACCTATCAATCGAGTGAGCGGAAGCGGTTCAAATATCGTGCTAGCCAGCAAAGCTTATCCTCTTTAGTGCACACAGCAGCATAAACAAATGAAGAGGTTTTATGAAGCGAAAAGGGTGAGTGCGCCGTGCACATTGCATATATGTACGATAGAACCGTTTGAAATTACACTAGATTGGAAATTTCCGCCCGCCCTAGTCAAGAATTGCTGTACTCTGTCTCAGCGAGACTTTAGAGTACGCCGTGAACAATGCATATATTTAGCGTATAGCTACTAATTGAGTGTACGCGACAGCTTGCAGAGTGGGCGTTTGGTGAGTTTTATCAGAAATTTCCAGCCGCACTACTCAAGAATTGCTGCATTCTGTTCCAGGGAGGCTTTACAGTACGCAGTGAACAATGCTTAGAGAATAGAACATATCAATCGAGTGGGGCGACCGCTCGCAAATGCACGTGCGGGCGAGTTTGTAGCGTAATAACTCTATCAAGTTCGAATTTTTCCGGCTGCAACTCGAGGACTTTGTAGGCAGCACAAGGTTCTTGAAGTGCTCTAAAGCACAACAGTATAGCTCATGAATGGACAAAATTACAGCGCTGCGAAAATGCTGGTGTGACTTATGCGACCTAATTTTTTACCGATTTCGGTCGACCACTGCGCGAAGACACTGCGAGCCAACGGCATGTAAATGCGTAGGCGAGCAGAGCACCTAAGGTGCTTTAAGACGATATGCTCGCAACTCCCCAGCTGCCTAAACTGCCTTACCAGGATACTATCTCAACGGTAGGTCGGAAAGGCCCAAGTGTTGTATATGGGCAGAACCACCTCTCCCTGGGTAGTAACAAACTGCAGGTATCTCGACCCCAATACAACTGGGATTCATGTGCTCCACAGTTGACGGGCGCGCGCGGGATGAGGGCTCGTATCGCGATCCAGCGCAGTGCACAGGTGGCGTGGAAGGGAAGAGCTCGGGCTCGTGAACGAGGGGTCGGGGGTTCGGATCCCGCAGACTGCGTTTGTTTTGCACTTTTGCAAAATCCATGTTTCATAGAGGTCACCCACCTAAGGGTATTATAGTGTGTTATAGAGCATGTTTACATATAACACACCACTCGTACCGTTAACAAGGGTGGTCCAGGCAGGCTTACCGATTCTGCTGAAACTTTGTCTAGGGGGGTTATTTGGGGTGCTGGTGACGAATCTGACACCCGTTTTTCAGGATTCAGCTGGATAATATAGATACAGGAAGGCGCAGGATTACATTCTTAAAGTTTCTGCCGGTGACGGCAGGTAGAGACAGAATCGTGAAAAACGGATGTCAGATTCGTGATCAGCACCCCAAATAATCCCCCCCCCCTAGACAAAGTTTCAGCGAAATTGGTGACCCTGTCTGGACCACCCTTGTTAACGGTATGAGTGGTATATTATATGTAAACATGCTCTATAACACACTATAATACCCCTACGTGGATTACCTATATGATAAACATGGATTTTGCAAAAGTGCAAAGCAAACGCAGTCTGCGGGATCCAAACCCCCCACCCCTCGTTCACGAGCCCGAGCTCTTCCCTTCCACGCCACCTGTGCACTGCGCCGGGTCGCGATACGAGCCCTCATCTCGCGCGCGCCCGTCAACTGTGAAGCATATGAATCAACACGGCGCCAACACGCGACTTGCGTCGCCCCTAACTCTGCGCACAGTTGTATTGGGGTCGAGATACCTGCAGTTTGTTACTACCCAGAGAGAGGCGGTTCTGCCCATATACAACACTTGGGCCGTTCCGATCTACCGTTGAGATAGTATCCTGGTTAGTCCCATCTGCCGTTTTAGGGCGGCAGACTTATCCCAATAACACCGTTTTGTTCATAACGAAAAGCTCTATCGAATGATGTCGCTCTCGACCAATTTCAAAGAAATCGATCTTTTGACAATATCGAGGACGTGGGCGCTCTATGCCGAGCTGCGCGGACGATGACGTCATGGAAAACCGATATTTTCGAAATTTGCCAAATTTCCTCGTGCAAACTTCGTCCAAAATCATCTAGGCGGTTATTTGGGGCGCTGATTACGAATCTAACGTCTGTTTTTAAAAATTCCACCGATTTCAATAGGTTACTTCTTGTTTGAAGGTGGTCGGGTCAGGAGCACCGATCACCTTTAGTTATCGGCATGGGTGGTCTCCTGCCGTAATCGTCCAAATAAACTTCGGCATCGTGTTCGGCATCCCGGATAAGCCCCCGCCCCTATACGAAGTTTGAGCAAAATCTGTGATCCTGACCCGACCACCCTCGATTATCCAGAAGAAATCTAAAACCTTCCGAAATCGGCGGAATTTTCAAAATCGGACGTAGGATTCGCAATCAGCGACCCAAATAACCTCTATATGATTTTGGACGAGAAATTTTGCCAATTTCGAAAATACCGATTTTCGATGACGTCATCGTCCGTGCAGGCTCGGCTTGGAGCGCCTTCGTCCTCGATGGGAAATTGTCAAAAAATCGATTTTACTGAAATTGGTCGAGATTGACATCGTTAGATATAGCTTTCCGTGGTGAATCTAATGGTGTATTGGGAGTGTCGAACACCCAAATATGGGTGAGGAAGAGGACAGGAAACTTCAACTTCAACCGCTAAGTCCGTCGCCTTAAAGTGGCAGGTGGTGCTAAGGCAGGTTAATCAGCTAGGGAGTTGTGAGCACGTCTTCGTAAGGAACCTTAAGAGTTCAAGACGCCTGCGCATTTTTATGCCGTTAGCTTTCCGCGTCATCCCGCAGGGGTCGACTGAAATTGGAAAAAATCGTGTCACACAAGCCTCATCTGCATTTTCGCTCTCCTATAACATTCCCTCTTCCTAAGCTACACCGTTCTACTCCAGTGTGCTACTAGACCTTTTTACTGCTTACAAGACCTACGAGCTGCAGCCGAAACGAATTGAACTTGCAAAAGCTACTGCGCTACGAACTCGCCCGTGCGTGCATTTGCAAGCGGTCGCTCCCTTCGATTGAAAGGTTCGATTCTATATGCATTATTCACGGCGCACCCCAAAGGCTAGCTGGACAGCATTAGAGCAATCCCTTAGTAGGGCGGCTGGAAATGTATAATTGAACTTTCCAAACGCTCACTCTACCAGTTTCCGAACCCACTCGATTGATAGCTTCATCTCTACACGCATTGCACACAGTGCACACTTAAGTCTCACCGGGACAGATTGGAGCAATTCCCGAGTACTGTGGCTCAAAATTTCTGATAGAACTCTATAAACGGTTCGAAATAGTCTTGAGATCTTTACATTTCCAGTAAGGGATGGTAGAAGCGGAGTGAACATGCTTTCTCCCACTCGATTGATAGGTTAGCTCCCATATACATTGTACACGGCGCACTCTCAGAGCATTCCAGGCATGACAGAGCACTGACAACGACGCCATGCTTGACATACTCCGAAAACGCTGCACGTCACATGCAGTTTCTGGAAAATAAGGTGCTCTAATCGCATTTTTTAGGCCGTCCGCGACGAAAATGAGGTGGTCTGGTAAGGTTTTATAAATGTTTGTGTAGATCTCGAGGAGACGAATAGAACTGTGCCAACAGTTTCTCAAACAACTCAAGTTGAAGGAGTTATGAGCATGCGACGGTTTGCGACGGGTTTTTCCGTCACAAACCGTCTTTTTGACCGCGCGATGCGGGCAGTCAAAAAGATACATTGTATCTTCTGGTCCATACCGTCTTTTGAATTTGCTCTCTCATTTCGAAATGATGGCTAGTTGACGCATTCGAAGTCACAATGTCAAGCAACCTTCTCGAGACAGGGCGAATTTTTTGGATGAGCATTCACGTTGTTGTTGCGATACTGAGAAAACCCTCTACTTACTTAATTCAGCGGAAATAGGCTATCGATATCGTCCTCGTGCTTCAAGAATTTTTGGTATTTTTCTTGCTCCTTGACTAATTTATTTGCATGGCCCCCACTTCTCTCCACTTCACTCCCGTAGTTTCGCGTTTTTGGACTTTCTAGGCCGTTTCTCTCGTTTGATTGCTATATATTAGGTTGAGTCATAAATTTTGCAACACTTCTTTTTTTCTGGAAATCAAAGTCAACTCGCTCAAGTATTGTATTCTGTTTGAAAGCTTTCTTCCTAGCGATCATTTTGAGTTATGAACCGAAAATTTTTCTTGCGTTGTTGAAAAGTTTTATTCGCTAGAACTACTCCAAGTGAAAAGGTGTGTGATTTCGTTTTCAACTAGTTTAACCTCGGCAGCAACCCAGCGACGGGAATCAAGCACATTCAGGAGGTCACTGGCAAGTTCATTCCAAACCGAGTAAATTATTGGAGATGATATCAGCAGTTCGTTTCCGCCCAGAAGAGCGGCAAAGACAAACCGCTCCCGGGAAGATCAACTGCTGTAAACAAAGGGCGGCTGCGCATATCCATCACGTCGAATTCTTCTCAAATCACCCTAGGACTGACGCTGACGTCCACATCTCCCAGTGAACCACCGCTCGTCGGTTGCAGTAGATTGGATGATCGCCAAAATCGTCTTCGTCAGTGCCTCACGCTTTGACGGAAACCCAAGGAAATCGCTGTGCCTCCGACTGCGAAGAGCTCCTAAAGCGGTTCAAGCGAGGGGGCCTGGATCGAATCCTTACCAATGATGAAAAGCGAATGCTTTATGACAACTGTAGAGCCGGAAAGCAATAGCTGGACCGCAAAGAGCTGGGCGCTCTGACGTCAGAACTGGATCTCCAGCGGTCATGCTGTGCGTTTGGTGGATGTGTAGTGGTCCAGTGCACCAGGACCTGCTGCTCGTAGTTACGCCATCCTCTACGTTTGCCTCTGCCAACGAGATCCAGCAAAAATTAGTGGAGCAAGAAGTCGATGCGAGTCAGTGTTTCTTCCACCAGGGCATTAGCGACCGCTTACGGCACTTCAGACGCTAGCAAAAACCTAGGAATTCGGCTGGACCAAAATCAAGCGACCACCATACTACTGTGCCGTCTGATTGCCATCTGGTTCGGTCGATGGATCACTTCCGCCATGGTAGGCGCTTTGCCGAAGTCGGTGATGTCATGGCAATGGTACACGACTTCTTCAGGTAGAAACCGATCAAATTCTACAGAGATGTAATCCATTCAGTTCATGAAAAGCGGAAGAAAATCATTGAGATTAACGGCAATTACTTCATGTCATCATTTTTCTTTTGTGGTATAATCTTATTTTTGATGGAAGGCCAATTTTGTTCCAAAAATTATGACTCATCCTAACATTAATTCTTCATACTTACCAAATTCAGATTTTCACACCCTTTTTGAAGTATTTGTTTCATTAGGGTTGAAAAGGCATAGAAAGCGCTAAATGTTAAATGTTAATATAAGACGAGAAATGCACTTTTAAATACGCGTGTTCATTATGCATTTCCCTTGAATACAGAAGAGAAAGAGCTTAACAGTTGAACCTTGGGAGGCAAAGGCAAAGTTATTCAATGCAGAAAAATTTGCCTCGATTTAAATTTGGGACAAAAGGAACTGCTCTGTGAAACAGGCAGATCTGTGGACTTCGCAAATAACTACTATAGACGAACTGTACCAAAGGATTCGCTGTGGTCACTGCCTGACCTGAGTTTTTTGTTAAAACATTTTGTAGTTTTCCGAGACAATTATGGCAGTATAGAAGATTGTCGAGCCACCAAAGTCTACTTAGCAAACGCAAATTTTGTAAAAAGTATTGTCAGGACAAATGAAAACGCTCGAAAACGTTGATAGGTCATACATAGACGATACGGCTGCCCAGAAGCTCAACGGGTTTCCGAAAGGCAAACGAACTAAGCATAGTAAGAAATTTGTTATTTTAGACATCTTGTTCTTGCCGTTTGGTTTTAGAATATTAGTGATTTTTCTCGTTTAGCAGTTTTATTGATGATAGATGGACCGCTGTTATTTGTTGTGAAGATGAGGGGATCGTCCTATATAGTCATAAAATGACCATGTTACTGAAGTCGAGAAAATCACCGAAGACAAATGTCAGGCCTGTCATCTACTAAACACAACCGACTGACTGCAGCAAAGGGTAATTTTATTTAATGAATTCACTGAATTTACCGATTTTACCGCAAAAAAAACGTTGAAGAATGGTCGTTAAAAATTTACCGAAAAAAATAAAGCACGCCCCTGATGCTAACATACTGATTGTACCGAACATACTGACCGTGAAGAAGGGATTATGCGGCGTTACGGAGACTCGTTTCTCTGCTCGATTACTCATCTGAACGAACCTTTTTCCTCGATGGGCAGGATGTTTTGCACTGCCAAAAGAAACGTATCGCAAAAGCAAAGAACAGTCTGACCATTGAGGAGAGGGCTCAAAGGATGATAGTAATCTCTTACACTGGACAGTCTGGAAAATCTAGAGGCGAGTTCACAAATGCGTCGAGATGCGTGCACCTGGGTTGAGCGACAACCTACGTGCCAGCGCTTCAGAGAATCCCTTGACGAATCCTCTAACTAGTCGCACGTACTACGAGGTCCGCAAAAAGCTTTCCTAGTACTCGTGATGTCGACACGTTCTCCCGTGTTCACAGTGCACAGGAAATGCCTCTGTTTTTGCCGAGCCTCACGCGACACTAAAGGCTCGTTTGCCGGTGATAGAGAGCGGGAGCGACAAAAGAACGAACTGGCAGCGCTTAGAGTGACGAGTGAAGTCATTGCTTCAGACACTTTATTTTCGAAAAAGCCGAACCAGACCCCTTCTCCGTCAACCACTTTATGTTCGAAGATTTCGGATGTAACTGGACATATACATGCCTTCTTACCAAGGCACACAACCACTGAGGAGGGGGTGACCATGACGTTTCAAGGGAGCAGGAAATGTGTTCGTAATCACCAAATTTTGAGGTGGATTCATTCGGCACATGTGGCCGAGACGAGGCGTGACCGGGACCAGGTGCTAGCAATCCCACTGATCACCATAGCCATAGCCATCGATCGCCAGCAGCCGCCGGCGCCGCTGAACGGCATAACTCATCGTCTGCGGGCGCGAAAGGGCAGAGCGCAGACAGACTCTTCCGGCGCAGCTGGAGCGGCGGAGGCTATAATGACTCAAATCATTATCGCCGCTGCCGCTCCAGCGGCGCCGCTGGCGGCGGGGTCTGCGTCCCTACCCTAGGGTTAACGATAGGGCAGCGGCAACGCCTTTAACCATAGGGCAGGAGCGCAGAGCTCGTGGCGGCGGCGTCCTCGCCTGTCCGTTGCCGCAGAAGTGTGTGGGGGTTGAGCAGTTCTAGCGCTGACCGATGGACCTTAAAGCATAACAAATTTTGCCGAGTAGATAGATTAAACCCGGTGATGGCGAGGAACCGTTCTAAGCCGGAGTGACAAGGTGTTATTTGTTTCGGCTTAGCGCGTGGGTTTACCATGAAGACGTTGGATCAGGACAATTTTAGGCTGATATTGTGCTCGGAACTGCCGGCTTAGAGTATGAAAAGCATCTGTACAGTCGCAAAGTCGGCATCATGTTCGCAATTTTTTGAATGAGTTGACGGTTATTGTCGCATATTTATTTATATTTTATATTGTCGAAAAGTAGTCTCTACTACTCGAACCGGAAGGCGATCTATGCAGTGTCATTCGTTTATTCGAACTCAAAGAAGCCGCTAGGCCGAATTACAGCAGGTTTGAAATAGTTCCGGAAGGTTGGAAGGCATATGAAAGAGAAATGCGCCCAGAGCTGACCTCTTCCTTTAAACAGTTCCGAATTATTGACACTTCTGTGCACAAGTAGGATTTGCTGACGCAGCAGACATTAATACCTCTCCCTTATCCTCTCAGACCGTCTGGGGTGATGTAAACGACCAGAAACCACAAGAAAACTGGGAGGAACTGTCTTGCATTGGCACGAACCGTTCCCCCACCTGACAGGAAAATTAACTTCAAACCCATGCATGCCTCATAATCATGATCGCAGGACCACTGAAGGGCTACAAAGTTGTGCCATTGCAAACTTTCTATTTCGCGCGAGTGGTCTCGAGTATGGCCTTCCTTGCAAAACGAGCCTTGGCGCAAGTCGTGGCAATAGCTGTCTTCAAAATTGAGAAACGGACCCAATTGCGGGTGTTAATAGCCACCTAGGAGAATATATTACGCTTTCTCTGTCATGAATCATACCCTGCCCCAACGCGCCCATCACAGGGCGTCAAGTAAAATACGGCCACTCTTTCGATGGAGTCGTACATTGTATTCGCATGCCTTCCCGCGCATGTCACAGCACATTCCATCTAATTATTCGCATCCAAGATGAACACTCATATGCTGATAAAACGAGCAAAAAACCGCTAGGCAAACACGGAAAAAATGAGGAAATGAAGAGCGAAAAGGAAATGAACAAGCCGCAGCCAGCAAACAACCGAGAAATAGCTCACGAGGCGTGCATCACTGCGCTTGTCAACGAATTCTCTGAGAAGTTTCGAGTTCCCAGCTCCTAGGAGCCCCTTAGCTCGAAGAACGTAGACGAGACGAACGGCGCATAGTCACGCAAATGTTCATCTTTCTCATGAACTGGCGCGGCTCCAGCTCGTCTTCAGGAATCGAGAAAACCGCAGGCTTGGCAGTAGCATCAAAACAAGGTGCACGCTTCACTCACCCAACATATCTGGTATATCCGAAGGAGAGCTGCAAAAACATTTATGAAACAAGCAATCCTGTTTACAAAAGGACAGTCAACACCTCTAATGATAAAGAATGATACAATAAATGATAAATCGATGGCTTTCATAAGCCTTCCAGATATCCTGTTTGAATCCTATTTACTCCCGACCCTAAGTGCGTGCTAAACTTCTATGCTCCGACTCAAGCTAGAGAATTTATAATTGACACTAAAGAATTAACATGTACTGTGAATGCTCTGCAAGTTCTCACGTCCTTATAGCGAAAATTACCGGGAAGATGTTTTACATAGAATTCTGTAATCTTGAAGCGCAGTGCTGCAGTAGAAAGTTCCGTAAATGTACCGTGAGAACGATTAAGAGTGAGCAACAATGCTCGGAGTTGATCAGCTCCATTCTGCAAACGCGAAACGCATTTTCGCTTGTAGACGTAGTTCGAGTTTATAGAAGAAAAATCCATGTTGCGCTAGACGCGAACCGAGCCCCAAATCTCTTCACGTGCGCGGAGGAACAGGGACCTTTGTTCACTGCGCCATACGCTGCAATGAATGAAAGCTAACGCTAGCTAGCTAAGAGTAAACGTCTGACAGCCACAAGACGGCACTGGCATGACAACGCTTAAAAGTGAGGAAAATGAGAATATGAATGCAGAGTAGAAACTAGTAACACACTTCTGGCTTTGTAGGAAGGAGGCCGAAATCAGGAAGGATGATTAGCTGGGAGTGATAATGAGTTGCTTGCCGACTGCTCCCCAAATCTGCTTAGAACCTGTTTCGCACTGAAGCTACTACGATGCAGATCCAGAGAGACAAAGGTGAAATAATTGGCGGCCACCCCTACCCTCATTACCCTTTATTATTGCCTTATTTTACAGATCTTTTGGTCCCTGCAGGAAGTGGACAGACGCGTCATCCATGACCCGCCTTCAACGAGTCGAAATGAACACACTTGACGCTGCCCTCCGCTTGATCCTTGACCGGGATCAGATGTCGAAATGAGCCCTCAGGCGCAGCATAGAAGTAGGTCCTCCAGATGCGGACGCAGGGTGCGCAGACGTGGTGAGATTTATTTGCAACCGCAAAGAAAGAATCCAAATATAAGTGACGCGCTCAGAGTTCATTTCACGTTGAGGAGTGTGTGAACAGGAAATGCTCTGGATAGAGATTAGTGCGTTAAGTATCGAACGGAACAAGAGTGGTGGGTAGTGCATATGTGCGCCCTACGTGCTAATACGTACCTACGAGAGAATACGCGCTCCGGTTTTTGTTCACCTTTAGCACACAGAACTTTTGCTTTCCAATTCCTATTACATCCGTCGCACAAACATCCGCGGAGGCGTTCATTCTCGCCCAGGTGCACACCACCAGCCACGATTTTCAAATTCCTGCGAGAAGGATGAAATTGCGGTGGACATGTTCGCCTTCTTGATACCATAGAACTAGGGTACCTAAGCCAATTAGTGCTGAAATGTTGAGCTAGCTAGTCAGTCTCTTGATGTGAATAGGCGAAGAATGGAGGGAGTAAGGGAACTGCCTCAACCAAGAGAATATCCAACTCTCTGAAATGTCATCGCTTTAGTACTCACAATCACCTTCATCCTCATCAGAAATTTGAGACTTCTTTTCTGCGACTATCTCGTTTAAGGTAATCGGCAGGAGCAGCTGCTCTTCCTGTATGCATACGAGATTCTAGAAAGATTTTAGCACCTGGATCGCGCTTTGGCCAACTCTCCCGCTTCGCAGGACCAGCGATAGGTCAGTCTGGGAGGGATGCAACACTAGATCATCCAACGGTCGGTCTTCGCAAGCCATTAGCCCCCCTCCCCTGCTCGGATGCGAGTTGGACCAAGTCGTAGTAGTACCTAGCAGACGTAAGATGGGTGGTGCATTCCAAGAGGCTTTGGTTACCGACGAGCATTTCCTCTTCTGTTCTTGGAGCCAAAGAATATGAAGTAAGCAAAAAAGCGTGCAAGAACTGCTCGAGGGCCTTTGCCGAATAGAGAAATAACGATAAATAAGGTGCCTCGAGAAACGTTCCGTTTAGATTCCTTCAGTACTCTCTGACCATTGTATGAGTCGATATCGAACACATCAACTATGGAAACGATAGTGCTTTAGCTTGTGTTTCTAATGACACCAGTGATATTCTTAACCTAACTTGTACATCTGCCACCCTTGAGATGGTGGCGGACGGCCACTGCTTCTTCCACGAAGACGGTTCAGCAGTGCTAGTTGGGGTCGACGGATGATGAGCATTTGCAATCGAACCAGCACAGTGGTCAACAATCACATGGTGGTCTCGATGCTGAGTCTACGCACGGTTCACTCCCTAATGGCAAATGGAGAAGACGTACTGAAGACCGCTTTGACCACGTGGAAAAGTTTCAGGCCCTCGAATTGCCTCAAAAGTTTCAGCTCTCATAAAGGTAATGCGCTTGCGCTTTATGGACCGCATAAAAATGTGAGAATACTCTAGTAAAGCTGGAAGGAAGCAGGATTCCTGGAGTCTGTGACGTCTAGGTGCAACGTCACAAAGTTACAACTGGTTTTCTGCTAAGAGACTCGAGATGGAAAGACTACTGACCATTGAAGAGTCTCAGGCGTAGGTCTGAACGGGGAAATGGGTAGTACTGCGAGAATCCCCACCCTTCATACAGTAGAAAAACATGTCTCGTTTTTGCTGAGTCCTTGAACCCAAAGAGCTACGGGCCCTCGAAGGGGGAGGGGGTACAGTAGCGCACCTTCGTCACGTGCCCACGTGCATGCGTGCGCGCGCCATGTTGTATGGGACGCGGCGAAAGGCACAGCGACAAGCGAGTCGGTGGCTCAGCGGGGTACGGGGATGCTTCAAAGATGCTAGAGCAGATGTTCGATAGTCACCCGTACCTGCTGCAACCTACCGTAATCAGCCGAAATTTCAAAAGCGGTTGTCAGATTCACGATCAGCACCACAAATAACTCCCCTAGGAGAAGTCCGGGCAAAGTCGGTGATTATGCCTTCGACAGCCCTAGTCATCCGTCCTGCTGTAACCCGTATCTGCTGTGAGGTCACTGCTTAACATTCGCTGAAAAACCCAAAACGTTGTATAATTCAAAGACTGGGAAAAGTGAGGAACCACAGCTCATAGTAAACCCTTATTTGACAATTTAGAGTGAAACAAATGTGTAGGAGATGTGTAGGAAGTATGGTTTAAACCACCGTCAAGGCGCTATTGTACTTTCACGACTGCAGAAGTCGAGGAGAGGTTGAAAAAAAAATTTGGCCCAAATCTCCCCGAAGGGGTTATTTGGGGTACTGATCACGAATCTGACATCCGTTTTTGAAATTCATGCCGATTACGACAGGTTAGAGCAGGTACGGCTAACTAGAGCTGTCGAGGTCATGGAGTGTTATTCAGGAATCTGGAGCGTGATCACGAATCCGACCCTTTTGACAATTTAGAGTGAAATAAATGTGTAAGAGATGTGTAGGAAGCAAACTCGTGAAGGAGGCAGTGGTTATGAAAAAATGCAAAAATAGTGCATAGCACGGGAGTCGAACATCTGGTCTAGCACCTTCCCCACCTTCAAGGGCCCGTAGCTCTTTGGGTTCAAGGACTCAGCAAAAACGAAACATGTTTTTCTTCTATATGAAGGGTGGAGATTTTCGCAGTACCATCCATTTCCCCGTTCAGACCTACGCCTGAGACTCTTCCCTGGTGAGTGTTATCACGAGCGTCAATTAACGCGCGTATGATGGACAGCACAGTCGCTATCAAAGAGGGGATTCATAATAACAGCTTAAAAGTCGAAATGGTAGAGTTCCTTCGTGCCTTCAGTAACTGTGACTTAGTCGAAGAGACGTCCTAAAACAAGGGAAAGGAAGAAAGCAGAGAGACGGCCTTACAGAGAGCCCTCGACAATCTCCGCACAGCCTCGCATGCATTCTTCGCATAATTCAATTGTGCTCGCAGAGTGCAGAGCGGGGACAAAAAGAGTGCACGCCTTTGTTTAGGCGAAGTGATCACGCAGTGAGCCCTTGTTGCTCAAGCACATGTGAGACTGAGCTGGATGAGACGGAGGGAGCGAAAGCCAGCCCACTTAGAGCGCCCGCCTACTTGTCTCCAACGACGGCGACAGCATCATTCTGTGGCATCAGAATCCCGCCGTTTAGAAAAGAAAGCTGACTTGCTCTTACCTCCCCGTAACTCAATCGCCTGCTCAACTCCGTCTTGGACTGAGCGATGCCTTCCTTGTTACTCAATGATCCGCCGCATAGACAGCCCTGCCAGGTAACAGGGGCAGATGACTTTGCACGGGGGATGGGGGATTTTTTGAAAAAAGCCTGGGAAGAGAAGTTATAAGCAACAAAGCGTCAAATAATCAGCTACTGAACTAGCTATTCAGACAGAATTAATGTTGTTCTTTTCTCTCAGCTAAGCTCTTCAACTCGGGACACTACCTCTGATCAGTGAAGTGTGAAAATGACGTAATAGCGCAATTGTTTTCCTAACAATCGAAGCAGTGAGAACAGCAAGTCAATCTCCAGACATTTAAAGGCATCCTACCTCTCCTCGAGTAACTGTGTTACCGGGACAACAGCGACATTCTGTTGTTCATTTCTGCAGTTGTTCTTCAGCATTGAACCGAATTTCATCCGCCGCTAGCAACAAGCTAGTTGGATCAGCAAAAAACCAGTGGACTGGAAGCTTTGACAGCATAACGCAGCTGCACAAAACACTCCAACCGGAACTGGAGAGTCTATCACGGGATGTACCTCTTCCAGTTAGGATGGTGCTACGCATCCATAATTTTGCTCAGCACGGCTCATTATTCAGCGGTTTCGCCATTTATATTTTTGGACGTTATCAGCCGGACAACTAGGAAACTTCCAAGTCTCAAATTTCCTGGATGAAGCTGTTCGAAGGAATTAAGACCACCAAAGGAAACAAATGAAAGCCGCACAAAAGTGACAAGAGTCAATTCTCAGAAGCTATTCTATACTTCTCGTGACCGCAACGGAAATCTAAAACGCACTCTCTTCGGAAATTAATAAGTTGCTTTGATCCAACAGTCGCTAGCTTAGTTAGTGGGCCATCTATTCCTGTCGAACTCTAGCCCCGTTCGAATGCCCATTTGTATTCAGCTATGGCTGTCAATAGAGCCAAGGCCAAACATTTTCATCTTCCTCCTTCCAAAGGTATTTCGTGACCACTTTACACCTCCATGCTCAAGCCTTCTTTAAATTAAGCACCTCCAGCTTCTCGTTGCTCCGATTTGTCTTCTCTCTCTTAAACCATACGATCTAGGCTCGTCATCTTTTACCACATCAAATCATATGCCAAACCCTCCATCCTGACGATCATTACTGCGGTAGCTCTTTTCCAGTAATGCCCATCAACACAGAGCAGACTAGCAGACAAAACGGAAGGGCACGCTGAAAACGCGAAGGGGCTTCTTCGGAGGCAAACAGGGAGAACAGACGTTTCTGGAGCAATTCCACAAACGCAACGCCCTTTCGTTTGTGATGTCCAGTAGATATTTATTTCGCGATACGCTCTGCGCAAGGGATCGTATACGTTTTCATCTTCAGCTCTGACAGGTCGAGCGGGAACCACTTCCAAGTGGTCTCCAAGAAATATCGAACATTTCACATATCGAATCGATCTTTGAAGAGGAACCTGGATGAGTTATTCCGCTAGTTGACCTTAGGCAACGATAACCAACGAGTTTGCAGAAAAGGATCAAACAATGGGATCTTAAAAGCAATGGCTTTTCCTACATCTAGGCATACGCAGGCATTGCGACCTCAATGACGTTTTTGAAGTCATTTCACATAAATACATACATCACATAAGTAACAGGAAGCGTACGGAGAGGGCATTGGAGCATGCAATGTTGTAATTACATAGGTCACATTGTCTTTGGAGGATACACTGGTATTGCATGCTAGCTTTGCAATGGTAGGCCATTACAAAGCTAGCATGCAATATGCCTCTTGCTACAGAACAGTGCGCAATGTCGCACTTCCCCTAGCCAGCCAAGTCCTAAGAGTAAATGTTGTGAAGAATGTCTGTAAGTATCAGGCCTTGTTTAGCTCAAAACGACGTTGTGTGTTGTGTTTATTCGTGTCGCAGAGAACAGAAACAACGCGAAGGAGCAAAATGAGAAACGAACTTCGGAATGCAAGCATCGCTGGCGTGATGCAGCACTGGAGCAGTGCCGAGGAAACCGACCCTTCAAGGCCAGCTGTGCGGCAAAGAAAAACGGAGCATGTCGAAAAGCTGTGCTGGGAACGCTCTCACCCAGTGTCTTACTGAAAGTGGTATTGCTCGGCTGCCACCTTTTCTCCCGGGGTTGCCGATCCATTCACGATGTTTATATGACTCCAAAATGGCTTCTTGCATACGAGAGCTACAAAAGACGCTGAGGGACAAGGCTCGTCCCCAACTCACCTCTCGTTTCTTCGTGCTCACATTGCCGCCTGAGCGGTCATCAAGATTTGAGAGCAGTACGTCTGCAAGTCTCACCACTCTCCATTTGATGATTGCACTTAGGGTTCTTCAAGAGGACTCTTCTGTCTCACCTGAAGTGAACTATACTGAAAACGAATCTATCCTAGTGAGGGGAGGGCCGCGTTGAACTCTGTGCCGCTGCACCAGGTGAGACAGAAGAGAGACTGTAGATGACGACATGCCCACAATCTTCCCGTTTGCAAGGAAGATGTTCTAAAATTGTTGTTCGCAAACTTTTATTCTTCCTAGCCAAGTCCTACCTTAACCAGTTTATGTAGTGGTCAAGTTATTGGTCTTCTTTAGCAATCTAGAAATGGTTCGCAAATTAAGCGATTAAATAAGCCTCGATCTGCACTGAGGCACGATCACATCGATACTGACTCTAGGAAAGTGAGGAATCAAAGAAAAAATAGCGAGGCAATCAAACTGTTCCCGACCTATTGAATGAGTTCGTGGACTATTCAAGCTTTCAGTTCGTAGCTTTCTGCTCAGTGTCCATTGTATCCTCCAAAGACAGTGCGACCTAATTACAACATTTTCAGCCATCAGTGCCCCACGTCTTCACTCGTGAAAAAAGCAGACAAGCCTCTACCCCTGACGATCTGCAATGTGGACGCTTTCTGCTTGTTATCCACTCAAAAGTTAATTGCCGGCTTTGTTGGGGGGACTAAGCTTGGCTTAGCCTGTTTTTTCACTTCTTTAACAGCTCAATGTATCCTTCTGAGCACACTTCAAATCTCAGGTAGCAGTTGCAGGCAGTAACCAGAAGCCACGAGATCTCAGCTCGAGTAATGACCAATAGCTCCCTCATAATTATGTGGAATTCCTAACAAGCCAGTGACGCTGCGATGAGTCCGGTGTGCACTCATTACGGAGCTCCGAGGAGGGGGTTTCGAAAAGGATAGCCGAAGGCTTCGTTCACCCACGTTTTATTTACGTTGAACCGGTCTGTTTGCTGTTTAAAAGTCCGTGTCCATTACTGCTGAGCGACGTACGCACTTTTTTATGTTCCTTATTTAGGTGGAAGTTGTGTCTCTTCTGACGTGTCCTTATCAATTTCATTCACTTACTTGTGCTGAATAAGCTAATTTTCTAAATATTCTTGTAACACAACATTACAGTAAGTATGCCAGTTCTAGGGCGCGTGGAGCGCAGCCGGAGGAGGCGCCGCTGTCGCCTGCACCCGATACCAGGTTCCTGGTTCGGATTTCCCGCCCAGGCCAACCAAGCCTTCCATCCCTCCGGGGTCGGTGAATTGGTACCAGACTTGTCTGGGAAGGATAAAGCACTGACTTGTACATCGGCTGGCCACCGCAAGTCATTGTATGGCCAAATACGCATTCAACATGCCTCCACGACATCCCGTAGAAGTAGAATGCGTGGCGCATCCCAAAGAGGATTGAATAACGCCGTCCTTTATCCTTATCCTTTTTTATGCCAGTTCTAGGCATTTTAGCTTTTCTGTTTTGTATATTCCATAAACGTAACTATTACATTAGGTTGATCGAAAAGTCTTGCAACACTAACTCAACAATATTCCAATTTGTCCCTATTTCCTAAAACAAAAACTCAGCCCACGATATATTCCCCATCTAGGTCTAAGATCCTGCCCCATCTTTCAGGCAGCCTTTCAATTCCTTTCCGCTAGAATTCCGAGAGCTGTGAGGAAAAGAATTCAGAAACCTCCATTTCCAGTTGACGTCGATCAACGAACTCTCTACCTTGACTGCTTCAGAGCACTGAACCGATGGTCGTCAGCAGGAGCGAGGTCTGGAAAGTACGGTGGATGGGACAGAACTTCCCAGCCGAACTCCTGGATTTTCTCGCGACCCACTTTGCGACATGAGGACGCGCATTGTCGTGCAGCAGGTAGCCATTTTCCCGTTCTGGACGTTTTTGGCGCATGGCGTCGGCCAAGCTCTGAAGCTGACTAGCGTAGACAGATGCTGTGACTGTAGTCTCACTATCCAGCAACTCCCCGTAAAGCATGCCTTCTGAGTCCCACCAGCAACGCAGAAGAGCCTTCTTTTTGTGGTGTCCACGTTTCGGCTGTCTTGGAGCCGGTTCTCCGCGTGGAAGCCATTATCTCTTGCGGATGTGGTTAACATAAAGAACACAGCTTTTATCACCAGTAACAATGTCCTTCAGAAAGTCCTTTCTGTGCGGGCGAAGAAGTAGCGACTCAGCAACACTTAATCAGCTGATGTGGATACCCAAGACGACAATACTTTGCGGTACCCAAGGATCTCTAGCTGCCTCCGACGGTGCTTTGCGTACATCCAAGTGTCGCCGTCAATTCGCGAGTGGTTGAATTTGGCCTCACCTTGAAGGCTTCGCACAATCTGTCTTCCTCCACAACAGGGGGTCGTCCGGAACGAGGTCGATCTTCGAGAGAGATATCTCCAGCTTTGAAGCGCTGATACCAACGGGCTACTGTGGAATAGTGAATGAGTTCCTCCTTGAATGCAGCGCAGATGTTGAAGGCTGCAGTCATGCGGAATGGCCTCGCAGAAATTCGTAGTAGACGATAGGCCGTAGCATACTGCTGCTTGTCGTTGACATTGTTGCTGTATCGTACTCGACGACGCCTTATGTAGAATGCTTGAGGAAGCTTCGAGAACGTGACCTCACCACACAAGATCAATACTGCAAGAGCTGTAACAAATTTAACAGGCAGTAGCGTAAAGTGTTGCAAGACTTTCCGATCAACCCAATATATATAAAGCATTATTTGTAACCCTATTTCTAAAGGATATCGGCAGGTCGGGAACCGGCCTCGCACCCACTACTCCACGTAGACCCAGATATGTATCTGCTCAGGTTCGCCTCCGTTTTCCCGCGGTCCGTGGTCAAATACACAAACATAGAAATATTGCATTCCTTCGCACGTTTGAGTTTAACGAACAGGGAGAACCGTTTCATTTCACTTTTTTACTTTCCTAAACTTCGCACAAAACTACAGTTTCGAAGTTGAAGTCAAGCAAACTAGAGCTGCGCACAGAGTGCTGAACTCGGCCAAGCTTTCCGTGGTCGGCCTTGTCTGTTCAGAAACCAGGAGCGCTCACGCCGGCTTCCATTTGCAGGGTGCCTTCTGCTCTAGACAATCATCAGCGCACCTGGAACTGCGCTAAGAACTGAGCGGAAGGCCAACAATTACTGGCTACCCTGGTCATTACGACGGAAGGCGACGCCTTCCCTTCCACGCACTTTCATTAAAGCAGAAAATGGTGGAGTGGCAACCACTCGTAGCTCCTAACGAAGCTGTTAAAAGTGGCATCGTCAACTTGAGTGAGTGCTTTGTTTTTTCACCCCTCTGTGTTGTGGTGAAACTGTTGAACACCGTGCCTTAGAAACAAAACTTGTGTTGTCTAAGGGCCTCTGCAGAGTCTCGCGGCAGCACCCCGAGAACTCGTCTATATCGCTTCCGCGGGCACCCACGCTGCCACTGTGATGGAAGCCGCGGCGCGGACGAGTTGTCGCGGAGCCGCTGCACGAAGGTAAGGCCTATGTTATACTTCGGCGACGCTGTGTTATGCGGGCTGCTACGGACTGCGTAGCAGCCCGCGTAACACTGCCGCCGACGTCGCCGACAACAGCGTCGCCGAAGTATAACATAGGACTAACCGAGGGCTGCCGCAGTTCATGGCGGCTCTCACCCGCAACGCCAGGAGCAGAGGGTGAGGCCCGCCGGAGGGTGTGATAGATGGGTGTCCATTATGGTTCATCTATTCTAAACATTTTTTAAACGAATCTACATGCTAGGGATATAGTAGGTTGGTGCATAATTTCTGTCCATAAAGGAGCTTGACAACCAACAATATAATCACCGGTAGTGTCAACCAATGGAGGCGTATGGAATCCTGCATTCAGAAGGTAACTTTAAAAGACCATTAGCACAATATTAGGCAACCTTAATTGCACTGAAAATCTTAGTGGCCTTGCAGCCACAAGTTAGCCGTGTGAGGTTTAGGTAAAACCCTTGCATAGAAATGCAACAACAAAGCAGACCGTTCTTTTTAGTATGAGCTATAACTGCATCGGACAGATCTCCCGAACTCAACAAGGCATCGGAGGAAATGCTGTCATCACAAGGGCTACCACATTATCTTCGAGCTGCTTGTCAAGCGAGGAACTTTTAGTGAAGGTCGACAAAAGTGAGAGCAAGCGCAAAATGGCACAGAACTGTTGAGTTATAAGAAGTGTTCTATTAGATTTCGGGGCTTAGATTCAAGGACTCCTAACTTGACTTAGAAAACGCTTCTTCACAAAAGAAAAAGCGTTTTGCTTACTACATCATTCCCAGAGGTCGCAACTCTCGGCAAAAGTACGCAGTATTACGTACAGTAACCCTCGCAGCGCCGCACCACCCGCCGTTGTCATGGCAGGTCCGCAGCACCCGCAAGACTCTGCTGCCGGCCTAGTGCTATGCAGCGCAACACATTTCCCGCACCTGCCTTTTCGAAAAAAAAATGGCAGAATCTAAGCATCGATCCTGCACAAACAGGAAGTACTACGCAGTCCCAAAGCAATAGCGAATTCTACTGTACTACGCTCAATAATCTTCATATAGTATGGAGACTTTCGAAAATGATGTGCCCTCACGGTGTATTTCTAAATATGCGCGGAGTAGCGGAGTAGCAGCACGAGGGCATCCTTGTCTGATTCGAGGTGTTTCGTGGGTCCCTCCCGTTCAACCAAATCCGAACCGTCCATCCCTTTGGATTAACCTGACTAGTAGACCAGACCTGTTTAGAAAGGGTACAACGCCGCATCGTGCGTTGGCTGGCCACGGCTAGTCACACTATGGGTTAATTACGCATTCAGCTCCGTGATATAACGTAGCAGCATGCGCGTCACATCGTGCAGAGGAATTGACTGGGGCCGACTTTATCCCTTGCTCCTTGTGTTTTTAAAGGTGCAGCTTCTGCTTCAGCGAAGAACTACAGTGCCCTCTCGTTATAACACGTTTGAAGGGACCGAAGAAAATCCGCGCTATAACGGGAGGCGCATCCTAACCGGAGCTGACCTTTCTTACACTTTCTTACGCGCAAAGCAGCCTCTCTTCGTGACCCTTTCTGACTTTACACCCCCCTCGACGTAGTTAAGGTGTTCTCCCTGCAGGAACAATGATATAGATGGCGGCTACAGTTGAGGATGAGAACTTAATTACTGAACTCGTTAAGAAGCCGTCAGTGCGGCTTAGTAAATAAACACGTTCGTTCAATTCGTTTGCATAAAGCGCACAAACAGCTGCAGTAAACGGTAAGTCGTTTGATAGGTGAAAGATGCATTAAAGGTTGACAGAGGCCACGTGAAAGAAGCAACTGCGTGCTATGAACGGCCAATGTGGCCATGTAGAAATGGTCTTCCAGAGGAATAATTATATAAAACCTTTACTTGGCTCTCGCGAATGAGAAACTTTCGTAACCCAGCAAGGCAATAAACGCAACGTTGAGCTTGATTTCCTTGAAGGGCACGAATCCGTTTCCCAGTTGCATTTCCGCCAATGATAATGGGCGCTTTCCACGACCTTTGGAAGCGTTCGTTGAAAGAGCATGTTTTATCGGCCTCACAAGTACATTCCAACGACGGATTTGCACCCATCCGGCCTGCTTGAGATAACGATCTGGCAAAAAATTCAATAAAAGTTAATTCCCTCCACTACGTGCTGTGCAGAGCCTTTGACAGTTAGAAGTCCTCCCATTTAGCGCCTCTTGAACTACTACTAGCCATCTTTTGAATGCGGTTCGATTACTCATTGCTCAAGCTAGGAAACGTCTCATGAAGTCACTAGCAGATAGCCAACAGAATACCGACAGAACGCCGCTATTTGCACCTGTGGTCCGTAGAAGTTTTCTAACGTGCTAGCAGCCAAGCATTCTTACAAGACATCGAATCGTGTGCTCGCAAGAACGAAATTCTCTTGAACGATTGAGCTCCAGTTTGCTGCCCCTTCTGTGCTCTCACGCGTTACAGCTACATAGTTGCCGCTTCCAACAAATCGTCGTCTCGTCTCCAAACAAATCATCACTCAGACAACTTCGAGTGATCCGGGTCATGAAACAGCGTCTTCCCCGCAGTGGGCGAGGAATTTTGAGCCTCAGAATTCTTTTAAAGTAACCGCTGCGCATAATCTTGGCTGTCTAAAAAAGAAACTACGATTCACCTAGCTGATTACTACATATATGCTCCTGTTTTTCAATGAAGAGTGAAAAAGGAGCACTAGAAGTAGAGTCGATGATCTTCTAGTGTTGAGTGTTCTAGAGACAGCGACGAAACGAACCGTTACAATTGCTATTCAAATGCACAATTTGTTTCTTTATATCGCTACTCGTAAACACTTTGAAAAGAGGGTTCCAGAATGCGCTAGAAGCTTGCGCAGCATTACCACATCACATATGTGCGCCTTGCAGCAAGGAGAATTAGGCTCTCATAGGCATAACTGCACATGCTTGTAGGGAGGTAATTTTTATTACACATAAAGATATCTCGAAGCAGTGTTCTACGCGCCCAAACCCTCAAGCAGTTCTTAATCGGTCGCGAGATGCACTGAGGATTAAACGTGCTGTCCAGACATATCTTTAGAAGTGAAAGTAGAAGAATGCATGAAAAGACCAAGAAGTAACAGCTGTTGGATGCGTATGTTTGCACAGCAATTTGATACGCAGTAATGGACATCACAAGGATCTCAGCCTTCTAAGAGACACCAGTGACGGGAGCATGATGTTGGTGAAGAATTTTGATGTCGCTATGCAGTAGACGTTAATCCCCGCAACGCGTAGCAAAAACAGAATTTGCAA
This sequence comes from Heligmosomoides polygyrus polygyrus, assembly GCA_947396885.1. Taxonomy (NCBI): domain Eukaryota; kingdom Metazoa; phylum Nematoda; class Chromadorea; order Rhabditida; family Heligmosomidae; genus Heligmosomoides; species Heligmosomoides polygyrus. The sequence continues at coordinate 55,425,818 of OX377204.1, read as the reverse complement.
AAGACCCCGCTTCGGCACATCATCGCATCTTAATCGCGTATCTGACGACTTGAAGCGGCAACACCTCCGCAAACTGGGAGACAGAAACAGAGCTGAAGCCAAAAGAAGTGACGCCAAATGACGAACGCGGCCATGGCTGACCAAAATCCTTTCCGTTCTACATCAGGCTGATAATGGCTCCTCCCGTAGGACGCTGCTCTGTCCAAACGCGAACCGGAAATAAGGACTGATCCTGAGGCTGAACCTGGGTTTTTATGGACTTCCATAGACATTTGTGGCTTTTCGAGTGTGAAAGATTCGTGTCCTTCCTAACGCTCAGCTAAGAATACACCTTCACAGCCAATTCCTTTAAACCCCACCAGATGTCATGCTGATCGAACACACAATTTCGAAACAAAAAAAATTCGACCCTATTCGTGTCACCGAGTTCTAATACTGGTTCATTCGCAAATTTTCACAACAGACACTCGGTGCTCTTATTGCCCGTCTGAGGCGACACTAGCACAGCAGCAACGGAACATACTGAAACTGAATATCCGTCAAAACGACTTCCTTCTTAATATATCATTAGCGACCGATCAGCTGCTCTCCAGAAGGATTCAATTAAATGAGCTGTTTTCAAAGCTCGGTTCTGAAGCGAACTCTGTTTGATTTCCGGCTTTTATTCAGCAAATGGTGTATTGTCCGCCCTCAGCGGCGTGATTTTCAGCCACGAGCGTGGAAGGCAAAGCCATGATAAGCTCTTCCTTGCTCATTTGGGGTAGTCAACAGCGGGCGCCACTTGTATTGGCACAAAATCGTTGGGGTTTTCTCGTGGAAAATGGGCGCGCCGAAGGAAGGACGGCAGTGATAGCTCGCTGCTCTTTCTCCAGGAGCTCCCGTGTTCTGCTTCATCGGCGAATCCAGCCATTGACCACTGGAGCTTGATAGGAAGCTGTGGACGATGACTTCAAAAGTGATTCTTCTCTTAAGCGTTAGAGAATATTATCGGATATTTTTCTCCCCATGCGGGGATTTTCCAGGAATGTGAACATTAGGCTATTTTCGATGCGTCGGCGAACGACCAAACACTGACTGTCACGTCATCATGCGCACATCATACCAAACACCCCAACAGACTACTTTCGTTAAATCCGGATACCTGGCAAATAACTGTCACTGATGCCCACATCTTCATCTCCTTGAGCCATGGAATACGAGTTGCGATGTGTTGCACCGCAAAAGAAGCATTTTTGATGCTCTGCAGATTTCTCTCAGCCGTAGAGCAAGATTCGTACCGACCTTCTATCAGGCCTGCGTTTTGGCCATGTCGCCTTCGTCAGAGCCTGGAAACGTCGAATTCATTTGAGAAACATTTTTGAATTCGGAGTGAGCAAATAGAATGCCTGATTCATGCGCTAATCTAGGAAAGAATCCTAATCCTATTCCTCTTTATATTTGTATCAAGACTTCAGTAAAAGATGACTATAGGACGTGCGTTAGACAACCCAATCCGATTGATTGATTTTTTCATTTTTTCTTGGTTTTATAAAGCACGCGTATCACCCTCATTCAGAGTCTTCGGACAGGGATCTCGGGCCGGCTGTCGCGGGGCGTCGTGGCGCCTTCCCGCGTGGTAGGTTGGGGAATGAATCGCGAACCAGATGCGACCGTGTACTGTACAGAGGAGAATGAGGGATGCAGTGGATGAATTCCTTCCATTGCTATTACGCCGGACCGTATTTTCAGTCATATTTTCTGTGTAGGTGCTGCATGTTCATTTATTCATTTACCAGCTTCGGTTGCGGCCATCGCATTGCACCCGATTCATTGCACCCGCCATTGCACCCGACTCTGGTTTATTCATTTAATTGCACCAGAATTATGTGCACATGCAACAGCATGGACATGGTATGCACAACCTGCTAGAGGAACAGTGTGAGAAACAGGTGAACACCGCAACAATTCAAAAACTTCAGGATTAGCACGACAATAGAGAGTGAAAACAAGATATTTCCTGGAGAAGGAAAGAAAATTAATGCATAACATTATGTAGCGATCGTAAATTGACCAGGCTGTAGGAAACTGATAAAGAAGAGCAGTGGCCACAGGACTGCTAAGAAGAAATTACTTAGAACTGATGTAGGGGAGAGATCTCCAGCTTCAGTAATTCATACTATTCTAATAGAACCAGGTGTGATGTATTCAAGTTCGCCCATAAACGCTGATGTACAGCGCTCTACACTTGGTCACTCTTCACCCGACTCCCATATCATGTGAGATGTTTGTGGCTGGGCGCGTGTACATAGCGCAGTCGGAGGAGGTACCAGCTGTCGCGGGCACCCTATACCGGTTTCCTAGTTCAAATTCCCCGACATGGCCAACCAAGCCTTCCATCTTTCCGGAGTCGGTGAATTGACGGCAGACTTGTATGGGAAGAGTAAAACCCTGCATTGTTCGTCGGCTGGCCACCGCAAGTCATTGTAGGGCCAAATACGCATTCAAATCGCCTCCAGGATATCCCGTAGAACCCGTATGCGTGGAGCATCCCAAAAGGAGTTGAGCAACGCCGTCCTTTGTCCTTTATGTTTGTAGCTCGAAATCGCAGCTTTCTCCATAACAGCTAAAAATCACCCCATCAATTTTGAAGGCCCAGTAATTCGCCAATACCTTCCTTGAAGAGGTAGAAGACAAACTCAAGACTTCCTTTATATGTGCAAAGAGAACGCAGCAACCTAGAAACCTACTCACGAAATCCATTACGCATTCAGAAGACTGGCTTCCAGAAGCACCATAGCACTATTTTGCCACCATGCATTTCGTAGTGGAAGCCGGGGCCTTAATGAAGAGCAACAGTAGGCAAACCTTGGTCATTGGCCATATGTAAGAAGAGCTAGAAGAGGGGTATTGAAGAAGGTTGGAGACATCGCGGAACACCACAGTTATTCTTCTCACGACCGTGCCTGGACAATAGGAGATGATGACTTTTTCATAAGTGAACCTCAGCCATGCGAGCTGAGACTTTCAAGACATTTTATTCAGAAACAGGTAGCCGCACATAAGGAGAGATGAGGCTGCTACAATAGAGGGCGATTGCTTTACTTAAGCAGAAGGACTGGTTAACACCCTCAGCTAAGGTTGTTCCTTTCCGTGTATCGATGCAACGCTTTCTGTCTCCCAAATGCTCTTAACGCTACAGACGAAGTGCTTATTCCCGAAAACTGCTTCGGTCTTCGAGTAGTCTCAGGAGCTATGAATATTGGCCGAACATCGTAGTTTTACGGAATGCGCCACTCATGATGGTCTACTGATCGCCTGATCAACATCTTCGTGACCCAATAATGACTAAAAATAAAAGCCAACAGCGATTCTACCGAGAATGAGGTGAAGCACAAAAGGGCGCCTCATTCAGTCGAGCTACGGCCCTATACCGAGCGTGGCTCCTCGTCGGTGATTTACCATCATGCATACGAATTAAAGAAAGGGTAGATCCTCCGCGATATCATGCATCCTAGTACTTGAAACTTTAAAAAAGCTGTAGGCGGATTGTTTGTGAGGAGATCAACTTTCTGACAGATATCTCTCCTCCGCCATCCTTAACATAAAATCTACATATTTAACACTCACCAGCAAAAAAAAACCAAAGTACCGTCCGGCGTAGGCAGAACAATGGCGGTAAGTTATTGTAGCTGACCTAGCCTACCTACTGGGATTGTTGTAGCTAACTGCTTACTATCTTCAACGTGTCTAGTTGTATACTTTCGAGTGCAAATAGGATACTGAGTAACTACCGACTGTCCTTCCTTGAGCATGTCGGCTGACGGACACTCACGTTGGACAGTCAATCTCTACTTGTGAACTGACACCACTATATGCGGCTCGTAGCTGCTGCCGCTTCATTTATATCGACAGATGGAGTAGTTCACACCTTATCTAATCAAGATTCCTCCCAAAAATCTGCCGCAAAATACAGTGGCATGTAGGGGAGGGAGTGGAGTAACGTATTTTATTGACGTATTTGGAAGCCTATAGTGCAATATACAACTACGAAGTGTCGCGAAGGTCATAAATACCAAACAATGAACGAGCAATCAAAATGCAAAAGTTCGGCAAGACACGGGAGTGGAGCACACTTCCCTTCGGCTATGAAGCACCGTCACTCGCCTGAGCCACCGACCTGCTTGCTTCGTTATCTTTCCCCACCTCTCCTATCTCCACGTAGGAGGCCTACGTACTTGGCAAGAGCTGTCAGTACTATCCGATGGCCGACTTCTGGGCCCTTAGCTCGTTGGGTTTCGTCCAAAAGCGGAACACACCCTACTACTTCTAGAGGGTGGAGACGCAATGCTATTCATTTTCGCTGTTCGGACATGCGCCTGGTCAGTGATACTCCGTTATCCTGCCTACTAATCATGCCAGCAAATCTTCAGCAACTAATCTTCCATAAGCAGTTGATAAAACATAGGTTAGAAGATTCTTAGTCCGTACAGAAAGCTTTAAAGCCACAGCTAGCAATGAAACTTTCCCTGCATTTTTTGGAACATTTCATATTTCATGAGATTTTTCATTTTTTTTCCACAATAGTGACACGAGGTAGGCTTGTGAGCATATCAGTAAAATCTTCGTAATATTGTTTAAAACTTTACAACAAAGAATAAAACCTTAATTTTCTGTATTGTTTTTTTGGAGTTTTTAATAGACCAGTGCACCTTAATTGCTCTAGGATTATTAGTTAAAATATTTGCATGCTAACGAATTGTACACTCAAGTAGTAAACAAGAACCTAACTGGGTGCTTATCTAACTTTTGTATAGAGTAAATTGATAGCAAATCTATCTCTTATCAACATTTAGATCATTTTCAACGTCGAAATGTTGATGTTCTTCAATGAACGACATCCTATTAGTGTTGTTCAGCCTACTGTAACTATTAATTGTAATTACATTAACTGGTCTTTGCTCTGTGATCATGCGCAACAGAAATTTCTTAAATGAAATGGGCTCTGTGTGCACTGTTCATCACGAGGGCAACTGATCGTGAACTCTTGTTGCGCTGATAATAGTGATAACGATTCAATCGAAGAAGGAAGGCCTTTGAAAGTTTAACAAGTTGCGCAGCGAAACAGAGGAACGTAACGACTCCGTAGTCACACACACATATAAGTACCAAGCTATAACAACGTTGACAAATTGGCAACAGCAACAGCAACAACAGAAATGCTAGCATTTAGCAGTAACAACAACAGTTTCCCTAGCCATCATCTAAATAACCGGTTTCCTTGCCGTTTTAAGCGTTTTGAACACTCTCTTGTATTGTAGCCGCTCTGCTGGCGGAAGAGTTGTGGCCATCATTGACGAGCTGCAAAATAACAGAACTATGGTGCATCAATCAAACCATCGGGTGCCTTCTCCCTTCCTATACAGTCGCTAATACAACTGAGCTCGCCCATCTCGCTCGGGGTCTCAGTCGCCAATCGGACCTTGCGAGGAATATTTCCGCACAAGTGAAACGCTGCACAGCGCTAGGAGCCGAAAGATCGACACCACCGTCCTTCCTGCGTTAATGTGTGCCTCAGAAGCGTTCGTCCTACGGAAGTGAGATGAAAACGCGATAGGTGGGAAGACGAGAGAACGACGCTCGGAGTGTCACGTTTCTCGAAAGAAGGCATCTGGAGTTGCACGAGCTTCGCCGACCGGTTCGTGGATCAGAAACGTTATCGCCCGGGCCAGGCCGTCCGAGTGGGCCTGTCCCCCAATACGCTTCGAATACGCCCGTTGGACACCTGTGGAATGGCAAAATAGCAGCAGCACGTCGTGCGCTCCAAGGCAGAAGCAGCTCCCTGCATAGACACGCTGCTAGGCGCATTACTTTTCAGAGCAAAGTCAAATGAGTGCATTGAATTTGAATGACTGCAGTTTGAGCGAAAGGCCGAGCAGTCCTCGAGGTCGTGGAGTGCAAGGACATTTAACGACAAACTACACCCTAGTGCATTATATTGCAGAAGTCCCTCTAAAGTTTTGACAGAACGACGACTCCCGCCTACCTGTGTTTGTCATTTATCGAATGCAGTTTGGATATCGCTATCTGCGTCTTGTCGCAATTCATGATGACTTGGGAGAGAATAGATCCAACAATCTGAAAAAATCATGTCGATTTGTCGACTGCAGTTTGGGAGGCAGCATCCCAGCATCACGTAATTCGCTCCAGTGAATGGTGTCAATCACGAAAGGGAATCATTCGCAGAAATGTGATCGCCTTGCTCTGCAGCAGTATACTGGCATACACTGGTCTGTGCATGTCTGGCTTGAGCTTGAAAAAGGACGTACCCGGCTGTAGTAGGTCTTCTGTTGCGATAGCATCTGCGACAGTCGGTTAGCGCCGTGTAACAGCTCCTCGACTTGCTCCGCTGTACCACACTTACTGCCCACGAAACTCTGGACCGCCTTGAGCATCTTTATGAAGAACTGCCTGCAAAACGCAAATGCCAGTCGGGAACCAACGGACGATGAATAATACATATGAGGTTGCACGTAATCTGGACCCACATGGGAGATGGTAAACGACAAAACAAAGTCCCGTGCCGATCAGTAATTTTAAGATGCACCACAAATTTTACTTCCTATGGTACACCTGGAAATACAGGGTATCTCAAAAAATGTATACACTGTTTGAGAGGTGATAACTTTGCTCGCAGGGAAGGTACTGAAGAAGTTAAGCACTCATATGAAAACTTAAGAGAATAGAATTTTTCTGACATATGAGCAGCATGGAATGCGCCATGCACCCGTCTGAAATTTTGCATTTTACACTCGATTGTCATCATCATCATCATTTATTACATGGAGAATCCATGTGTAAGTTGCCGAACAAACTAACAGACACAAACAAGGCGTACACCGCATTAGTACGAAGTAAAAAAAAAAGAAAAGAAACGCATGGACAAAAAAAAGAGTAAAAGACAAATCAACACAACAGAAATGAGAACACAACAGAAGTGAGACTGATTGTGTTTCGATAGAATACTTCTTGCAATTTCTCCTTTAAGCGACCTTGTTGACTGATTTGTGTTTCTTTTAACGTTTAAAACTTAAAAACACATTACTGGTTGCGAAAAATGCAGTTTAACCTAAAAATGCAGGTAGTATTTGAAGGGTTATAACATTGCTGTTAGTGAAGCATTTTAAGATGTTTGAGACTCATATGAAAGCGCAGGGTAACGGAATTAATAAAGGCCTACTAACTACTACTAATGGCCTGCAAATAGTCAAGATTGCGCCATGCTCCCGCCTAAAACCTTGCACATCCGACTCGGACACTATAACAATCTTGGACGAAGCTAAATATCAACATTCATCTTAACATCCGACTCGAATGATTATGCATGCGCTGAATGCCTGTTCTTGTTACATACTCCTTGGCCAGATTAACCTGCACTGTACTATTTTAACGTTTAAAACTTGAAAATCTCGTGAAAGACACGTTGCATGCGAGTTTATTGATTGCACAGTTTAAATGTGAGCAGGAGCACCGTTTTCCAAGATGGATTCTGTGGAGTGATGAAGCAACATTCAAGGTGAATGGAAAGGTTAATCGGCATAACCACACGGGAACAACGGTCTTTAATCCAACCAAAAAGAAGGATATCGATCTTCTTGAAAGCATTCAGAACAGGAAAACTGATGATGAGATGCTTCCCAGTGAGATATGACATGATTCCAAAAGGGCCTCAGAGATCTGAACTATTTGGTCTGCCTTCACTAATGAGCAGAAGAAAGAGCAGATCTTATGATGATGTTTAAAATTCTCACAAAAAAATGTTGAACAACGACACAGAATTCTTAGACGAGGAACTGACGAGGTCCGTAAGAGGAAATCTCAAACTATGTGTATCAGTAGCAAAGTCAAGACTTAGAACAGATTTTTTAGCTTGTAGAACTCTCAGGGAACTAAACTTGCTTCTTGGTAGATACGACGATATTATGACTATCGGTTGTGTTGCACATGTTTGGAGTAGAGCTATTGTTTGTTGATTTTTTAAAGTGGGATTGTAGGTGAATAACGTATGATAGCTTTTGTCCTTGTCTGATAGCGTTTTGTCCTTGGCTTGCGTTGTATTTCCCTACGTGAATCATGTTCGCGCTTGAACAAATAAATAAGTAAAATAAATAAAAAAGTGTGGGTTTTGCGTTGTTTCAACTCCTAGTCCTGAACAGATTACTTAATGTGTTCCAAGACTTATTTCTACTATACTATGCTCATCCTTTCGAAACTGTTGCTCTAGAAGTTCTGATGTTCATGCTTGGTTCGGGAATATTCCCTTATTTTGCCCGCTTGAAGCTTCTTTGATGTCAGGCGGGCTGTTGTCACCTGTTGTGAAGATGAAGATGTAGTAGTCACATAATTGTTATTAAGACGGAGAATACACAGCGATTAACAGAATCTGGCTTTTTTCTACACGAGTTCCACCAAATATGCTGGAGTTTTGAGCAGTTTGACATAGTGTATTTACCGATTTGCCATTCATCGTTTAAAAAATCGTTGAACATTTCCCGACTAAAATATAACACCCTCTACTGCCACACACTTCCTGTCGACTGCACCACATGAATCCCTATAGAGACTGCTTACAAACGCTGACTAGAACAAAATTCATGTGCTACATAAATAAAGAAGTAAAACAATTCCTCGAAGCCCCAAAGACATCATTCTTGCTACTGAATCCTGAAACGTAGTTATTGTTTGATGGCACTCGTCAGCGCACAACCATATTATACAACCTCTTCCATACCACTGCCAGTTTTAGGATGTCCTAGTCTCGAGTTAATATGGTTATGTGACCTAGAATCCGACTGATGTTGTTTGTATTGATATACCTCTAAAACCAAGACTGCGGAACCGAAGGTCTTCCATCCCAAAACTTACGCGAAAACAGCACACTGGTCATTGTTGATAGAAGAATGAGCATAATGTATGGTGTTACTAAGAACTCGTTGCAGATCGCGTATGTTGTTGAAATTGGTAGAGTTTATGTGATGAACAGCCATGGTGCTCAGACACAATAGCAGCACATCTCGTTCAACCTCCGTTTGAGCGAACACCTGTAAAGGCAGCGCTGAAGGCATCCGTTGTTGTAACGCATTCAATGGAAGAAGGAATCTGTTCTTCGGAGTTGAAAGGAAATACCTCAATGGCGGTGGCAGCGCATTTGAGCACGTGCAAAGAGCTCTCGGCCTTCTCGAATAGCGAAGCCAGTGGGACTGAAAGCATACGGCAAGTCAACTGAGACTCAACTCCTTGAAGCAATGGATAACTGGACGGACGCACTCGATACGAAGAAAATTGTCCACGTCATCTATTTTGACTTTATGAAGGCGTAAAGTTCCGCATTATAAACTATTGAATACACTCAAAACAGACGGTATCCATCCAATGCTTCATGACCTTCTCTCTAGTGGGACTTCCAAGTTCGCATCAATGGCATTTTCTCTCAATATCACGCAGCAACCAGTGGAGCTCTTTCACTTCTTTTCAGCATTTACGTCCAGAATCTCTGCTCTTTCTCCTTGCCAGGTCTAGGCGTTAGTTACAAAATTTTGTCGATGATGTGAAAATCTACAATCTACAATCAGTTTAGTCAAGCTCTGTCAAGCTCTGATTGTGATTGTGACGCATTTTGCAGCTAGCGATTAGTGCGGTGGCCCATTTGTCTGCAAAATGCGTTCTACTACTTTCCAGCGATAAAACTACTCCACTTAGAAAGTAGTCTCCTTGGTCTGCAGATTGAGCTGTGCATACAGGGTAAATGAAATTCCGTTGCAACTTGTGGACAAGGAGTGCGGTCTCAGTAATATCCTAGGAACTCAATTTTGAAGAACGTGAAGAACGAAGAACGTATAAAAATCGCTAGTAAGGCTAATAAGAAAATGTGTAGTCGCTTCCGAGCAATTACATCTAACAATCTATCAATTCTTGTGTCGTGCACACAAAATGTATGTTCGTCCCATTCTTGAATAAGTAACCACAATATTCTGGAAGAGATGCATTCGTATCGGCTGGTCGTAGGTGCCGCGGCGTCCAAGGGTCGTATGCTATTCTCGCACGACTCGGGGACGGTACCCGGCGCGAAAAATTGATGGCGCTTGATGTGCATACCGGGGATGTGGGCGGAGACCGCCTCATACCCGGCCGGGGACGGTTGGGGAGAGAATAGCATACGGCGGGGAGCAAGCTGAACATACAAAATCGCGCGGCAGACGCGGCGACTGCTGCGGCAAGCGCGACATCTACATAGTGTGTGCTGCTACAGTTACGAAGTCTAACGCTCTTTTAACTGCACAAACTGCTACAGATACCTCTGCTCAGCCATTTAAGGGTCCTCCGCTGCACTTAATTAGAGGAAACGGTTGTTTTGGGTGGGAACTGGATGACCTAATACAAGCTATAGACAATTGCTGCTATTGTGAGACGATTTTGGGTTCTTTCATGACACGAAGCTTCATTTCTAAAAGATACATATCTAGATACAATACAGCATAACTCGGGAGTTTGTTAGAGCTCCGTTTCCACCATAACAACCCACCCAGGAGCGATGCGTCAGTGGCGATTCATCGCGCGCGCGGCGAAAACTTGTGTGTTCGTACTACCAGCCGCATACGGCCCCAGGTGGGAATATCTACTCGGGCCGTGGCACCCGTTGCGCGCGGGGCGGACGCGACAACGGCCCGCCGAACAAGAGAGTACGCAGATCGACCAGATTATAGCAATTGCAATCATTAACGTAATAAGAGGGTTTACAAAACCAATTTAAATATCATGTTCGTGTAAAACAAACATAGTTCTATATCAAAATTTCGAGCTCTATCTAATGAGCTCCACCTCAAGGTTATCAACGTAACACCGTTGATGTTAAGGTCTTGAAATTTGAAGCCAAAGAATAATTCTTCGCTAACCTAATCTAATAGCATGTTTCACAAACTTGCTGGCCGATACCATACCGGAGTGAGCACAAAAGAAATAAGGAAAATCTGCACAAGGATGTAAAGACACGTCACCGGATGAACAATGTGAGATAACCGATATCCAATATTGTTGTATAGAACTAAAGAGGACATCAACTTTAAATGACACCTCTCTGAGAGCTAAGTCGTATTATACAACAATAAAAATTCAAATATTTGTGAATATAAATTTCGTAACTGAGTTCTGCATAGGACGTTGCTTTGGAGACATTTTCCAACGGTGTGGTACACACATCTTCTTCTTTTTTAGAAATGACCTAGTCTAGGAGGTGTTTCGACGATGTTATTGGATTCTGTGTGAAATTTTAGCCTGGAAACATACATTGCATAGCATCGCAGCAGGTTTGCAAAGAATTATTCTTTGGTTTCAAATTTGAAGAATTTTGCATCAACGGTAGTAGCGATGAGCATGAGGTGGAGATCATTAGACAATGCTCGGAATTCTGATATAGAAATACGTTTGGGTACGGAGCGGGCTGGTGCCCGCGATACACCGGCAAGGTATCTTAAAACGGGTAAGCAGATCAGCCACACCCCGGAGTTCCTTCACTCCGTCAGCAAAGAAAATGTGAGTGTGATGTGCAATTTCGGAGCGGGCACTAGCCCGCTAAGTACCTGTTTCATACCAACGTGAATCTTTACACTGGTTTTGTAAATCCTCTGAATACCTTAACGATAGCATTTGCAAAAAATCTCGTCGACCTGCGCACGCCTCTCGTTCGTTCGGCCGTTGTCGCGCTGCACGCGCGACGGGCGTCACAGCGTGAGCGGAAACAGCGAGCAAGGCTTCACGCCGCAGGTACTGCCACCTGGACGCGCGGCCGTGGCGAACGCGACTCAGACGATACGAACGCCACTCACACCCAGTGTTGACAAGAATTTCATTGCGTCTAACACTGAATGAGTGCCAACGGGGGACTTGCCACCAGGCGGCGCTGCGCATACGCTACCAAGTAACGGACGCTAAAAATGTTAGTGCGTGTACTACCCACCGAGAATTTCACTCCCGCGATCTTTCAGACGGGACGACAACAGCTTCTCTACTATAGCGAACGTCTCCGCAGTGAGTTCTACTTCCTCTGCGCACACTAAGAGCTCCACAACCTGCAACCAAACTATAATAATGATTTCAACATCCCGTCGTATCCTCGAAAGTCTAACGGTGAACGGTTTGGCTCAGATGAATAATGGAACCCCGCGCTGAAAGCACGCTTACGAGATAGTGATGGATAAATCTTCGATAAGTTCTCGTATGTGTGGATAAGTAGGCCGTAGCTGGGCTTCCCAGAATCTCGCTCGTTCATCAGATTGTCTACCATCAACACAAGCATGCATTTTGTCGCCCACAACAAAATAAGACAAGGCCGCCATGAGGATACTTCAGGACACATCTCTGCGGCACAAACTGACCTTATCGGCACTCAGCTGCAACTCCACCACATCCAGGAGGACGCCCTTTTGCTGCAGGTAAATCAGCACCTTCCAGTCAATGAGGTCTTCTACCGTTCGCGTGGTATCAATATCGTTGATGAGGTACTTCAAATAGAAGGTAAGCGCGCGCTCTACCACGACTCCGTCAACATCCGTCTTTCCGGCGATTATGCGCGCTGACCATCTGCAATGCTCCACTTGCACTAGCGGTACAAGAAGTCTCTCTGGCAATTTGAAAGAATCACTTTCTGATGAATTTCAGATCTGAATCGGAGAGCAGCCTCTTCATGACGGTTAAGCGCGATCCTCGCTGAAGAGCTTCCCAACAAGTGAACAATAGAGACCACCGCTCCGCATAGGTCTGTACCAGATCGTTGTCCTTCCAATTAACGTTCGACAATACTCCGGCAAAATACGCGTTTCGAACCTAAAACTTCGAAGTATAATCGCCAGTGTGGTCACAAACTGCCATCTCCTCGTACCTTATTCAAGATGTCACGCTGCTCATTTTCTGAACGCTGCGAAAGTTTCTCCCACTTCGTTGTCGCTAATAACACTCGTAGTCTGTAAATTATTTGGAACGTCACTAGAATTGATTCCAATCGCATGCTTCTGCTGCAAAGACGACCAGTACCTCAACACCTTTATCCACGACCAACAGTCCTCCTTCTTCCTCTCGGAATATTTCAAAGCGGGGCATAATTCGTCCACCGGGCTACCTAAACCACCAATTTTTAATCTGCGTGCCAACTGCGCCCTCAGTAAGCACCAATTCCCACCGGCTGTCTCACTGCTGTAGTTGAGTGTGACGTTACACGCTAACTTGGCCAGAAGTTCCCAAACGTCTGATATACTGCCAACCTACAAGAAGTGATTGCTGATTGACTTAAAATCTTGCACTCTATCATAAGAGCAATGAACACCTGTTCCAGGACAGACAGCCACCGCTCAACGGGCACAGCATCCACAGCAAGCAGTTCTCTCAGGCAGCGCTGAACTTCTGGCCGCCTATAAAAACGGGATCTCAGAGGGAGCATTATAGTATTGCGCACCGACTTTGACTTTTCGCAGGTTTCTTTTTAGATCCGACTGTTTGTAAAACAGCTAGGAGTCAATCTCCGGTCTGAACCCTTTGTTGCGATTAGGACGCAGAATATGTGGTTTAGAGACCTAAGCAAGCCTTGTTCATAAACAAAACGGTGCAAAGTCATGCATCAGGGCGGACATAACAATTAGGGAAAACCTTTGGTTTTGATAAGACCATTTGTAACAAGAATTTTATGGCCCGATGATGAAATCTGCACTATTCATACACACGATTTTCGAGAAGATATTGTAATGGGTGTAAGGAATGTGAGATATGTAAGGGTGGATTAAGGGATGAAGGGATAGAATCCGTTCCGATCTTCACTGCGCCTTGCCTGACACAACAGCCGTGATGTGTATAGCGCGATATCGTAGGGAATACAACAGCGGCCCAAGGTCAAGCGGGTTAGACATTGCCGATAAGCTCCATCTGTTATCGGATCACCCGCGCGAGGCCGGATAGGAAAACACCGCCCACGGAACAGGGCAGAGAGACACTACACCACCGCCCTGGCCACTTGGTCTTCTTGACTTCTCTTCCTAGGTTCCTCTCACTTGGGGTTCCGCCCTTCCTTTTTCCATTCCCCGTCTATGTTGCATTTTGCATAATTAATAAACTGTATATTACGCATCTGTTTTGTTATGTAATTGAAAGATAGAATAATTTGATAGGGACGGGAAAGGCTTATATCCGGCTCCCTCAGGTGCCGCTACACGAAGCCTCGGTACACTAAACCCTGAGGGAACGAGGATATAACATGGAGGTCCCGGAAGAACTTTTCATAGTCCGTAGTGCAACATATAACATGGAGGTCCCGCTCGAACTTTTCATAATCCGTAACGCAATATCAAGTCGCAATTAGTTTACTTTTGCAGTTTACCGCTCTTGCATGTTAAACCGTAGAAACTAGTCATTTCGACGGCCGAACATTACAATAAAATAATTTTCCCCACTTTTGCTTGCTAGGATTGTAGAAACTGACTATTTTTACAGATTAGCATTGCATTAGCTCTCGTAATGTTAATCGTTTTGGTAGAAACTGCTTTAAAACAAAAAAAATATAGTAACTTTTTCTCTATCTACAACGTTTTCATCATATTCCCAACAAGAGGTTCTTAAATATAAAACCGTATACATTTTATATTCATGCCTCTTTTACTTCTCTGACGTTCACATTTCAATAGGAAAAATTTTTCAGATCCATATCATAGTCTTGCCTGACGCTAGTCGTCGTTTTGAAAGCTCGCCGCCTTATCATTTTTTGAATACTCTGAGTCCCTTCTCGGATAAGAAAAGGGAACAACCTAAAATAGCAACACTGAATCCTTTCCCGGATAAGAAAAAGGAACTAGCTAAAGACAAAAAGAAGTGCGTTAGAATTATGAAACACAGAAGAGACGTACGCAAAGCGACGCACTCATACTCAGAAGAATCGTACAAAATCATTGCGCCAAAAATCTATGAAGTAAGCGCCGGCCTCTTGAAAAAGCGCCAAGAAAAATAAAGGGCAAAACACCAAATATGATACCGGAATAAATCTGATAAAACGCTTCCATCCTCTGTTTTCCTCATATCTCTTCCATGCTCCGCAAGGATAGATCGTTTTCTATCCTGCAGTTGTAATGACCTTTAGAGCTAGGTACAAAAGTACTCTCATCATCATCAGCCAAGGACGTCAGATCCCAATATCCGAATCTACCAACAACGAAGGCAACCGAAAACCCGTATCCAACCGTGACGTTTACCTTTTACTTCTTGTTTTTATTTTTTAAAAAGGGAAAACCCCTACTTTTAATATTACAACGATGAGCTCCCAACCAGAGAAGCCAGAGGAACAAGTCCTTCTGGGCAGTTTTAATGCACTAACACTCACCGATAAAGTCAAGGCATTAGAAAAAGAAGCAGAACTACTTCGAAAATCCTGCACCAAACTAAGCACCAAACCCAACAACTTTCAACAAACATTTAAGAAAATAAATGGGAAAAATTGCGCACAAGCTTCCCCCAAATATCCCATTACTATGCACCAATGAACACCCAGCTGCCACCTACTGCCACCCCTAATTATAGAAGAAAACGCTACTGCACTCATTACAACACGCCACTGCCATTCCTTTCCGGAAATACCTACCACACTCCGGTAAAATATTTTAATAACATCATAGCACCACCTCATAACTACATTCCCCTGCTTTCATAATCAATATACCCTAAACAATAGGCAAGCACACAAATTAATTTTTTTAAATTTCTCATCAGTAAGGCACTCTCAGGTTATTAATACCAACGTCCCATTTCGACCCAAACGGATACAAGGAAGATAAATAAATCTACAGTAAGGCACGGCGACCATTTATAGATAAGTTTATCTGTTTGAAATTATCACTTCACCGAACAGGTACCCGGTGTTATTGCGTGAAAGTGTCTCTATCGTAGCCTTAATTTTGACTAGCCATTATGCAAATAATTAGCTATAGCGCGCCCTTACTCGACCTTTTGCACCTTGCAGGATGCATCAGGGGAGCAAATGAACGCGGATCGCCCCACATCAGCGTAATCTATGAAAATATCACTATTTTGAGTACCTAGTGCTCAAACCTTGTCACCTTTAGGCTGTGCATGTACGTACCCGTTGAGCAAGTTGAATTCAGCGCGCATAGTACAACAGCGCACCAAAACCAACGACGACAAGCATTGACGGCGATCAATACATTTTGCTAGTACCACTATGGTGCAAATACGACTCTTAAAGTGCGATGTCATGTTCACATTACGTAAACACCGTTTAGGGAAGACTCACTAACTACACATCTGGCTATCCATCACATATAGCACTGAGCATGAAACCGAGCGACTGCGTCGTTCCCTTAATCATCAAGCAAAGGAAGTCCTTCTGCTCTGTAATTACATCATATAGGCTTTACAACGAGAAATGCAAAACTCTCACTCATGAATCAACCGAAGAGGAAAACAGCCTTTGTACAAACCAGTCGTTGTTCAAAGTACCAACCTTATACCCCGCCTTGGTTGTTCCAGGATCCCTACACCAAGGGGAAGAATGACGACAAAACACCCGAAACTGTTTAGCTGTCTTCTTCGATGCGGACGTTGACTAACGACAAATAGTGCTGTATTCCTCACCTCAACCCTATATCAGCTCTTCACAGCAGGAGAAGTCTCTTTCGCCCGATATTCCCCATGTTTCCAGCTATAGGTAACTGCGCCGATGTGTAAGATAAATGAGAATACTCCATTAAACAAGCTATGCATTACTCCAATGACAACGCACCACAGAGACGCTCTTACTTCACAAGTTAATCGCAGTCAAATCTACGCATTGCTTTTGGAACGTTGTCGAATATGCGGTCAAACACTCAAATAAGCGTTCACTTGCTTCCTCTACAGCCACTGATTCACTTCATTGTATGCTATACGCAACCCTCTTTACCTATCGTTCAATAATCGAATTTTAACAGATACCCTGATTCTATACATTTATTTATTTTTTTCTCTCGCTTCTAGTAGTAATACTCACGCACAACCTCCCAGACACTCAATTTTCTGCTACTCGAAATACAATTTTCTCAAGGTCTTTTTTCTTGTCTTCCTCTTGGAAAAAATATAAAAAATCATTAATTTAAATTAAAATAAAAAATAAATCAAATTAAATTAAAATTTCTTCCCATTCCATTTCCAAATATTGAAATCTAGAAACTATTTCCAGAAATCAGATCCTCGTTCAATCAACAACCATCGTCTCAACCACAATCTCGTTCATCTATACCTCCGCAGCCGAACACAAATGTTGACAACTCAACATCGACAACATCAAACCACCTCAGCTCTTACCCCGGTCTCCATTTACTCTACCCTGGAAACCTTAACGTCCCGGGGACCGGGACTTTTAAACGGTCGCAGATGTAATGGGTGTAAGGAATGTGAGATATGTAAGGGTGGATTAAGGGAGAAGGGATAGAATCCGTTCCGATCTTCACTGCGCCTTGCCTGACACAACAGCCGTGATGTGTATAGCACGATATCGTAGGGAATACAACAGCGGCCCAAGGTCAAGCGGGTTAGACATTGCAGATAAGCTCCATCTGTTATCGGACCACCCGCGCGAGGCCGGATAGGAAAACACCGCCTACGGAACAGGGCAGAGAGACACTACACCACCGCCCTGGCCACTTGGTCTTCTTGACTTCTCTTCTTAGGTTCCTCTGACTTGGGGTTCGGCCCTTCCTTTTCGCATTCCCCGTCTATGTCGCATTCTGCATAATTAATAAACTGTATATTACGCATCTGTTTTGTTATGTAATTGAAAGATAGAATAAATTGATAGGGACGGGAAAGGCTTATATCCGGCTCCCTCTGGTGCCGCTACACGAAACCTCGGTACACTAAACCCTAAGGGAACGAGGATATAACTATATAATATATACGCTTTGAAACACCAAATTTGAAATACCATATCATGACTCCCTAGTTAGTTTTATCTACCTCAAAGCAGCATCTCTGGTTCAGTTTTATAAGCGGTCAGATGTATTCAAAATTAGTGCCCAAAGTAAATGTTAAGCAGAGCAGGGCGTGTAAAATGGTACAGTCTCGCACCGCGTGGCAACCGCAATGACGTGTGGATTATCAATCAAACAGTAGTCGCGATAAACTGGGAGAACGCGTGGTGCAACCACATCTCCATATGCGGCATATCACAAGGATTTCGCGCCTTTTTTCTTCAACACAAACCGAAGCAGGTCCACTGTAACAGCCGTGCAATCAGAATTTCACCACAGTTCAGGCAGAGCACACATTTTTGAGACGATTACTGAGCATAACTATTTCATTTCAAAAATCATTCAAAAACATCAACAACCCCATATTAAAAATAAATTAAAAGTTGATATAAAAGAATTGCCAATTATTTATTCTCTACCGAAACTTCATAAGAACTCAATTAAATTTAGGGCTATTACTGGTGCATACAATAGTAGTGTTGAATCATTAGCACTAGAACATTGTTACGTATTTTCTCACCTTAAAGCTCATTTCACTAATTATGCAGACATCTCAGCTAATAATTTTAGAACGACTAAAACGTACTGGTCTATTAACAACTCGGAAACAATACAAGAACTTGCAAGTTTTGATGCAGTAAATGTTAAACTATATTCCGCAGATTTTACTCATATGTTCACGAACCTACCTCGCGTTACTATTATGCAAAAATGGAAAACCTTATTAATATATGCTTCAGAAGCTCCGGAAAAAATTACATTGCTAGCAACGGCTTCGAAACGTTTCACACGGACACATCTCGTAAAGGTTACAAATACAGATACCACAAATCTTCTAAACTTCTATATCTCAACGACTATTTACTGAGTAAAAGCTGCTGTGTATTGACTGGTATGATTTGCAAACGCAGGAAAAGAGCACCACAGGGAGACAATTTAGCCCTTTACTTGCAGATTTATCCATATCTATGCTTGAATTTGAATACTTCAAAGATACAACTTTGGAGAGACATCCGTTATTCAAATCATTCAGATACATGGATGGACATACTTATAGTATATTTGACCATACCGGTAGGTCTCACATGCTCCATGTCCGGTTTCTTTGCGCTGGAGGGGTCGGTGAGTTCATATGCAAGGTGAGGTGGGGAGTCTCCTAGTACCCCTGGGAGCATATTGCTCTTTGTAAAGAGGTGGACGCGATGTTTTTGAAACAGTGAATTCCATAAAGTCGAAGGATTTCGAGCTCTTTCAGGCCATGAGACCGACGAGTGCGTCGAAACGTCGGCCGCAATAAAGATTTTATACCAAACCTGGTAGTCAAAAAGGATTTTAAAAACCTACTCATGGATTAGTTTACAAAAACACACTTGCCTTTAAAAAGACACACAACACTGAACACACCTGTTATTATCTGAATCTAAGCCTAAGAATTGTAGATAACTACATAGAAACCAACTTGTACGATGAAACAGATCCATTTGATTTCAAAGTTAGCAGATTCCCACACATGGATTCTGAAGTTTCCATTGGAGTAAAACAAGATGCCATGTATCCTTAAAATCCTTAAAATAGCCAATGCGTGCTCAAACTTTGAACATTTTTGTGATAAATTAAAAGATCTTTATAAAGTTCTTATAAATAACGGATTTAATAGAGATTTTATTGTCAATAGCATTGCTAGCTGCATTTTTAAAAATAGAAAAATATTGTATAAATATAACATGCTAAGAGCTATAGACTTCGTGAAAACATTAAGCTGAATTTGACCATTCACTAAAATTTATTCTTGCATAATTAAAATTTCCTCATATGGGTATGTTTTTGTACAAGGAACTGTGCTTTTGCATGTAATTTTATGTTGTGAAGTTCCATTTGTTTTTCTTGAAAAAGCAACATGACTCAGACTATGGTCCCTGTTATACTCCTGCGGGAGCTTCCGCGAATGGGCGGAAAACGCGTCGGGACCCCGCGCCGGGCCACTCGTCGCGGCCCCCCACGCCTGCCGTCCGCGGATCGCCGCCGGCAGACGACGAGAGGGGTGTTAGGGCCTCTACAGAGTCTCGCGGCAGCACCGCGAGAACTCCTCCATATCGCTCCCGCCGCAGTGGGACCCACGCTGCCACTGTGGTGGAAGCCGCGGCGCGGACGAGTTGCCGCGGAGCCGCCGCACGCAAAGGTCCCCGAGGGCTGCCGCAGTTCACGGCGGCTCTCACCCGCAGCGCCAGGAGCTGCGGGTGAGACCCGCCGGAGGGCGTGATAGAAGGGTGTCCATTATGGTTCATCTATTCTAAACATTTTCTAAAACGAATCTACATGCTAGGGATATAGAAGGTTGGTGCATAATCTCTGTCCATAAAGAAGCTTGACAACCAACAATATTATCACCGGTAGTGTCGACAAATGGAGGTGTATGGAATCCTGCACTCAAAATGTAACGCAAAAAAGCTTAGCACGATATTAGGTAACCTTAATTGCTTGGAAAATCTCCGTGACCTTCCAGTCACAAGTTAGTCGTCTGAGGTTTAAAAAAAACCCTTGCACAGAAATGCAACAAGAAAGCAGACCGTTCTTTTTAGTACAGGTATAACTGCATCGGACGGACCTGTCGAACTTAACAAGGCATCGGAGAGAATGTGGTCATCACAAGGGCTACCACATTATCTTCGAGCTGCTTGTCAAACGAGGAACTTTTAGTGGAGGTAGGTCGACAAAAGTGAGAGCAAGCGCAAAATGGCACAGAACTGTTGAGTTATAAGAAGTGTTCTATTAGATTTCGTGGCTTAGATTCAAGATCTCCTAACTTGACTTAGAAAACGCTTCTTCACAAAAGAAAAAGCGTTTTGCTTACTACATCTTTGACATTCCCAGAGGTCGTAACTGTCGGCAAAAGTACGCAGTGTTGCGTACAGCAGCCCTTGCGGCGCCGCACCACCCGCCGTTGTCATGGCGGGTCCGCGGCACCCGCAAGACTCTGCTGCCGGCCTTATACTTCCCGCCCGCGGGAGGGCAGCCGTCCGCGGTGCACTGCACCGCGGAAGGCTGTCGTCCCGCGGAGTTCGGCGCGGGAAACGCGCTCCGATGCGACGCTAGCCGCCCCGGGACGACGACGACCGTCCGCGGTGCACCGTCCGTCCGCGGACGTTCCGCGGAAGCTCCCGCGGGAGTATAACAGGGGCCTATAGTATGATATGAGATATCCTTTCTGATAGCGAATACTTTATTACAGTGGAGTTCTTTTTGTTAAAATGAAGACCAGAATCAGCTGACTGTCAGCTGACCGATATACTGTAGGGTTCAATGTCTTCATAATTTCAGTCTAATTTCAAACATGAATTAAACAGATTATGTATAAACATAAATATAAATATAAACATATATACATAAGCTATTAAGACTAAACATAAAGTTGAAGTTTTTAAAATTTTAAGTTTAAAACATCAAAATTGTCAGAATTTAAATTGGCAAATTAGTAATTTTACACACTCAAAAACGTTATAGCACCTTTCTCCTCACTAATGAGCCACCGGGAAGGTGCTATGACAGAAAAGATTCGCCTGGAGATAGGTGGCGAAACTAACCACTTTGGAAAAAATAAAATTTATAATGTTGTGCTTCGCTTTAGCCTCTCCTTATTAACAAGATTCGTGCGGAAAATTTTTGTTCGCAACGTAACAGTAAGACATGCAATCGAAGAAGTTACTAACTGTCGCCTACAGCTAACAAAAAAAACTGCTTTTCGGGACGTTGATATAAGAGAACGCACAATCATAAAACACTAATGCTGGGCTCTGGGATGCGCCACACTCTTTTCTTCCACTTGATTTCGATGAAGTACTAGGAACGTACTTTGCGCGATACGACGAATGTTTCAACAGGCCTTGATTAATGCTCACACACCACGAAAACTGAATTTTTGATTTATACAGGACCATAACGCAGCAAAGAAGATCTCATCTGTGTGGAAGTCATTGCATAAGGCCTATGTTATATTATGTTGTCTCATAAGTCCCGTAGTTTTTTCAACGATTCATTGCGGATTTCGCCGGCGGTCTCTTGCATAGCGCTATACAGCTTTCGAAACAGGATGATTTGCTCTATCAGATCATATATACGTTTCTTTTTTCATCATGAATTTCGTCAATTCTTAGGTCGTTGAAGTGAAAAGTGAAAATGTGAAAAAGTAGCCATTTGCGTTCTCTCCGCTTAGGTTTGTAATTTCGCGTAGTTTTTTATAGCATTTGGAAGACACTGTTGTTCTGTAATACAAGAATACATGTCGGTCCTATTTGCTCACCTGTCCTTTATTGATTTTTAGGTCATCAGACTGGTTAGAACCCTGGTTGACCGTACAAACACTATTTTTCATCAGTTGCAGTTCTGTGTAAAAATTGTTGAATATGCCCGTTGTGAATGATGACGAACAAGCAGGCCGGCAGCAATCGTCACTCGCTGGTTCCTGATGTTCATTCATCACATGGACATACTCTACGATTTTTGCACAGAATTGTAACTGGCGCTGAAAAATAGTGTTT
The DNA here is from genome assembly GCA_947396885.1 of Heligmosomoides polygyrus polygyrus. Taxonomy (NCBI): domain Eukaryota; kingdom Metazoa; phylum Nematoda; class Chromadorea; order Rhabditida; family Heligmosomidae; genus Heligmosomoides; species Heligmosomoides polygyrus. The sequence goes on along the minus strand of OX377204.1, from coordinate 55,403,254 downwards.
GTACGGTCAACCATGGTTCTAGTGCCTTAGCTGCGCTAGAACCCTAGTTGAAAGCAAAGAGAAGAAGGTGCAAAAGTGCTCATCTTTGTCGACCTGGCACTGCTCCATTTTGGTGACTTGAAAATTAGCAAAAATTTAAATGACCGATGAGCAAATCATATATTCTGGTAGAAAAGACATTCACTTTCGAGAGTCATATCACGTCACATAAAACTGAGCAAGACAGGGTGAACAAGGAGGAGTTGTTAGTGAAGACGATTTTTCATTTTTTTGGCATTTTGTTGATATTCGGCAGAAATCAATAAACGCGACACAGATGCTTATAGAGCAAGACATTCTCTTCCGAAGGGCATATAACACCAACCAAAAAAGTCACCGCAGAGCAGGAGCTGTCGGCAAAAATAACCCTTCTCCTTCGGACGTCCCAATTTGATGGCCTAAAAATCAACAAAGGACAAGAGAGCAAATAGGACCATCACGTATTCTTGTAGTAGAGAACATTGTCTTCCAAATGCTATGACAAACTACGGAAGAAATTCCAATCCTAAGCGGAGAGGACCAACGCGCAAATGGCTACTTTTCCTTTTTTCACTTTAACTACCCAAAAATTGACAAAATTCAGGATGAAAAAAGAAATGCAATACATGTTCTGATATAGCAAATCATTCTCTGTTAAAGCTATATAGCACTGTGCAAGCGACCGCCGGCGAAATCCGCAATGAATCGTTCGAAAAAAAAAACGGCGGGCACTTATAGGACAACCTAATACTTCGTTGACGCGACGGCGATGTCGCTGTCGACAGTGTTGGGCAGATGCTACGCAGTGCGTAGCAGCCCAGGCAACACAACGTCGCCGAGACCTTTGCATGGGTGTTATATCAGGTTGAGTCATAAAAATTGCAACAAAATTTGTCTCCTAGCAGAAATAAGATTATATCACAAAAGAAAAATGATTGACTTAGACGAAGTAATTGCCGTTATTCTCAACGAATTTCTTCCGCTTTTCATGCACTGAATGGATTTTATCTCAGATCAGTAGAATTTGGTAGGTTTCGACCTGAAGAAGTCGTTCACCACCGCTGTGACTTCATCGACTTCGGCGAAGCGCCTACTATAGAGGAAGTGATCCATCGACCGAGGCAGATGGCAGTCACACGGCACAATGTCCGGGGTGTATGGTGGTTGCTTGATTTTGCTCCAGCCGAACTCCTAGATCTTTGCCCTCTGAAGTGTCCTAAGTGGTCGACTGTTACCCTGGTGGATGAAGCAATGGTTCGTATCGACCTCTTTCTCCACTAATTTTTGCTCGATCTAGTCGAGTTGTTGACAAATGTAAGCCTTCGTGGTTTGACTAAGTGGAGCAGCTACCGGCGCACTGGACCATTACACGCCCACCAAATGCACAGCAGCACCTTCTTTCGGTGGAGCTTCAGTTTTGACGTCAGAACCCCCAGCTCCTTGAGTTCCGGCTATTGCTTTCCGCCTTTACAGTTGTAGTGAAGCATCCGCTTTTCATCGCTGGTAACAATTCGATCCTGGCCCATTCGCTTGAGCAGGTGCAGGAGCTCTCTGCAGTCGGAAGCATAGCGATTTACCTTCTTTCGGTGGAGCTTCGGCTTTGACGTCAGAACCCCCAGCTCCTTGAGTTCCGGATAAAGGATCTGTACTAATCTTGGTTCGTCAGCTACATCACTTGGTTAATCATACTGATCATAGCGATTTACCTGGGTTTCCGTCACCGCATGAGGCACTGAAGAAGGCGATTTTGGCGATCTTCCAATCTTCTGCAGCCGACGAGCGGTGGTTCACCGGGAAGCAGTCAGTCTTAGTGTGGTTTGGGAACAATTTAACTCTATGGGTTTGTGCAGACACCCTTTATTTACAGCAGTTGATCTTCCCGGGAGTGGTTGCGTTTGTTGCCCTTCTGGGGGGGGGGGGGGGGGGGGGGAAGGAACTTCTGATACCTTTTCCAATAATTTTTATCGGTTAGGATGAACTTGCCGGTGACTTCCTGAATGCTTGACTCCCACTGCTAGGTTGCTGTCGAGCTTGAACTAATTGAAATTAAAATCACACACTTTTTCTCTTTGAGTGGTCATCGTTCTAGAGAACAAAACTTTGCAACAACGCAAGGAAACTAACGATTCATAAATCGAAATGATCGCCAGGAAACACGCTTTCAAACAAGGTATAACACTTTGGCGGGTTTACATCCAATTCCAGAAAATACAGGAATGTTGCAAAATTTGTGACTCAACCTAATACTTCCGTTGCCGTCGTGCACAGCGCAGCGACAGCTTGTCGTTGGCCAACAAGCCGCATCATTGCGCATTTTCAATGTCATCAAAGGGTGGCAGAAAACGCGCTCCGATGGAGTATTTTGATTCTCTCATCATCAGTGATAGTGGGACTGCGGGTACATGAAAGCGAGATGTTGCATAATGGTGTGCAGCAGTGTATAATGCAAACGAATGCTACAAACTCCCTCCTCTACACCTACTATGGCTCATCACTGTTTGTGGTTGTACTTGCCTTCTCTGTCTCTCTCGTTCTGTACCGCTCACAGTTAGATGGACGGTATGGGTTGGTTAGTCCTTCCCGATACTGCCATCATCCCCAGCGGCGCTCGAACTACGAAACCGAGAAGTGCTGAACGCAAAGGCAAGAAGCGCCCGTCTTGGGGACACCTAATCGGTTTTCATTGAGTACTCGCTCCCAGACCTGCTCAACTATTCCTCCAGCTCCTCTGCGTCAGATCCGCTAGAGGAGAATAAGACATCTTGTCAGCAATGCGTTCGTCCTGCCAGTTTGGCTGACTTCACGTAAAAGTAAAATGCTTGGTTCATTCTCAAGCGTGAGATAAATGCAGATATTAATTCTCTATCTAATCGATACCATCTTTGGTATGCTGCTCGTGTGAGTGACGGCGCTTGATGGCGCCAAAAGGATAGTCCGAGGGATCTTTGCCGTAGATGAGGTCAGCGCATGTGATGATGTGATCAGTGTTTCTATCCGCAGACTGGTTACCAAATGATGACAAAACGCGCGCTGCTAAAAATACGCTCCGATGCTACAAGGAACCGGATGCACCCCTGTCGTCGCCGCTGTCCCCGACTCTGTCGACGACGTCACCAACGCTGTCGTCGGCAACAGCGTTGGCTACAAGTTGTTGGCGACGAGTTTCCGTGCTGTCGAAGTATAACATAGGCCTAAGCAAAGTATCAAGTCGATGGCATCTAATTAGACCGGCCGATTAGTAAAACCGCACATATGGTCTAACCATTTTCTTAGTGACACCAACTGACCTGGTGAGGAATTCAAGTACACGAATAATTCCAGCCAAAAGAACACCGTCATTCGATACATTCGCTATTATTAAGAGTGTTGTCTGTAAAAGAAACAAGATCACTTCAGAACGTGATGACCAATCTTTTGCACGACAAACTCGTTTACAAAGTATAACGCGGTGATAGCTACCAACACTTACCATAAGTTGTGGCTGCAGTGAACAAGGAAAAGTCAGCAAGGGAACGTCACACAGAGCAAGTGTTACAGATTTTACATCCGCGCCTAAGTCCTAAAAAAAGAAGAGGTTACTGTAATACGAAATTACCAGTAATTTCTTGCGCTTAAAGTAGGCTACCACACCAACTTTTGTTGTCTTCCATTTATGCTTTACTCCTTGTGAGAAAATCTGGCCAACTGACTCCGACAGGATCGAAGCCTCACTAAACATCAAATAAAAACAAGTTTCAATGGAGAAACCAGCATTTAGGAGCACACAGAACAAAAAGCATTTGATAAGAAGCCATAAAAAAGCTCCGCTGCATTTACATTCCTATAGAGCGTCGCTATACGATCTCTGCTCAACAAAGAAAGAACAAGCAAGAAATTTTTCCCAAAAGAAAACGACTACAATGTGACGAATGTTTTCAGTGACGTTTGTGTATACAACGTCATCTGCTGGGCCTGTTTCACTCCCTGTGCATACGTTGCAGATCTATCCCCCTTCCTGTTTCAAGCTACACCACCGCCAGCTGAGGGCACTTGTGCCAACCTATTCCGCATGCTACTTCGTTCGAGTCCTTCCTAATCTGGATAGCTGACTAATCGCTGCTTTAGCACGATTAGTGGTGATTAAGCGGTAATTTAAGCGGCAAGCGGTAATAACAACCAACTCCACATTATTTCCGCGGCACGACTATAATACGCTCGAATAAATTCCAACCTTCCGTGCTGTTAGAACGTTTAGTTACCATGAAAACTAACGAGCCAGCCGGGTCCCGAGTCCTCACCGTACCAGTCGCTCTTTGCTTCAACTTTTACGCCTTTTCCAAAGTTTTTCGGTATATCCAACTTGATCACTGAACGGTATACTTTGAATGAAGTGTGCCCAACACTTAGGTCGCGCAGTAGAAAGTATAATAGATTGCAGTTATGACTGTCCACGGCTCTGAAAAGGAGCTCACAGAATGTTCCAAAATAACATTACGGTTTTTCTAATTACAACTATGAAACAAATGTCAACTTTACAAAACAATATATAGATAACAACGACACAGACACTAGGTAACACCATATTAGACTGAATTTGACATCCCTTGGAGCGAATACAGGAGTTAAAACGCTTAGTAAAGTTGTTGGCGATGTGCCGCAGGTCATCTGGAGACGGTTCGTTAGCACTCCCAACGCAGAGGTGTCTTCTACGCCTCCAGATTGTGGTGCCTCTTGTCACGGACCCTGGCCTTCAAAATGGACCACCGCTGTGGATCGTCGGATTCAGATCCGGGGATCGCGGTGGCCATTCCGTAGACGTGGCGAAGTCCTGAAAACTGGCCTCGCACCATGCTTGCGTGCTTTTCGTCCGTGTCCATGGATTGAGTCTTCTTCAAGCGTATACTGCGCATTGCTGAAGTACTGCCGCGACCAGAAAAGTACCATAATCTCGAAGATGTTCCGTCGGTACACATCTTGATTTATTTTTATTCCTTCTTTCACAAAAACCACGGTGTCTTTCCGTTGGTGTAGATTCCACCATAAACCATGAGCGCCTGCGGCTTTTGACGATGTTCGGCGATGGCAAAGTTGGCTGAAGCCTCTCCAGATCACATACTGCCGTGTTGGGGGTTGTAAGTCTACTCCACGGTGAGCAACTGAACAGTATTCGCTCCCACTCGCAACCAGCGGCCCGCAGCTTGAGCTGGCGGTATCGACGAAGCCGTTCGCGCTTATTCTTATACGTCAGGAGCTGGAGTTCATAGAGCTTGTAGGGCTCGAGTCCGCGTTTCTTTCTTGCTATTCGATGCGCTGATGTGCGACTGACACAGATATCACGGGCGATTTTTCTCAGGTGACCCTCAAAATTTGGCTTTTTGCTTTTCGACGATTTTCCGGATCTGCGGCTTATTGACAATGCGACTTTTCCTTGTCCTGGACGGTCACCTTCATGGCCAAGCTCCTTACATCGACGATGTCGCATTGGCGCTTTCCTTGACGATAATGCTCCAAAATCACAGTGCGATGGTTTGACATCTTGAGAAAACCCGTAATTGGACTCAATAAAACCTAAAGAATTATAACATGGACAGAAAGATAGTTACAAAAAAATGCGCTATTTCCGCCATGCTGCATATCGATGCGTTCGCTTGGGAGAACGTCAAAACTTCATCACGTTATTTTGGAACAACCTGTATGTAAATAGCAACAACTGGTAGAACGCTACTGTTACCGTTCGGCAAAAGAAACTCCTCATCATGCGTCGCTATTCCCACTAGGAATGCACAACAGTCGCAGACCAGCGTTGTCCAAGTTGCCTCCTACTGCCGCACGACCGGACCTTCCATTTCACATTTCATTTCATTCTGCATGGTATCGCTGCAGCAAACGGACGCGACCCAAATGCGTAATCCAGACGTTTTCAATATATGCCATTTGAACTAGATCTGTCTCCACCACGAATCTCCCTCGATAGACAGCTCTCGGGCTCTCTTGTTAACCCATTGATGACCGTGCGGACCGATTTCGGCAAGTAGTTTCTCGGTCACGTGAGACTGCGCGAGCTGATTTCGGCCCGCGGTTATAGAACTATTTGATGCGGCCCATTTCTCGCTTTTTGAAGGCATTCCGTTAGATATGTTAGCTACTAGCAATGCTAGTGCACTGTGGTCCGGGAGTTATTTACTTCTAAGCATTGATAAAAACAAATATTCAACACTAGACACTATTCATACTTCACAAAAATAGATACTTTTTAACAGCTACTCACATCTTACAAAAATTGTCATGCACAAAATAAGTAGTCACATTTCTTGTGAAATTTTGAAAACAATCTAGTCAAAAATATTTCAAGCACATGCTAAATCGTGTGGTGAACTTTCTTGAACGATTCTTATCGACCATGCGCCCGTTTTCCTTGCATGCTTTCTTATAGTAGCCAATACATCAGCAGCCAAATTCTACGTTTTCCTGTCGAACTTTCAGGTCTTCCACCTATTTTGCTAACCCCTAGAGAGGTAGCTTCAAATAGAATATCGTGAAGTAGTGATTTCACGAGATTCCAGCGTCCGCGCGGTCCCAGCACGCGGTCCCACGCGCCACGCCAGACATGCGATTTGCCGCGCGGTCGTCAATGGGTTAAAGGGCTCCGCACACTTTTGCGGCGTTGCCGCCGCCCTATGCTTAACCATAGGGCAGGGAAGCAGAGTCCGCCGCCAGCGGCGGGCCCAACGGCCCCAGCGGCAGCGCCAGGAGAGTCTGTCTGCGCTCTGCCCTTTCGCGCAGGGATCCTAGAGTGGAGACGAGTGCGTCCTTTAAACTCGGCGGTCGATAACGCCGACCAGCTGCTTATTTTCGGCGCTCGTGTTGTGGTTGAGTAGTTTGCGGATGCTACAGTACCTTTGGCGTTTCTCACTATTTTTTATTTGCTTCAGGCTAAATGCCCCTATTCCTTAACGTTTCCGCATAATTCGATAGATGGCTCTAATCTCTGTTTTTAGATGCGTGAATTCCATTATGTTTTCAGCACACTCCGTATTTGCAGACATTGTTGAAGTGAATCAGACTCTCACTGTGTTGAACAAGTGAGAGTCTGATTCACTCATATATGTATACCGATTTATAAACGAATTGTCACATTGATAAATTATTACTGTACTATGAACGTTATATAATAAATTTCTCAGAACTATTCCGACGTGTAAAGAGCGGATACATTCGCAAGAAAATGCACGACGTACGAGTACAGGTTACACTGGCAGGGAGCTAGGTGTGGCTGGAACTCCATGTACCGGGATGCCTTCGTGCAGTATGAGTACTGCTTCGTCCCAACAGTCCTCAAATCGTACTCCTCGTACAAACTACGTGACTTAAGGAATGACTGCCTCGCGAGACGTGCACTCTCCTAACGACACCAATTTGGGACTATCTGTGGCATTGCTGAGGTCACTTAGTACGGACACTTGAGTCGCAAAAGGGCCAAATATGCATTGCATCACTTTCTGCTGATCGTCGACTTGCTCACCGATAGCATGTTTATATCGCTCAAAAATTCCACGGTAGTTCACAACAGACCTCGGATTCTGCAAACCAGCTGGGGTTCTCTTCTGTCTCAGTTAACCTCTTTGACCTGGGCTGTGCGGACGACTTATCGGCAGTCAACACTCCCTCCTCGGCTTCGGGTGGACAGGAGTCAACACGATCGGCGGCTTATTTTATCCAAAAAACCAGATTCTACGCGGTCCACCGTCCCGAGCAGTCTGAATAGCTGATTCCCCTCAATGCGGGCACGCGATCCTCATCGAGGCGCGTTATCTTTCAGCAACTGTTGGTCCCGACTAGAACGAGTACAGTACATCGCAGCCGCTCCGCCGCTCAACGGAGGGCCAGCGGCGCCGCTTGGCGGCCGCGGTCGCCGCTGAGCGGAAGCACCCACCATTTCCGCCGTCCGCCGCTCGCCGCAAAAGTGTGCGGAGGTCTTAAGAAGGATCTCGGGCCGCTTGCCGTAGGGCCACGTGGCGCGTCACGGATGGTGGATAGGGGAATTAAACGCGAACCAAATGCGACCGTGTATTGCCCAGAGACGCAGGTGGGATGCAGTGGATGGACACCTTACTCATGCTGTGTCGCCTCGACGCGTTCCTTGTGCGTGGAAGTGGCATGTTCATGCACGGTGTGCGTGGATGTGTATGCGCCTGTGCGGATTGTAACTGTGTTGGCCCTGCCAACCGCTTGCACTCGGTAGACTGGAAGTACAAGGCGGTTCGTCGAGGCCGCCTTAAGTCTCGACCCGTCCCTTCGGGCAGTCTGGCTGGCTGCACGGAGTTCTTCGCCCACAAGGCACAGCCCGACTAGCTACCCGTGTCTACTCCAGTCAAACACAGCAGCACTAAAGGGCCTCATTCCACTGACCCCGAAAGAGCCCCATTTCTGCAGCGATGGAAAGAACGAGTATGGAGAGGCTGCTAAAAATCTCAAGGCCTAATCAGGTTGCGCAAATTGAGAACGACTAGGATGACGATCTGTACTTACAATGTCCGCGCGCTCGCATCGGAAGCATCCGACGAGGACTTGATGATGCAATCCAGGAAGATGAAGTACGACGTCATCGGATTGGCCGAGACGAGAAGACACCATTCCCTACACGCCGCCTACGACACCGGAGAAGAACTGTTCCTCGGGGCATGCGACAGCAGGGAAGGGCGTTGGAGTCCTCGTCAACACGCACTTAGCCATGAACATCGATTCGTACGAGTCTCAACCCGGATCGGACGTCTGCGAGTGAAGCGATGTGGCTCCGTGCCAGATTTGACTGCGTTCGTCGCGTATGCCCCAACATCCGACTACGACGACGAAGAAGTCGAAGCCTTCTACGTGGAGCTGGAGAAGTTCTATAAGGAAGATCACACCTTCTACAAGGTGATCGTCGACGACTTCAACGCCAAGATCGGGCCAAAAGGTCACCGGAAGAACTTCACATCGGAACTCACGGTTTGGAGTGGAACAAGCAAGGTTAAAGGCTGTCTGAGTTGGAAACCCACAGCTCCCTACGATGGACCTGGAAATCCTCCGGTGGCAAGTTCCACAACGAGATCGACCACATCATCTTCAACCGCAAGAATTGCCTGTCCAACGTCTCCGTTGTTCCCAAGTTCTACACGAGATCGGACCACCGCCTCCTTCGAGCGACTATCCACTTTTCGCGTCGAGAGAAGGTCGCGAAGTTTAGAGTCTCAGAACGACCTTCAACTGGGACCTTTACACCTCTCCTGCCGGCCTTTGGGAAGACACCGTCATGAACAACATCGACGAGGAATACGACCGCTTCGTGCACTATCTCCGCGATAGTGCTAAGGGAGCCGAGAGCTTGAAGACCACCAAGAGACGTCTGTCTCCGGAAGGTCTCGAGCTGATACGCCAGCGTGGAGCAACACGAGCGTCATGCAACTACCAACTGGCGTCCGAGCTTGCGAAATTGTGCAGAGCGGTGATAAGGGAGGATCTTAAGGAGAGAAGGGCGGGAGGTTGGCCGAAGCTGCAGAGGCCGGGTGGAGCATCCGCAATGCCTGCCGGAACTTCGCCAACTTCAAGACCAAGATGAAAGCTCTCCGACGTCTTGACGGGACCGTCACCCCTTCCAGGAGGACCATGGAGAAGGTCATCCATGACTTCTACTCTGATCTCTTCGATAGCCACGTCCTTCGGCCCCATGCCATTTTCCGCAGGATAGATACGTCGACCCCTCTGTTCTCCCTTCCGAGATCCGACACGCCATCTCGTCCGTGAAGAAGCGTACGGCACCCGGACCCGACATTATCTGATCCAAACACCTAAAGAACCTGCCGCCAGCGCTCGTCAACACCCTGGCGCGGCTCTTCACGCGCTACCTGTCGGAGTGCAAGGTTATATCTCAGTGGAAGACCAGCAGGACCGTCTTGCTGCACAAGGAGGGAGACGTGCACGACATTGGCAACTATCGCCCGATCTGCCCGCTGTCCCCGTAGTTTACAATCTGTTCACAGGAATCATCCTGAAAAGGATTAGCAGAAGGCTGGACGAAGGACAGCTATGCAAATAAGCAGGATTTCGGAGAGGATTCATCACGATCGACCATACACACCCCATTGCGAAGCTCATCCAACTGTCGCGAGAGCTGCCACTTTGCCCTACGTTCATCGATTTGAAGAAGGCATTCGACTCCGTCGAAACTGGAGCGGTCGTCGACGCCCTCCCTGCTCACTCAGGGCGTTCCTACTCAGTACATTAGAGTCCGAGAGCTGTACAGTGGATTCGACCAAGATCTCTCCATTCTACAACGACATCATCATCGACGTAAAAAGAGGGTGTCGTGCCATCTCCACCTTACCCTTACGCTTGCACGTGAGCCTACTGATGGGCGCTCGCTGTTCTCCTGCACTCTGCTGGGTAGGCCCTATTTTGGGAGGGTAGACGGCGCGCGAAGTGTGGTATTTTGGATTTTGATGTTCATCAACAAGTCCTCCAAGACTTTTTACAGTCCGCGTGACTAGTCACGATACCAGTGAGGCGTCCCCCAGTGGTATCGTGACCCTAATTATTGTTGACCCAGCTGACGAATACTAAATATGGACACGTTCGACGTGTTGGGTAACAACATACCGTGGACTAGATCGCCTTCGCAGATTTAATGACACTAACGCAACATCAAATAACAGTTATGACGGCCTACGTGTGGCCGGCCACAAGTCCCACAGTTACCCAGGGTCTGGAGAAGCGGCGAGTTCGACGACGTGGCTGCTGCGGCGCCGGCGGAGGACCGATGGTGGCGGCAGACGGCCCGGCAGTGCACGGGCCGGCAACGGACGGGCTGGCAGCGGACGGGCCGGCAGTGGACGGGGCGGCAGCGGAGGGCCGGCAGCGGAGGCGCCAGCAGTGGACGGGCCGGCGGAGAGGTCGAAGTACCCGCAAAGAGCCCGGCGGCATGGAGGCCCGGTTGCGTGGCGGCCGACGACGTGGCGGCCGGTTGCGTAGCGGGTGGCCCGGCGGCGGACGAAAAGGATCGGTGGAGTGCCGGCGGCGCCGGAGCGAAGGTGGAGCAAAGACCACCGCACATCGGCGACAGGTCCCCCTTAATCGTGGAAACCACGACAGAGGTGTTCGGCCGGAGGATATCATATCCCCGAAGCTCTTCAGCGCTACCCCCGAAAACGTCATGCGCGAACTAGAGTGGGAAGACATGGGAGTGAAGGTTGACGGCCGGCTGGTGCAACACCTTCGCTTCGCTGACGACATCGTGCCCATAACACCGAGCAACGCTGGACTGCAGCTGAATCTTACGAAGACGATGTTCAAGACAAGGAACGGACAAGTTTCTGATGCCCCATTCTCGCTCAACGAAACAAACATCTCAAAATCCTCCAGCTACGTGTATCTGCGTCGCGAATTCAATATGGCCAACGACCTAGCGCGCCAGAGCTGAGCGGAAGGAAACGTGCGGCTTTGGGAGCTTTCAAGAGCGTCGAAGAAGTCGCGAAGAAGACGAAGAACGTCCGCTCCCTGCCCACCTGTTCGACTCTACTGTTCTTCCTGCCCTAACACAGTCACAGAGACCTGGGCTATACGAAAGCAGGATGAACGTGCGATCACCGTCGAGAGGACGATGCACGGAGTGACACGACTCACACAAGTGAGAGAAGGCCTCCGGATGCCGACGTTCGAAGATCAGAGACGCTGTCGCGTGAGCCAAGTTGCCAAAAATTAGGTGGGCCGGCCAAGTACATGACGCGTTTTGCAGGTATTCGCTGGACGAGAGCAATCACCGAGTGGATTCCACGGGACGTTAAAAGAATACCGGGACGCCCACTAACGCATTGATCGGACTTCTTCGTAAAAGCCCTGAACGAACGGTATGACGCTCTCCATACCTCTTGAGCGAGGAGGATAAATGGGCGCACTCTGGCACGCGGCAGGAACGAATGGATACGCTGCTGGCGCCCGCTCGAGCAAGTCGATGATCATCGGGACGACAGGTGACAGGTGACACGGCTGCGGCCACACGCTGCGATCAGACACCACTGCAGGCCCAATACATTAGAAAGCCATACCACTACTTCCTCTTCATGCGCCACCTCATCGCGGTGAAGGGGTGAACATCACTTTAATGGTGGCTAACGGCACAAATGGTCACGCAGTACGCGATGCTTTGTCGTGTATGAGTGGCTCTCATGTATCCCTGGCTTGGAACATGCGAGTAACCAGATCATGCCATGGCTCAACTGAACCCGCGCTCTAGTCCCCCGCGCGCCGGAGGTGATCTTGGCGAGGGGCCATCTAGTCTCGGAATTAAACTATCAGGACGTCGTTGGAATCGGGTTACCGGAAACTCCCTACCATCATGACACGGAAACTGCCTATTCATCTGCACTTATAACTGTCGTACGATTGCGTCTGAGCAGTATCTTCGGACACTGCTTTAGGCCGGCAGCAGAGTCTTGCGGGTGCCGGGGGCCCACCATGATAGCGGCGGGTTGTGCGGCCCCGCGAGGGCTACTGTACGCAATACTGCGTACTTTTGCCGGCAAGAACGAAAAAATATAGAATGGACTTTGGAGGCATTGGTTTTTTCGTTGTATCTTCCACTGTATCTTCTAGTAATAGTCTTATGTTATGCTCCTTTCTGTTAAGTACCTCTTGGCTTTAACTATTGTTCTTATTGCTTCAAGAGTGCATAACTTTTTTGTTATAACACCGGGAAGGCTTTATGACAAAAAAAAGCTCGTCTGAAGATACACAGATGGCGAAACTAAGCATTTTGGAAAAGGAAAAAAGAGTAATTTTATTTTTTCCGGCTTATTATCGGTTCTTCTGTAGGCTATACATACACATCGAAATGTATCGCATGAATGCGTAGCACGGTGAATAGACCTCAAAGCAAAGAGCAAATAAGAAAAAAGAACTATAAGGGAAGATGAAAACGACGACCGAAGACAAAAGAAACCCCCTCCCAAGCTTCCAAAACAAAACCCCTCCACCGAAGCTTCCAACGACCGAAAACAAAAGAAAACCCCCTCCCTCCAAGCTTACTATCCGGCCACGCCCTCCGGCGGCTCTAACCCGCAGCTCCTTGTGATGCGGGTGAGAGCCGCCGTGAACTGCAGCAGCCCTCTGGAACCTTTCCGCGACGACTCGCCGCGCCGCGGTTTCCACCACAGTGGCAGCGTGGGTCCAACTGCGGCGGGAGCGATATTGACGAGTTCTCCGGGTTCTGCCTCGAGACTCTGTAGAGGCCCTTACAGGAGCCGCAACATCAAATACGACGTTATCGCCCTGCAGGAAACGAAAGGGAGAACGCAAACTGTAAGAAGGACCGACCACAATGAGCTTCTCATTATCGGAACAAAGGTGGACAGAAAGAATATTGGCGGAGTTGAATTTATCGTCAACTCGACAGTGCACCACCTGGTAGACTCTTACAAGGTCATCAGTCCATGAGTAGGTGTTCTGCGTATGGAAACCAAAAATCAAGGAACCATCTCCAACATAAATGAATATGCTCCGACATCTGCGGCTACAAACGAAGGAAAGGAGGAATTCTATAAACTATTCGAAAGGACTGTCAACGACGAGAAGAGCTACTACAAAGTTGTTGTTGGGGACTTTAACGCTACCGTCGGTAAGAATGACCATGGCGAATGGAGGCTAAGACTACATGTAACTTCCTCAAGGAAAAGCAAAAGTGCACTGATGTTATAAAACTAAAAAACAAACACAAAGACTTGGAGAAAGGAAAGGAACGAAAACGGAGAGCGACTGATAGACTTCCTATCCGCATTCCGTCTCTTCCATGGACATTCTATATTCAAGAAGCTTTCAAACCGGTGATGAACCTGGGAAAGCCAAAATGGAGAAATACGTTCGGGGATAGACTATGTTCTTACAAACAGACGCTGGAGTCTGTTCGACGTCTCCGTCCGGCACCGGTGAGGATCCCCACATTCAAGTCGGAGGAGTTGGAATAAGTAATAAAGTCGTATGATTGGAATCTTCTTGAAGATCCATCGGAAGACTACGACCTTCTCTCCAAAGGACTGCTGAAATGTGCTAGCAGCTCTTGTGAAGCCACTTCACCGTCTGCCTCAAGACTGAACGTACATGAGATTAAATTCTTGGAGCAAAGAAGACCTGTCAAACTGGTCCTAATACCTCCCATCTGGAAAAAGTCACCATCTCGAAGGCCTGTCGAATTGCAGTGAAAGTCCATACAAGCCTACAGAAGACTGAAGCTGTTAGAAGCCGCTGTGAAACGTTCAAGCATAAAGCACTGCAGACAAGATCTCTGCGACCAGAAGGCAATAATGTCAGCCCTTGTGGATAAGGATGGAACAACGCAAACGTCTCGAAGAGCGATGAAGGCCATCGTTCAAGAATTCTACACAGATCTGTTTCGTTTCTTCCATCACTGTCCCGAAATGCTTGATGCCATCAGCTGAGGAAGCACCTCCCATTCTGGAATCAGAAGTTGCTCATGCCTTCAGAAGGATGAAGCCAGACACTGCTCCCGGGCCGGATGGCATTTCTGCTGATCTCCTTCGCGGGAGTGGCAGTGCCCTCTGCTCACTTAGCCAAGCACTTCAACCACTACCTTCGACTTGGTAGGATTCAAGAATCATGGAAGGAGTCGAAAACAGTTCTAATCTCCAAAAAAGTCAGCAGGAGGATATCAACAACTATCGACCCATCAGTCTTCTCTCGGTTGTCTACAAGATCTTCACCAAGATACTGCTCAATCGTATGGAGCGTTGCTTGGATGAGTATCAGCCAGTGGAGCAAGCAGGGTTTCGCAAGGATTTCTCCTGCATGGACCGTATTCAGACTGTCTCACAACTCATCGAAAGGAGCCGCGAATACCACATCCCACTTGTTCTTGTCTTCGTGGATTATCGGAAAGCGTTCGACTGTGGAAATCAACGCCATTCTGAACGCGATTGTGAATGCTGGTATACCATCGTCTACATCCGACTTCTCGAAAAATGCTTCTCGAACACATCGACTACCATCCAGTTGTTCTATCGAAACCTAAAATTCCTACCGGGAAAGGAGTACGGCAGGGAGACACGATTTCGCCCGAGCTATTCACAGCGACACTCCAGAATGCCATGAAGGACTTGAACTGGGACGATAGGTGTTGTTACAGGATGTTTCGTTGCGATCAAAACTCTTGTTCCAGGCAGGACTCGAACCCGCATCTTCTGCTTTCTGGGCAGCGATGTTCGCCTTACACCACCGGCACTGTTTGACCGCACGTAACATCCGTGATATCTTCCAGGTCTATCAGCACCCACCCGTGATACCGGGAAGGGCCGGTCGCTGATATCAGCATAAACCGGTTAAGCTAAAACCTTACTAGTAGCATATTCCATGATCGACTGTCGTTGAACCTTCGCATGACGTTGATACCAATAGGACTGTTCGAGCTGTGGAGCCAAGATTGTTAACCACACTTTATTCGGCTGACGTTTCGGCGTAACCGCCTTCTTCAGAGCCTGGAAAAGTCTAGCGAGGTTTGAAAGGTTACTCGTCCAAGAACTAATTCAAGTCACAGGAGTTTCCGGAATTAATCGGAAAAGGAGACGAAATGGGAGTGAGACATCCCAACTAACCTTATGGAAGCAGCCAAGAGGCTGGTGCGTCACCCTCGGATGGAGCAGTTTGGGTGAATGAGACTACCACCTAAGGTCAACCCCTCAGCGACCCTCCGACTGTCGCCCTCGGGGGTCGAGCCCACAGAGGTCAGCAAATGGGGCCAGCTCCTGGGTTAGCGCTACGCGCTCTTCCCTCCTATTGATCGCGGGATTCTTGAAGGCAATCCACAGCGCTTCGATAGTCTTGCGTGCTGCGATATCGACCTGTCGAGCAAGGATTGTAATCGCGACATCAACCATTGCGCCACCATGGCTACGCTGCCTGTGCTCCCCCAACGGCGTGGAAATCTGGCATCTCCGAAGCCCGTCCATGTGTTCCTTGACCCTAACCCAAAACGGCCTGCCCGTCTCACCGATGTATTCCTCATTGCACTCCGTGCAAGTGATGAGGTATACCACACCTGAGGCCGTACAATCCCCTTCCTTTCCAAACGGGCAGACCATGCAGGACGGAGTATCACAAGCGCGGTCATACAGCCGGTTCCTAACAAGTTGGGTCCTTAGGTTAGCAGGCGGTATGTTAACTAGCCTGACCAGACCTTCTAAGTCAGCCTTGCGTATACATTCCCGTACATGAGCACTAAGAGCATCCGTGATGAAGGGCACCAAGAAAGGAATTTTGGTGCGCTCTTGTTCTGTGTTCTACAGGACGATGAACAAAGGCACAGCTTGCACTCTTGCGACACTTCGATGCGCTGCGTACAAGGAAAAGTGTTCTCGAAAAACAAGAACTAGGAATATAGATTCTGGCGGAGCCAGTAGCACTGAATGAATCCAGCACAGCCTCATAGCATGTTGCGAGGGTCTGTAAACTCAAGCAAGGGAGTTGAAACATGCGAACAGTGGTCAATGAGGCTTCATCGTGTTCGGTGCTCTGAATGGCTAGTTTCTTACTAGTGGGAACACTAATAGGAGCGTTATCTGTGAAACGGAGCTGATAAGTAAGGTTGAATACTTCAAATGTCGAAATTCCTAATCTATCAGTCAAGATTTACAATTTGCTGATTGTATAGCATTTGGAGTGTACTAGGAATTTTTGTAAACGCTTGGAGGTTGAAACGTTTGTCCACGTCCACAATCCTTTCCATACAAAAGCATACGCTATTGGAAAAATGGATCTTTGGGTAAAATAATTAGGTCTAATTTATCATAATTTCGCAATTTTCTGTTTTCTGATTTTCTGCTTTCTGGCGTTTTTGGCTTTTCTGTTTTCTGATTTCTGTTTTCTGACAAAGGCGATTTTCTGTTTTCTGAGAAAATTATAAAAATTTCCGCCCATTCCTGATCAGTACTCACCCAGAACTATAATGGACTGGTAAATTCTGCGATACAATATGCATTTTAGTTTCAATGGTAATGACCTGCGCGTTCTCATGCATGAGATTCTATACGGTGCGTCAGACATGGATTAAGCCACGGTCATTAAATTTTCTAACAAATTTTTACCTACACTTTTTGTTAAGTATTGTTAAAAATGCGGTTAGTTGCTTAGTTCATTGTTTAAAAATGTTCAGGTAAGAGACCATGGGGACGACCGCCAATGCGATGGGCAGACGCATTCTCAAGGTCTTTCAGAGAGTAGAGTCTGCCTCACTGGATGAGCGGTAGCCAGCAGCGTCTCCATTCGTCCCTGTCGCGTGCCAGAGTGGTCCAATGGATCCTCCTCGCTCGAGGGATACGAAGAGCGTCATATCGGTCGTTCAGGGCTTTCACGAAGAAGTCCGGCCAACGCGTTGGTGTGCGTCTCTTGACATCCTGCGGAATTCAGTCGGTAACTGATCTCGTCCAGCGGGTGTCTGCGAAAGCGCATTACGTGGCCGGCCCACCTAATTTTCGACAACTTGGCCCATGCGACAGCGTCTCTGATCTTCGAACGTCGACTAGGCGGCTCGGAACTGCGGAGGCCCTCTCTCAGTGAGTCTTGTCACTTCGAGCATCGTCTTCGCGATTCCACGCTGCGCTGATCGCGTGCTCATCCTGCCTTCGTATAGCCCACTTCTTTGAAGCGTGTATTGAGCAGGGAGAACAGTGGAGTCGAATGGGGGGGGGGGGGGGGGAGGCGAGCAACTTGATGACTAATGGGTGATACTTAAAAGGATAACAATTTACGAGAATTCAACTGCTACATCCACTGCTTGGGGTCCGTGATCCTTTTCAAGAAAAATCACAGTTATTTTTTAATTCAAAACTTATATTAGCCTCTTTAAAAATTTTGTTAGACTAATTTACTATAAAAGATGTTCGCTTTGATTTCAAGGGTTTTGATACAAAAAGTGTCCAGTTAGCATAGAAACGTGTCGAATTTCTTAGAAAAGCGCCTGTTTTAAGTGAAATTGGTATATGAAAAGTTTTCCTTCTGCCAGAGACCGAGCGGTCTGGAAGAGTTGTGGTCCTCGCTGAGAAGACCTCCAGCCAACAAAAGGGCCATCAAAGTATCAAAGTAAAGTAAGTACCACTACTTCACGACTGTTCACTTCCTCTGACCTCATTACTTCGGCGTTCATTCACATTGCCTGTTAGTTCTTCGACATTTCTCTTTTAGACTGAGTTCAATCATCCCTAGCGATCATTGCATGATCGGTTTTTGCAAAGCGCACAAAAAAGTGTAATAAATAAAAAATTGACATGATGATGCGAGGACCATGGACTGCCTACGAACCAAATAATGCTATCCGCCTTTACGGAATGTTGCTTCACCTACTCCTTGTATCGACTATGTCCTCCACATATTTCTCCTTGATATTACTATTACTCAGATCTTCCGGATCACAAATGCTAGAGAAGATCAAGAATCTGAGGTAGGAAAACTCGTTTTTAAAAGATGAGTTGACGAAGACACGATCCACGGTTAATTACCACACTGAAAATGTTAGCATTGCCGGTAGGTCTGAGGACAGCGAACGTAAGAGGTCTATGGTATTGTCGAAGTTGTGAAGCCCTCAGCTGCTTGTTCTCTAGCATGAAGTGCTTAGGATTTCGATTGTGAGTTCAAGATACCAGTGTTCTTAGGTGTAGAATGCAAACCAGTTGCTGTTTATCGCTGGCCACAGCAAAACAGATCGAGACTTGTAAAAGTTGTTCTCCTGGGAAGTAGATTGAGATTGATGCAGTAACGCGCGCCCTTCGCTTGCGCTTCTTTCCTTTCCACAAAAGCAATTGCCTTCGCATTCCCTCACAAGGGAGGAGAGGAAGAGCAGACGACGACGCCTTAGCAAGCAAGGGTTGACATCCGACGGTACACGAGGACCAACACAATCTCCTTACGTGCAGCGGATTCCATCCTCATAGCAAAGCACCAACAATGGGTCTGTTCTTCTCCGCATCCTAGTAGCCCCTCGGGAAACTACTGAGCCTGTCGCAAGAAGTATGGATCTAGACTGATATGTCTACTGCCAAATATAAGTTCCTTAGTAAAAAAATTGCAAATTTTTGTTTACTAGCCTTTGCGAAAGCAACTACGACGTGGTCCTTCTAACTGAAACATGGTTAGCCTCTCAAAATCAAATTCTCTGCTAGGAATGGCCTGCAGCCAATGCATTTCTATGAGGTGTGATCGAAACCCCAGGAGAGCAGGAGCCTACTACTGCTTGTGAAGAATTGCTTATCTTGAAGCTTGGTTTTTCATGAATCTACGAAAGATAGATATGAGATTTTAGTATGTGATGTAAGTCTTCGCTGACTTATTCCGGGTGATCGGATTATATCGTGCGCCCAGTTGTGACGCAGCCGGTTCCCTTCAACTTGCAAGGGTAATTAGTGACTTTTCTTCCTGCCCTCGGTCAAGTATTGTTCTCGGTGATTTCAACGTCCCTAATCTATTGAACTTCCCTGGTCGGTCGTCAAGAGTTTTCCTTGAGTTGTTTGAATCCCATGCTTTTCAGCAATTGGTATACGCTTACTAGGAGTCATTTTGTGTTTGGCCTAGTCTTGTGTAATTTTGTTAATTTTGCCAAGGAAGTCCAAGTTGGTCCACCTATAAGAAGTAGCGACCATGCCACAGTATTTTTTAAAATCTGTCTTACCGTAGAGCGTCCAACTGTGGAGTGGAAGAGAGATTTTATGGACGCTAACTATAACGAAAATAGGGACTAATTTCAAATGTTGACTGAATAGGCGGCGTATACACCCTGAAATCGGTGGATGACAAATATGAGTCCTTTATTGGCATTCCTCATCACGTGGTTGAATTGTGTGTTCCTTTGCGGTGAGTGAACAACCGTGACTACCTATCAAGAACGGCCAATCAACGGAACTTCCTATGGAACATGGCTTCAGCCACCAATGCTGTAGACGATTGAAATTATTATGCAATTTAGAGTAAAAAGGTCGATAACGCCATTTTAAGGTACCAAGTTTGTTTAGAGAAAAAATCCTTCGGTCTCAGATCGGAAAAAAGTTATACGGATATGTAAAGGCTCGAAGTGAAATCAACTCCACTTTCGATTCTTCGAAATGTGAGGTGTTCAGATGAGGGAATACTGTTGCGCCTCTATAAGCTGTACGTATTACCCCACCTGGAATACTGTTCTCCGGTATGGAGTCCTCACTTAAGAAAGGATGTCAACAAAATCGAAAGAGTACAGCAAGTATTCACTCGACTTCTTTGGTACAGATTAACACCCACTAGTGATAGAAAGAATATCCCAAGCTACCCCCAAAGGCTTCTGAACTTTAGACTTAAAACGTTGGAGGAAAGGCGAGCAAGCTTGGACCTTACCTTTTCATTTCGAATTCTTCGCAGAGAACTCAATTTTATGCCAAGTAAGTACTGGGTGTTTAGACCTAGCAGTGCAAGGACAGGTGAGTTTAACATTCACTATTTGAAGAAAACATAGAAACAGATACGCCATGATGTTTAACAACTTTTTTATCAGATCTGCAAGGTGGTTCCAATTGCTCCCACCGGAGGTCTTTCAGGCTACGAACAGTCGCGCATTCAGGAGTAAACTGGATAAGCTTAATCTTCTCCGTATGTTACTTTACTCTCGTTCATAGTGATCTGAATTCATTTCAGATGCAGCGCTATAGAATTGTCTTCATCGTCTTTCGCCTCAACCAATCCTGATTTCTTGCCGATTATGGTGCCCCGAACCCTTGTCCTCCTTTTTATTCTTAAGCTGTTCAATGCTTTTTCTTTCTTATCTTTCTCTGCATTGTTTTTTTCTTTCTTTATAGCATCGCATTTTGGAATTAGTTTTCAACGTTTTATTCCTTGACGATATCAGCTTTAATAGTTTTACTCCTTGAAGATGTCAGTCAGTCTTTTCCATGCATTGAGTTTTCAAACAGTAAGTGGTGGCGCAGGCTAGGTAACTCTATCCAACCCTGACTGTCTAAAGGGGTTACTATCACCACAACCTGCATCCCGCTAGCCTGCTTTACCCAACCTGTCGGTTCCACGTGGGAGGTTGGTATACCCGTGTTCCGAAGCTTCGACAGGTTCCATTGATCAAGAAATGCTGCATCATAGCCAACTGATGGGGCATTTGCAGGCTAGGATTGCAGGCTGGGTAGGTAACAATACTGAAGACAGTTCCTCCTTAAATTTCCTAGGCACACTATTATTTTAAAAAAACCTGCGCCCAATGACTTGAGAATAATTTACGATTTTTATTGTTGTCTTTTCAGTATACTTACTGCTTCTTCCTATGTTTTTATTGTTGAGCACACCTTTGTTGAGTGTATGAAATAAATAAATAAAATTCCTTCCTGACTGATGAATGCGGCTTCTCTCGTTCTTCACCACACGATAAAGCCAATTTACAAGCCACACAATTTTTAAAGCAGTTTGGAAAACCTACGGTTCCGAACTCTCTGCTACTCCAATCCCAGACCGGGGCTGTCATAAGTCCAAATGCAGTTTCCAATTGCATTGCACAACAGATGGACGCATCCCTAGGTTTCCATAGGGAATAAATCTATAAAATTCTATCAAAGTGGCCTATTTCTACCTCTTTCCCCTGATATAATTCCATTAAGCTTTGTCAAAAAAAAAAACTCTGTATCGCAAAGTTTCCCCCTGGAGCACATTTTTAATTTTAGCTCTACCTCGGCAGAAGGCCAAAAAAGATGGAAACATGCTTTTATCACTCCTATTTCTAAGAAATGTCTCTTGAATGACCCTAACAACTATCGTCCAAAAAGCATTACGTCAATATTGCACGGAACTTCGAAAAAATCTTTAAAAACATATTCTGAACACCCTGAGGCTAATAGGACGATGTCTGAAAACCATTTTGGTTTTCTACGGGGAAGATCGGCTGAAAGAGCAATGCTGACTTCCCTTAATGACTCGACTGAAGGAATGGATTCTAAGAACCGTATAGATGTGGTTTCTTTTGACTTTTCAAAAGCCTTCACCACAACTACTTCACCAAAATGAACATGGTCTGTCTCCATCCTACGGTAACTAGGTGCACACGCAGTTTCCTCACAGGAATGACGTATCAGGTCAAAGCTGAGGAAATGCCCTCCTCTGTCTTCAACACCTTCACTGGTGTACCACAAGGCGGAGTGCATTCTCCCTTACTCATCCCAATCTATACTTATGATCTTCCAGAAACAGTGTCCAGGTTTGGAGTAACGTGTAAGATGTATGCAGACGAACTAAAGTTATACAGAGTGATCAAAGAGGACCAAGACATTAAATGTGTTCAGCCTGCGATAGACCATGTAGCCAACCGGACTGATGAGTGGAACCCATCACTTGCAGCCGAAAAGTCCCACTGTTTAGTAATTGGCGCCAGGAATAACGGCAGAATTCCGAAGTACAGACAACGGAATTCTGCCCTTAAACTGCTAGATGAGGTTCGTGACCTCGGTTTTTTAATTGGCAAGAGTTTAACTTTTGAAACTTTTATTACAAATCCTTGATCAAAATGACAAATTGTCGTACCTACAATCTATTTTAAAGTTTTAAAGAGCAACAATCCTGATCTACTTCTGCGTGCCTACAAACCTATGTGCGACCCGTAGTTGTGTTCCGAACTCCTGTGTTTAATCCTGTCAAGAAGAAAGACATTGAGATTCTGGAAAATGTTCATAATAATTGTACCCGTAAAGTAGTGATGAGATGCTTCGGCATAGACTATTCGTCAATACCAAACGGCAGAGAGAGAAACAGGATGTTGGGATTAAAATCTCTTGAAAGTAGAAGGAAATCCGTTGACCTCAAAATGCTTTCCAAATTTCTCACCTACAATGTACCTATAAACCCCACTGCATTTTTCTGGGGACGCTTGACTAGAAAGATGACAGTAAGCTTCGGTTGCATGTACCTGTTGCAAGTACCACGATTTGATTAACGTTCTTGACCTACAGAAGGTTACGGGAGTTCAACTTACTACTTTCGCAAAACAATAACCTCTTAGGATCGTCTATGCAATCGTTTGTGAGTTGCTACTCTCTACAGTGCTTTCGTGAATGTTTATGTTCAATTTTTTTCGATACTAGTGCCTTCAGAGAGTTGTACCATGCATGTTGTTTTGCTTCTTTCTAATGTGTTCCCTTTTATATTGTTCGCGTGGGAACCTTCCGCGCTAAGAATAAATAAATAAATAAATAAATGAAATACCTCGTCAGTACCATTGGTACTTTACACTTCCTTCCTCAACACGTCAGCAGATGCTTTGTAAAGTAAAAACGGAATTGAAATATATACTCGCCTTCTATTGCCCTTCTCTGTAGATAACAGTGTTTGAAGTGCAGTTAACTTCTTAAGAACATTATCGTCTTCATAGTGCTGAAATTATTCTGAATAGATAGATCAGAATGTAAATGAAGACCACATAATGTCAAAATGCATACCGCACTAGAGAACAACTTCGACAAAAGCTGGATTAATTCTTCCAAAACGATATCCCAAACCGTACCACCCTCTGCCAAAGAGGCCGTAGCTACAGACAAGTCACAGATCAATGACGGAATCTGGAACAAGGAGAAACTTATAGATATACAAATCGAAACCCCAAAAAGATTTTGCTGAAAACAGTATTTGTGAGCGAAATAATGCCCATTTTTCACACTCACATAAAAACCTTTTCGGTGTTGGAAAGAGGGGTCCACCTGCACCCCTTCCACACCTGGTAAGTTTATGCTAGTCGACAAAGATATAGCTGACTTTCAACGGCTACAGTGTAAATGTGTTCAAGGCTAATGTCTCACATTAAAAGCCTCTGTATAAATTCCTGAGATTTTCCTGAGAAGATGAGGACTCCCTTTTTAGTGTTCCACCACCTTTTACGAACTCGCCGAATGCCAAACAGTGCGGCGTCTCCACACCCCATTCTCCCCCTCCTCCACCACAACAACCAAAAACCATCAAACGAGCTCTGCAAACCATATTTCGATCCCAACATTCTGCTTGTTCATTAGGAATGACGAGTGATTTTAAGAGACTGGCATGCTTTACGGCCAAAGGCGTGAGGAATCCTCTAAGCGTCTAGAGCTAGCGCAAATGCCGGATTATAGGTGAACCATTAGTCACTCCCGAAATCGTTGCCAGTGAATTGACATTTATAGGTTGATCGACTTTGTTTAATTTCTGTAAAGCTCTCCAAATTTACGGATATGCAAAACATGCTTGTTGATATCGACAAAGGATCCAGTCCGCACATTAGAATGTTCGCGTAATGTCTTACCACCGGAAAAAGAATGCAGATAGATAGAAATCGACATAGAAATTTTAAGCACTACTGTTGTTTCAGGGCACTGCCCAGCACTTGGTGTGACAAACACGATCTTACAAACGTTTCTGAAATTTCGAGAAATTACGATAGGTAGTATGAGCCAGGTGGAAACTGGGCATAGAAATTTGCTTAAACGGTATAGCGGGTTATTTCAGGCGCTGATCATGAACATGAGATCTGTTCTTAGACTTACTGTGGAGTCTGGTACTGTACAGCGGGTTATCGGAAGTTAAATTATGTATGATATTCCTTAGCACTTCGGTAAAAGTTCTAATAAAAACTGCGTCAGTGCCATCGTCTTCCGCGCCCAATGGAATCTATTTTCTTACCCTCTGTTTTAAGACACGAAAAAGCAAAAGTAAGTGATATTTCAAAAGATGATGCCCACAATACAGCACAACAACCTCTAGAAGAACTGACAAGGAAAAGGTCTGAAGCGTATGTCTGAACGGGGGGTGCGACTCATATAGGGAGAATCCCCACCTCTCAATTAGTATAAAAATGTGTTTATTTTTTGTAAAGTCGTTAAACCCAAGGAATAGTGGGTCACAATGGAATACGGCGCATCACGAGTTTGGGAGTCTTGTACGCCCGCGATGCCCCTACCGGCAAGCGGCTCATAGCACAGTGGAAGTGCGGTTGCTTCGTGCGAGGAAGGTCGGGGTTTGGCTCCTCTGCGCTGCTGCGTTTTTGCATTTCAACTGACTAGTTGAGATTTGGGGGATTCTGACGTCTATACCATTTTCGGACGTTTTCTGCGCATTTTCCAGCTGTACGCTGTGGAGAGGATGTTGTCCCTCTCTTGCAGGTCAAAAGGAAGGTCGTGCACATTGACTTCGGAGTGAAATCGCTTCATAAGGGACTTCATGTAACTGGAGAGGCCCACGTCGGCTGGCTGCATCTGGCCGGTGGCACCCGAAGGTATAGTCCGAATATTCAAGGTTTTCCTAGCGGTAGTAGCCTGGATCACCACGTGGTTCGAGAAGCCGGCCAATGAGTCCAGAATAAAAGTACACTTATCGGGCATCTGTGGGACGAGGACATGCAAAGGAGGAGAGCATAGTTTGTGTCGCGAACCGCGAGTATCGCTCCCTTCAATTCTGCCGCGGGCGCCCGTACCCTCAAAGCTTCCCTCCGTAAGGCGTGTGCTGCCCGGCCTGCCGCCGCGGTCTGCTCAAAATAAGCTCCGTCCATAGCCCCCCGCGGCTATAAAAGCCGCGCGGTTCGGCGCCGGAGGCAGTCTTCTTCCGTTCGTCGTCTCGACCGGTCGGTCCTCCGACCGCGTGCTGCCAGCCTACGGCACTGGGCAAGGCCGGTCCGATCGATGCGCGTCATCGATCGTGATCCGAGCCTCGAGCACCGCTCTGCCGCGGGCAGCGCGCGTCGCCCTTTCGCTGTATTGTCGGAGTCCAAAACCATCCCGGAGGAAGCTGAGGGGCCCTACCACGCCTCACGATGTTCCATTGCTGAGGGCACGGTTGCCGTTCACCTGCCCCATTGGAAGGGCCCACTCCAGGGAGACGCTATTCCATCCATCGGTCGCTGAAGCGGACAAGTGAGTCCTAGTTTATCACAGCACCGTTTCGACCCCATATGTTATTTTGTAGTGTCCTATATTTGTAGTGTTCTATATCATGTATTCTGTTAGTAAACATCTGTATTTTTAACATGTAATGGTACATCTGTTGGGCACCGGGCAGGAGGTGCATGGTTGGTCTCTCGGTATGGTTGACTTGGCCGCGCGCGTTCGCACAGGACGCCGCGCACGTATCGATCGGCCGGCGTCCTGACAGCGGCGTACCGGCTCCAGCGGGAGTGCGGTGCCTTGCGCCCGCGGGCGGGCTCCGTCCCGTGGCTGTAGCGCCCCGGCGCCGGCTCTCGGCGGGCTACGCTCACCGGCGCGGGTGAGCTCCGCCCCCTGCTTAGCCGGTCAACGGTAATACAGGCACAAGTCCATCCAAGTCTCCCGCGGGGTAACAATTAACATTACGGTCCCGGGTTTCCACTACATGTCTGTACGAGGATGCCGTGAATGGGCTCCGCCCACTTGGAAGAGCGGGGTGCTCACGCTGCTCCCCCGCCGACGGGGTGCGAGATGGGTCTGAACCGTGGGGTTGCCCATGCTACCTAGGCGGAGGCTTAGCAGTCGACGGCTGCCATGGGGCAGTCGGTTGGGACCAGTCAAGTGGCACCGCTTCACCTGCACTGGGGCTACCGATTCGCAACATGGTGCATCGACGTTGGCATTCGGACCCGTTGGCTGGCCGGATGCGCAGCCGGCTGGCCGTAAAAGACGGCCCTGCCACGTTCGGTGCGAGGTGAAGCAGTGCTCCCCAGGTAGCTGTAGGACTGGGTTCTTTCGGAAGCTGGGGGCTCAAATTGGTGTAAAGGGACGTGCGTTGAGGACGAACGCGACGTACAGGTCCGGCTGGACTGTGGCAACCAGCCAAGAGGTCGTCGCGAAGTCCAACAGACGCACTCGCCTGGGTTATGGTGCAAGACCAGGAATGGCAATCGTGTGGGGCGGATTCGACGTTTCAGCTCTGGCGCACGAAGGCGATGCGCTAACTGTGTAAAGCGTCAAGGCAGGGAGCATCGATGCGCACACGTTATAAAGTATACATGCTCATCAGAGTTTCTCCTAGGCAATCCTGATCGAAACAGCCAACTTCCTCAAGGTCTATGCCATAAAAGAAACAAGCAGTTGATGAAAGTCAGTCCCACTGCGGATGCACGACGGCCATTTGGGTCATGCCTACCAGCAAATAGCAGCCCAACCTTTGCCTTGTGGTTATCGACCAATGCTGGAAAAATCGCACTGTCAACCTGTACCTTCAGTGGAATGAGAGAACAAAACGACAGACCACAAGATACGTGTGGAAAAGCTTTTCTGACTTCAAAGAAACACAGAATCTCTCGTCAACATGGAGTGGAATGGAGGCCAAAAAAGCGCTTCTGTCAGTACAGCATTAGTTGTACTCGTATGCGCACAGTTTCTCACTGTACATCGCTGTCTGCTTTTTACTACATTTTTGTCTCCAGTATAATCCTCCATTCGTCACTCCACTTCACTCAACTCAATCGTCAACCACAAGCCCAACAGACAACAATGATGATGGACTATCATTTCAAACCAATTGCAAAAGCGAAGCCATGGGAACGACATTGGAGGCTTACTGCGACCTTTGTGATGGCCCACAGCAAGTTTCGCTAATTTTGTCATGTACATACAAGCTAGTGATTAGCTCCTTGTATGCTACTATAATATTACCATACCTTCCCCTTTATATGTGCACTGTTCGTCTCATTTTCTTTCCTTTTGTTGCCCCGGAGTGTTCTGGCATTCAGCCAGAACTGTCGGCTCACCCTCTTCATCCTTCTCCATGGGTGCTTATCTGCCACTCCATGACGAGAAGTTTGCCACAAGTGTTGTTTGGCGTGACCTCGCATGATAGAAAGAGGCCACGCCTGTGTCTGTGTCGACTAGGTATACATCAATATATTCTACCACTGACCACTACGGTCCTGTAATAAACCTTCTTGTGGAGCCATCATACTCACAGAGGTACGCATAAGGAGCCAGAATACTCCTATTGCACGTCAGAGCGCCACCATACGCTCTTAACCAGGACAAAGACCATGAAAGTATCTAACGTTTACAGTAGCCAAGCATAATCGGTTGGAACCTTAAGAATGTATGAGTTCTTCGTGGTCAGCACTATACCCCTCCCGTCCCCGTCCCAGCAATATTTTTGCCGTCACCACGCTATCGTAATCGGTCAATATTTCGGAAGCGAACGTCAGATTCACCTCAAATAGCGTTCCTGGCGAACGTTGGGAAATGTTTCAACCTATGGAGTCGTGAAAGTATTACAGTGGCAAACCTGACGCGTGAGAATCACTTTACAAGCTTCATACGTACGAACCCCACGCCCCCACCTTCACAGGTTCAGTCTGTGACACACTGTGACACACGCACAGCGCTTATGCATAGCAGTGCACTAACAATGTCACCATAAAGAAATTAACCTTCCTTTAAATTGTTGTCCCCACTTTGGCATAAAGCTCTGGTCCCATACAAAAAGAGCGAAACACAAGTCATGACTAATCGGATACTGCGAGTAGCCCGAATAAGTGAAGATATTCCGGAGTTCTAAAAATCATTGACTTTCGAGGATGAGAGGCACTGTCGCTTGGGTAACGCCGTCGTGACTGGACTCTTCAACAAACGAACGCCCACCGAAACACGCAACCGAGAAACCCTGGTTGAAGTTCCGCATCATGCACCTCAAGCAAAGAGAGACAACCACACCACCGTTTTTAAACGTTTTTCGGATGAACGAATAGAGATATTCAGATTCCTAAGCAAGTTAGGACCAACTAGACAAGCGGAACGGAAGTAAGAACTGCTTACGAAACAAGACGAAAACTGGGTGTGGCATAAAAAAATGTAACAATTTCAACGACTTACATGATTTTTTCTGAAGTATTCCAGTACGACAAACTTCATAAAAGTTCGAAGCTGCTTATGACTGCAGACACTGTAGAAAGAAGGTAGAAACGTTAGTATAAGATCAGCCATCTGAAAACACTTCTTGAGGCTACAAATGCGCTAATATTAGCAACAGATTGTTCTATAAAACAAAAACACGTCAAATAACTCTAGCCAAAAACTATAGAATATAGTTAGATGGGATGTGTTTACACATAAAAACAAAAAACAATGAAAACGTACCTGGGTGCGTAAGCACAACTCCTTAGTTTCGTTTGTAGGTAGCTCTTCTAAAGCCGACAAGTGAATGAACTCTTTGGCTGAGGAGCTACTCTGACACTCTACCAATTTTGTGAGAGCCATTATGTAGGGGCAGGTTTTCATTTCCTAAAGATCGAATATTGACTTCTATCCAAACAGGAGAGGTAGAAGCGCTGTGGAACAGCCCTTATAAACGAAGGAATGGCAACAGGTAGAAGAATCGCGGAGAGGACGTCGAAGAGGGGATGAGAATTCCTCACAGACGGGTTAAACACATGTTGTTAGATAGGGCTATAACCAGACCGAAGCGAAGGGGACAAATTATCAAGTTGCTGGCATCCTATTACATTCCATTACCGTTTCACACGGGGCTTTCCTCAAATCAAACTGTACGCTGTTCACGTCATACCGAATGTGGCGTTCGCTCTAGGCAAGCTTGACACGCTGTTAAGACGACCATTAATTTTTGATTTGACTTTTTTTTCAAAACAACTTACCTATACAGGAAGCGCAAAAGCCATTACAATCTCCGAAAGGTGATAAAATTCTTTTTGTCTAATTAGGAGAATGTTTTGGGCATAGTTTAAACCGTAAAAACTCGCACAATTCTTTCATTTCATTTCGCTTCGTTCCTGGTGTGTCGATCTTGGGGTTGTGTCCTAGACGCCCCCGCGTTTATTTAGTTAAAGGATAAGGATAAAGGACGGCGTTATTCAATCCCCTTTGGAATGCGCAACGCATCCTACTTCTACGGGATGTCGTGGAGGCGAGTTGAATGCGTATTTGGCCATACAATGACTTGCGGTGGCCAGCCGATGAACAAGTCAGCGCTTTATCCTTCCCAGACAAGTTGGTACCAATTCACCGACCGCAGAGGGATGGAAGGCTTGGTTGGCAGGGGCGGGAAATCCGAACCAGGAACCTGGTATCGGGTGCAGGCGACAGCCGGCGCCTTCTCCGACTGCGCTCCACGCTCTATTTATTTAGTTAACGGCATACAAATTGTTCGCGTGTGACCGTGCAGCTGATGAGCCGCATTATTTGTTGCGATTGTTTCGGCTTACATTCATAGGCAATCTTTTAAGTGTTTCCACTAAATCAAAAACCACAGAGGTGTGCTGGGCAAATGCAATGCGCAACCTCATCCCTGATACAACGCAAAATGTCTGCTCTTCTGCACTTCCAAACTCTTCTGCACTTGATTTCTGCCTGAAAGCTACTATAAACCACATCTTACGGAAAAGAAAATGAATGCCCACATCCTTACTGAACTACTGCTTCCACTCCGTTATAATGTTTTGTTGCGATCAAGACTCTAGCGCCAAGCAAGAATCGAACCCCGGATCTGCTAACCGGACGGGAATGATCTACGCCTTTACACTACCGGCAGTGCACTGCTTACCGGCTGCACTGTTTACAACACTTGCCGTCCACAGTAGTGACTGCGCGCCACAATCTGACACTACATTTTCGGGTTAAGGTGGTGAGGGCCAGTTAAAATTGGATGTTACGTCTGTGACGTTTTAGGGGAAAAACTAGTTTGAATTCTGGTTCGGGAAAAAGGGGAAAAACTAGTTTGAATTCTAGAGTAGCCTGTAGAGTCCGAGGTGGCTTATGAAGACTTCAGGGTATGACGCTTGTAACTTCACGACAACGTTGTCCTGCTCCAGGTTGGCGATGCTGCTGTTGATCGTTGTTGCACTTCCTGGGTCACTAAGGAAGGGAGTCCATGATTCTCTATATCCCCAATTTGGAGAACCATTCTGCTCCCAATAGGCTTAATGGATTGTTGCTAGCGTAGAACTTTCCTTGAGCTGATGCGGTGCTGAAGCTGTATATGCACTGCCGTTGTCCAGTAAAATGGATGCGATCTCAGGATGCACCTTGAGCGATGAGTGAAGGAGGTTGAAGTTCAGGATTGCCCATGAGTTCCCACGTCGTTTTGTTAATGATAGTGACATCCGAAGCGCTGTCGACTTGGAAACTGATTGGTTGACCGCGTACTGTGATAGTGACGAAGCAGCGGTATTAACCGCAGTTGATGCTTGAAGCTGTGAAGACGGCGTTGGAGCGTGTGGTTTGCCTCGCTGAGAGGGTCGAGGCTCCTTTGTTCGACGTCTGGCTGATACGTAGAATCCGTCTTTGTGACCAGTCCTGTGACAGTTGGAACATCGACGATGACGGTAGTTGCAGTTGCGAACGAAATTCATTGCTCCACACAGCCAGCATGTCATAGCAGGGAGCTTTGGGAAGCGCTTGGAATCGATGTCGCCTTTCTTCATGGCTGTTTGTTGTTGCAAGGCTGATGAGGGCTGATCCTCTCCATGCACATCACGGGATGGAGCAAGATCACCTACAGAACTCTTCGTCGAGAAAAAACTATGAACGTCACTTTCGCTCTTCACACCAACACTTAGTCGTGCACCAACTCATAAAACCTTGATGGAATCGCATTTCAACAAGTAGTATGGAGCTCGTAAGCGCCACTTAACGAGAGGGGATGCTTCCCTCGTACGTCTTTACAGGGGAAAACATCCCAATTGGTGCAATGAAGAAGTTCTTCAACGAATCCGACGCTTCCTCTACAAAGTGCTCGATGGAGACACATAATGTATTCGACATGCTAGCCAGCTGTGAATGCGTACCTATGATGGAACACACAGCACAGCAGGACCTTGATGTGCTGTTCGAGATGTTCGACTTTGAGTGATTACCTCCAACTCCTCCACCAGCACTTCAGCATACATCCATATCTCCGGAACAACACGCTCTTCAGCAAGGACGACCAGCAGCGGACGAGGATCATCTACGATCAACTCGTTCACGACAACCAACAAGACGACTGCAGATGAATCCACCTTGATTCTATGTGACTTTTTTGAAGTGTTGTGTACGAATGAGTTCCAGTAACCATCTTGATAGTCTTGATTATCACAAGCATATAAACGGCATCATGTCTCACTTTTCACCCTCCTGTCGAATAAACTTTCGACAACAACTCGTCCAACCGTCAACAACGCCATAAACATAACACTGAAAGACAACTAGTTAACCAGTGACTTTCAATTTTACAGTCACGCCTATCAGTGAAAGAAAGCACTCAGTGACATGATACACTCACACAGCTAACCTCGTTGGCAGCTCTAAAATGCCTAGTCAGTACCACAAAACGCTCTTTAACTTTCGTCATAAATTGCCACTGTCACCACTCATCAATCTCCCACTGCTACCACTCAATGCAAGGAATACTGAAAGGTCATTATGACGTGATCCCTGTGCTCCAGCATCATCCAAAATATGCACTACACATTCATTTATCGCGAATACTTCAATAAAGCTTCGCAGACGAAGAAAAACTGACATAGGAAAGCGTTCCTTCACGCCACATCTTGGGTAAGACGTCGTCTTCACGATAGTGTCGCATTGCCAACAGAAGTTCCGCATACAGCTTTGACAATCGACAAGCTTCGGCTGAAAAAGAGCCGTCTGGCGACATCTAAAGGATCCGTCATTTAGTGCTCACCGCGTTTGTTCCTTCCCCACAACAGCTGGATTGTGGCTGGCAAACGTTTGCAAAACACATGGTGCAATTTGTCGTGGCGAAGCACGTGAGAAGAACCGACAAGCTGCTCCAGGAGAAAAGCGAAATTGCTAAAATGCGCTTGGCGCCAATAACGTGAAATCACCAGTACTGCAGCATGATTTAGTGCATACCTCAAGAACTCGTCGTCGGTGCTAGATAGAATGCTGTGAAGCTCAGTGAAGCGTTCTGTTGCTGTAGAAACACCAACGGCGGCAAAATAGTCAGTTATGACCTTCCGAAGGGAGGAGTTTAGGCAAAACTTGAAATCCTAGGAAAGTGAGTTATGGTGTTGAGTTTTGAGAATACAAAAAACTAAGATCCTAAGCGGAACACTTCAATGAGTGCATACTTTGCACGTCTTCAGTATAGAGATGAACGCATCCACTAACTCCTTTTCGTATCCCGTCAGTTTTCCCAGCAGCGCTGCGCATGTGGAATCATTACCTAAACTCAAATAAAGATGGGTTGCGTTTGTCCATTTGATATCTTTAGAAATAGTGCATTGCTGGGAAATGACAAGATTTCCTTTCTTTCTGTAAAAATATTCGACGAAACGTGTGAAGGAACTCGTTATTATTTAATCGTACGTGTATGGCCACACCCAAGAAAAAAAGAGAAAATTGCAAACAATTCTAAACCAATTAAGGATATAGTAAACGAAAAGAGAACATTCAACACCATAGCCAACATACAGAAATTTGTAAGCTTAAGAAGGTAATAGTGTTATTTTTGCAGAACTTCGACTTCAGTGCCAGCACGAAAGATGCTGTTCTTGTACTACGTTTTGATCTAGGAATC
The DNA here is from genome assembly GCA_947396885.1 of Heligmosomoides polygyrus polygyrus. Classification (NCBI taxonomy): domain Eukaryota; kingdom Metazoa; phylum Nematoda; class Chromadorea; order Rhabditida; family Heligmosomidae; genus Heligmosomoides; species Heligmosomoides polygyrus. The sequence goes on along the minus strand of OX377204.1, from coordinate 55,369,759 downwards.
TGTAGTTTCCACCTAGAATCGGTATGTTAGAGATGGACAGTGTAAAATTCCCAGAGATTTATCATACCATCTACGAGGCGAGACACAGAAGCCGGTGCACCTCGCCTTCCTGGAATTGGACAAAGCCTTTGATCGCGTACCGCGTGACGTGGTGGTTGGTACGCCTTACGACAGCACGGCGTACCGGGAGAGCTCAGAGTGCGCACGAATACTGTACTCTTGTCCAAAGAGCCGATTTCAAGCTGGAGCAGGTACGTCGATGGAGTTTTCCATTTCTGTCGGAGTACATCAAGAGACTGCGCTCTCCCCACCACTCTTCGTCGTCGTTATGGATGCAACATCATGTAATGTTCTGCAGCCTGGTTTATGATGATGACCAGAGTGTCATCATCATAAAGCAACGTCGGCTTCGCCGGCAACCAACACTGGGTAAGGAAACATCCCTAGCGTCGAAGTCGAACACGTATAAAAACGCCTACTACAGATTGATTGATGCCTTGCTGAGTATCACCCACATCCCTGTATAGCACTCAGGGAAATGTCCGCAGCACTCCTGCTTCGCCTAGGGTTGTGTTCACAACCTATTGCAGCTCGTCAAGCCTAATCGAATGTTTGACTGTTTCCGTCCAGTCGTCGTGCATTATGCCACGAGCTGTGATGAATTTCGACTTAAGGCAAAAATACTACCCTCTTCTGTATATAGTGGTGTGGAAACAGGTCAAATCACTGCCGAAAATTGAAGACCTAGGGGCGAGACTTGGTAGTGAAAGCGTAGCCGAACCGAGCGTAGATTCC